>OY755237.1:43070411-43670411 GCA_963576725.1 Azorinus chamasolen
TTCGGACAGAGAAGTGCATAATTTTATGAGGTTTTCCTCCATCTGTAATTAGCTGGGCGTCGCGATATGACTGAAATACATGCCACATACTATAGAAACATGTAGTTCAAATAGCAACGGTGTATTTATATATATATGTCAAATTCATATGGCCATAGTGTTACTTTAGTATCACTTAGACAACATCAGTATTAGAAAAAACGTTTAGCTTTTATCAGAGTTGCAAACAGCTTTGATCTAGATGAGCCACCGAATAACTGGGCGTCTCATCAGGACAAAAGCTGTACAACACTCGATCAATAGTTTTGTTGAAAGTTTGTTTGAAACGGATGTGGTCAACACTGTACCAGATCAAATTTTGAGCAGACATTTCGATGATGAAAGTGGAATAAGAAATATATACCATAAAGGTATATACATGTACATAAAAACTGGTATGTATATTTCGAAGTATCCCTTTACCCCATAAATACGCTTTTATACACATTTTTAAACAGAGAAGACTCATATCAGACGGCTCCTATAGAATCAGGGTCTGCTCTGTTTGCTTATGTAATAATATAGATTTGATTTTTACAGTTTCTGTCATGGCCAAACGTTCTGTGTCAATGTGCTATCATAACAAATTAGTCTTATTTATATTCATAATATCATTATTTATAGCATAAATATTCACGGAGGAAAGTGTTATGCAAACTGGCTGAAAGAAATGTCGAATTGTACAAACAAAAACATGGGAGACATGGGTATTCTGAGTTATGACATGTGATAAAAATCCTTACCTTTAGTTCGGTCACGTGATTCACCATGACGATAGTGTGCACACCTTGGTGCAACACCATATTCCAGAAGTCCCAGATCGTTGTCTCAAGGGGCGACTGTGTTATGATCAAAGCATTGTCCTCCTTGTACATCTGTAAGACGAATAACGCAAATGGTATGACACCAATCTATAGTCATTACACAATTTATGAACAGAATGTTAGAACAAGTATACGTAAGCTAATTGGGGATGACCTAATTTACCTCCTTGTACATGTGTGTATGAAAACGAACGTGATTAAACTCTAATCCGCATTTGTAAACAGTGATCCAGGAATTGTTGATCAAGGTGAGACGCCGAGTTTTCAGCGTCTCATCAGGATCCGAATTGTTTGGTATTGGTTAACCATTCGCTTGCTGAATTTTAAAACACATTTCTCCTTCTTTACTCATGCCCTGTTGTATAGTTACACTACATCTTCCTTGTGTACAAGTAAATCGCTGCGCAATCAATCACTTATGTGGGGTGCATTGGTTGCACAATCAACTTGTAAATAGTGCAGACACTGATGAGACAGCTCCTGCAGGAGCTGTCTCATCTTGGTCTTCACTATTTACAGGTATGTATATTGATGTGAATAGCAAGCGAAGGGTTAATTGTTTCTCAAAACCTTGTGTCATGGCAATTAGCTTGATCGTGTCGGAGGTATTAAAATTGCACTAGATCCAAATCAGATCAAACATTTCTACAGGGGATAAAAGGTTAAGCTGTATTTCATATTAGTATAATCCCCTCAACTCCTCAGGACAACAGGGTTTGAATTGCCCACTTTATTACTTGAACCTACACTATAGTCTATGGATATTATATTATTTTCAAAGGTATCACAAGTTATAGAATGGATAAAATAGTTACACTTAATTGTGGTTTCGCTTCGTCTTACCGGTAAAAATGCGGCGTTGATGAATTCACCAAACATATGTCGTCCCGGCTGTGATAGACTCGGCATGAATTCTTTGACTGTTGATATGAAACAATTTGTAACAGCAAATGTATGCATGTATACGATAAACGGCATGGCTTTTAGAAAAATCAGACAGTATGAGATCCTTCGAAATCAAAAGCAGCAACGGAAAAAAGAGATTTTTTATAGTAACAGTTAAATTCTGAAAAGATGTGCGATTGGTTTTATTATTGTAAGTAATTACGTACATGGCAGGATGGTGGAATATCTGTTCTGGGATTTGGTTCCAGGATCCTTAGCGTCTTTGATTAGATTTACTTCAGCTACAGGTAACATTCCCCACAACATCTGTGTTGATTGAAAAGATGTCTTAACAATTATTTGGTTGACTTCCAATATAAATACTAAAACATATACATACTAGTTAAAATTCAGAAGAAAAAACTGTCGGACTCAAACCCTCTTTTTGTTATTGTTTTAGCCAGTTATCAAATTCTAAGACAAGGCAAATAAAATCTTGACTCTTTAGCGGTCATGAACAGGACATTGCATGAGACGACGACTGCAACTTGTCAATGCACACTACCATTTCGATTGACTGCCAATTTACTCATAATTAATAATTGGCAGGAATGCTAACTGACCCCTTAAAAGCTTATGTTTAAACCTACATTCACGGCAGAAAGCTTACGAAAAACATGTTTGATGTAAGTGATACTGGTTTGAAAGCAATTGTACACCAAGTGGATAAACTATAATACAACAAACAGTTTGACCAACGTTTGTAACGTAGTCTCTTTTCTATAGAACATTTCCATGTCTCGTAGGGATAGTTTTACATTCTCTGTACGTTTTAAGAGTCTAGGATAAATGATCTATTTTCTCAAGTTCTCATCATAACTTCGCGAACATTAACGGTTATTCATAATTAATCAAAATATTCTTAGAAAATATTTCTGATATCTCTTTTTACCTCAAACTCTAAATCAAGCCTGCGTTTTCCTTTGCCGTTGTCCACAGATAATAGTGCTTGATAGGTCTCCTCAAATGTTGCAGTTGAAACAGCGGATGTTTTCATGGTAAGTATTTCCACAAGGGCAAGATGCACAAAATAGTACTGCTTCTGTAGTATTAGAATTTTCTACATGTAGGATACATGATTACAATGCAAAAAAACTTTAGATATTTATCCTTACTCTGCTGGGAAAACAATAATCTTTGCTTAAAATAAGATATGTGGCAATGTTGACTGTCTTCCGAATCAATCAAGCATTTTAGAAAATATGACCGAGCGTCAAACAGCAGGGATCTTAATAAGACGCCAAGCGAAAAGTGGGTAAATATTTAGATATAGTTAGTGAATTATTGCCACATCTATCCCAAATTCTTAATAAGGCATGCGTTGCTATTTGGGTTTGTCCATAGATAACAGTTTTATTAGGTTTCTACAAAGGTTGCAGTTGAATTACCGGATGTTCCATGGTGCCCATATCCACATGGGCAAACTATACGAAAGCCTACTAATTGAATTGTTACATGTAACATGTAATACTAAAGTTATATTTAATACTGGCCCCTGTACAAATACAAGTTTGCATAGTATGCAGTAAATTAGCTCCCTTTTCTGTTAACTCAACGTTGAACCGCGACCTGACTATTATTTGCAAACAAACATCTTGGATCCAGATGAGATGCCGAGTTTAATACTCGGTTAATTGTTTCTGATTCTGAAATTAAAAAAAAAATGTGCACCCGATACAAATCCAAGCAGACATTTTTAGCAATGGGGCACGGTTTAACTCCGCTGATAAATCAGTGCACAGCTAACGAAGACGTCGACCAGAACTGATACCATGTACTCAACCCCTGGCTTAAACCATCCATCATTATTTAATTTTAATGTAACCGATTGAAATCAATTAACCCACTTCTTATATATACAGTAAAATTTCGATCATTCGAAATTTTAATTTAAAGAATTTAGACTCTTTTATGCAGGTGACTGCTTAAAATGCAGGAGGGAAGTCATGCAGAAAGCTCATAGAGGTTTTTTCTGCAAGACTTTTACCCTGAATTAAGCTATCAACTGTCTTAAAGATCGATACTGATACGTATTTGAATGATCGAATAATCGAATTTGTAATGTACATTGAGCACTATATTGTGCTGTATACAGTATCAATTTAGGAATTATTATCATATATATAGGATGCACCAAACCTTTGTCTGCACCATGTTGACTCGCTGATGTCTAAGTGATTCAACACAACCTGATACATCGACATATCCAAGTGTTTTAGCTTGATCTACAAGGTAGTCCACCGCAATGAAAGTGCCCGTTCGTCCTATTCCAGCACTGTTGCAATACAGACAGTGTGTACATAATTTCGGTTTATCATCACTTATTATACTTCAAATTAGTATCCAGGGAGACTCGCATATTACATGAATTGGGACCAAAATGCACTTCATCATATTAAACTCTTATTAAGTAAAGTATTGCTAATAGAATCTCTTAAACGAAATATAATTCCGGATTTTAAAACAAGTGGTAGCTTAATGCAGAACGATACATTTGCCCTGCATTAAGCAACCACTTGTTAAAAACTTTATGTTAATAAAGTATGAGGTAGAATTAGCAAGACTTTATTGTAGGGCATTCCGCGCAAGGAATTAGTTTGTGTTAAATTCATATAAACGGATTATAGACTTATCCTAAAACCACATGTCCACAAACGCCAGAAGATTACTGTTATCATCGTCGAGTGTATCGAGTGGACGTCTTGACAACACTATCAGCGATTTTAACTCATCGTTGGAACCGATGATGTTGATTACTACTTATCATTCCCTGGTGTTCATACAGAAAATATTGAATTACATAAACTATTTGCAACGAGTAGGCTGTCATTTGCAGACAATGTAGACCAACATCAGAGTGCAAATTGAGGAGGCCTCTGATCAGGGTCTGTACTGTTTGACATTCCAAATCCTAGCACAAATTATACCCTTTCAACTCTGTCCGTTCGATATATGTAGCAACATGTACTCAGTCTGGTGAAATGTTTGTGGTTGACGGATTAATCTGACATTATCATATTGTGCGAATATAAATTTAGTTAATAAATCAATCATAGAAATCAATGTCAATATCAATGTGAATGTCAAGCAAGTATGATTATTATGTAGCTGAGATTGAATCGGGAACCCTATATATAACGTTTTTTGTAGCAATATGGTCTCTTTTTAAAGATATATTCAAGGAATATGCCACAAACATGGGTTAAACTGGAACAGAATGCACTGTGAAGATCATTTATCGGTAAAATATGTTACAGAAAAGAGAATATATGCGTGACCATTTAAAACATAGGGCATTGTTGTGAAGCATGTAATATAACGACTCTATCGAACCAGTGTATTTTCTAAAGCTCAGTGCAACTTTAATGCGTTTCCATTATTTTCTAGTTAGACATTTGTTTGATAATTTACCCACCTGCAGTGAACAACCAATGGTCCGTCACATGCTGTTTTGGTGGCTTTGACCTTACTCCTAAAGTGCACAAAGGAGGCGCAGAAGTAAGGAATATCTTTATCAGGCCAGGCTGTGAAGTGGAACTGTATCACATGGCGCTGCTCTTGTCCCTTATATGACAGAAATGAAAGTTAAACTTCTGTAGCCATATACGATAAAGTGCAATTGATGCAAAAGTTAAGGTAGCAGGGCAATTAAAATATTGTTTTACATCTTTTGTGGGTGTCAGTGATGCACAGCAGTTTGGGGATAAACTCCCATTGTGTTTCTGTCCCACTGCTATATGTTTTGCACTATTTTATCACACTGGCTACGCTCGCTGTTTTTCAGCGACAGTGATATCAGAATGCATTAAGGGTATACGATTATTGTTTGGTAGCAAATGATACACGCAGTGCACTTAAGTAATACAAAACAAGATCAGGATCGATGCGATTTGCAAATGACTGTCATATGTATTCAACTGGAAGAAATAAAATCTGACTGTAAAGCATGGAGCGGTTCTTCTCACTTTGTGTTAAAGTGAACTTTACTGTTTATAATTTACACACGGTGTGTGTTCTTCGTCGATGGGAACTCAATAATATTTAACTGAAAAAGAAAACCCTTTTTGTAATGAACAAACAAACCTTGCTGACGACGAGGGTTCGGATGACGAAATTGGCGACGGTTTCTGTGTTTTTCAGAGTGACAACGACATTGCCATACTTCTTTGTACCACTCTTTGGCCAATATTGCTTACACTTCATCTATAATGATATGAACTATATTACTTTTGATTTAACCCTTAACCACTATCCATGACCTAACTCTCATTTGCAAACAATTTGGATCCAGATGAGACGATTAGTAAATCAACGTCTCATCAGGATTTAAGAGATTTGACATTCGGGTAATAGTTGTTTTCAAAACTTGAACAATTACTAGGAAAAGTACAAAAATGAGTCATGCAGGAAACACCACATACAGAACAAACACTCGCCCGAACAGCAACACAAGGAAACAGCAAATGTACATAGTAGAAAAAACAACAAGAGACGCACAAAGACAAAACAAACATACAATAGGAGGAAGATGGAAGTACCGCCTTGGAACGGTAGTCACAAAATTTGCACTACGGTAACACTTCTGTATAATGGCTAATAAACTGTGTTAATTAGTTGGTATAAGGGCATGTTGCTGCTTAAAACAAGATAAAAGTAAAACAAAGCGCTCCTATAGGAGCGTTCTGTTATATTTTCACCTTGCTTTAAGAAGCCAACTGCCTTTAACACAAAATGCTTTATGTAATTTAATGGCCGTTATAGAGGGGGTTTATTGTACATTCGAAATTGGGTAGATGCATTTAGTCAAAGCTGGGTAAGGGTTGTGTAATATCTGTGAACCCAGGCACGAAGCCGTTTGGTTATCATAATCAAACTCTGAAAATGCATACTATTCATTACCATATTTAACACTTTCCCTGTTGAATTTTCATGTAAACCGAAATAATTTAAAATAGCATTTGTACATATGAGCTTTTGGTATAGGTTGAAACGAAACTGTAGATAGGCACTGTCTGATATGGGTCTACTCCGCATAGGCGTTTATATGAGGGAAAGGATTAAACGTACACTGAACTATACATATAGCTTACATGAAAGAACATATACCATTTCACATTATCACAAACCATTATGATAAAGACTGCTTTTACAGTCTAAGCATACTGTAAAGTTTTACTATTTAAACATAAATATAATAGCCAAAAATATCATTGCATGGTAAATACTTGTATACCCAAGTCTCATAACCCGCTAGGCGCTTTAACAAACAGCCATAAGTCGGACAGTATTTGTCTTCCTTGACGAAACATGTTCTTAGGAATGACTTACACATTTAAACGCGGAAACCTTCCAATGCCGACTGGGTCTCTAACTCTTATTTTATTAGCCCCTTTTACTTATTTATATATATAATGGCAAAGTATTTAATGATTCTCCAAATATTGAGCAGATAAATATATACAGCAGAACCTTAATCAACCACCAAAATGAGGTCTTATGTTGGGTCTGTAGGTCAAACATAATAAAGAAAGCTTCTAAAGGAACTTTCTGCATCACTTTCTCCCTGAATTAAGCAATCTCCTGCTTTATTTTACATAGAACCCCTCTTTAATGACCATTAAATGAATGAGATACAGTAGAACCTGACTAAAGTAACCATAAAAATATGGATTATTATTATTATTATTATGAAAAAAATATTATGGATCTGTAAGGCAGGTGATAGCTAATGCTGGTCAAAAGTATTGCAGAATGTTCCTATGGGATTTTTCTTTATTACATTTGTCCTACATTTAGCAACCACTTGCTTTTCAACACTCATATATTCCTTACAAAAATGGTCAATTAAGACAGGTTCTACTTTTTTAACATTTAGATCAATACCGAGTGAAATCGAAACTTTCGAAATTTTATAAAAATTATCGAAACTTGCTTATCGTGCAATGAATGTTGATGGCTATTTTGCTAAAGGAAGTCATTGCTTAAATGAAAGGCAAACACACGATGATAAAAACACGGACCTTTGCTTCCTCCATGAGGTTTGTAAGCATAACAATTTTCCCACACTTGTTCTGCCAAACCATTCTCCAGAAGTCGTTTAGAGTGTCTTTCACTGGGCCTAATGAAACGAATTAAAGAAACATGCCATTAATCATATTATATTATATTCCAGCAAATACAATACGTTGGATTGATTTTATGATTTCTTTACAATGAAACTGGTTATTTTGGATTTGTAAAATATCGCAATGATTGAAGATCAAAATTATCATTGTAAGTTAATGTAGTATCTAGTATCTCTAAGCCCAGTATCTTATGTTATCGGTATAACTGCACTCCAAAACCTAGAAAATGTTATGCTAACTTTTGACTGCATAACTACTATAATTATTTTTAAGTTATCGGCATAGATGCTGCTAATACTTATCCAGATAAAATGCATAAATTAAAACACTTCTTTATTTCTCCACAAAAGCCTATGTCGATATCACTCTTTAGAATCGTCTCGAAGAGTTGTCGCAAAATAGGTTTTGGTGGAGAAATAACAATTTTAGTATTTGAGTACGCACCCCTGTATCTGTTGTTCTACTATTTTATGTTATCGACGTAACTTCACCACTACGGACACTAATATATTTTATGCTATGCGTTACCAAAACTAGCATATTAAATACCGTCGGCATAACAGCGATGTGTATACCTATATGTTTTATAGTATCGGCATAACTGGGCCACGTATAATCTAACATTTAACTGTTTCGGCGCCAGTGTCGCCTGTTGGCCCCATTGAAAACAGTGCAGTCATAGGTCAGATGCCGCCTTGAAAAGGCGGCATCTGACCTGGGGTTTCACTGTTTTCTGTACTATTCTAGCCCAATCATACAGGTTTTAAAAAAAAAATGTTTTTTTTCTAATATACCTTTATTATTTAGTTAAGAATAATATTTAATATGAAATTATTATTGCAGACAACACTTTAAAATTTAGCGCAAAAAGAGCTGTTTTTCTAAATCGTTATTATTCTCAAAAAAACTATTACGCATGTCAAACAGCCGACACTACCATAAAACACAAAATACAAAATACAGCAAAACCTGTCCTAAGTGATTTAGTACTGATTTGACATACGAATCTTAAAAGAGCTTAAAATGCAGAAAGCTCCTTCAGATGTTTTCTGAGTATATTACTTTTGAATTAATTGTGCATTAAGCTACCACCCACCTTACATACCCATAGCTATACATAATTTTAGATGTTCGGTTAACAAATTCCCTGTTGAATAGTCAAGTTACATGAATAGCTTGCCTTTAGCCTGCTATGGGCGGAGAAATTCGGCAGGCTAAAGGTTAATAACTGAACGCTTAAACTGCATATTTTCGCAAGGTGTTTAAGTATTGGTAGACACTACAGGGTCAGGTCTATTATAATTTCAATATTAAAAAGAGCAGACGCTTACCAGACTGCTCTTAAAGGAGAAGGCTGAACCCTTACCAGACTGCTCTTAAAGGAGAAGTCTGAGCTGGGTTTACTCTTTTGCAAATGTATGAAAAGGTATCTATATGAAGGTAGAATGAAGGAATGTGTTAACCATTTGCTTGCTTTTCGCGTCAAAATACCTACATGTAAATAGTGAAGACCTGCAGGAGCTGTTTCATCAGAGTCTGCACTATTTACAAATTGATTGTGCAACCAGTGCACTCCACAGTAGTGATTTCACAGGGAAATACTTGTACACTGTGAAGATATATGTAATTATACAACAGACCATAGGTAACGAAGGGGAAATGTAATTTAAAATTCAGCAACAAAAGGGTTAAGGCGGGTTTTGCTGTATTAGTTAAATGCAAAAGTATTAGATAAAGTATTACAATATTTCTTTGATCAGGTCCTTACCTTGTGATGCAATATAAGCTTTTGGTTCATGGATACCCTGAAATTGCAAGATGATTAAATTACGAAATGTAGTAAAGATTGTTTAAAAATATTTGTTCAATTTATCTTAGATAGATCTACTGTTATTTATTTTTGGTTTTTATGTTGATTGGTGTTGGAATTGAGTTACATTTTGCAAAAACAATAAAACATTTCAGACATTGTTATATGCCATTATTGGTTGCTACGCTGGTTTCTTCAAGGTAAAGTATGTTCTGATGCCGCTTAATATGAAATGATGTGTTTTATCGCAACTTAAGCATAATTATGAGTAGTCTAATTTGGAGGGCAGAGAATATACTATAGGATTAAATAGATTCGGCTGAAGCAACATTTACGTGGATGTAACATGCGTTGATGTAATCGCTGTCTTTCTCCTCATCCCAGATATCTAGTACCACTCTTGTGTGATCGTCTAAAAGTAGAAAATAAGTACATGTATGTATGGAACTTGCGTAACCATTAGTTCGACTAATTACGCACTAAACGATACTTTGCAGAAATTCAAAGAGTAACCAGAAATACAATACATGTAGAATTATTGTGATAAATAGACACAAAACCAAAACGTACACATAGCCGAAAGACAAGTCGGAATATGGATGAGATGACGCTAAAGAATAGTCACACCATATGGTTTGATGAAAAAATAAGGAGTTATTCGTGAAATTGTTTTATTCTATGAATCTTATCTGATTCCTTGACTAAAGTAAAACGACAGAGATAACGATAGAATGGAAATACATGCAAAGTGACCAACAAAACCAACGTGAGGTCCATCACTATCATCTACAATATTGTATTATAGATAATAAATGAACGATTTTCATGGTGAAACATAAAGGTCTGTCCGATCTCTGATTTGTGATATGTTCACTAACTTCGGAAACTATTGACCGACGTCAAACTGTTTAGATACTGAAAAGACGTCTAGTTACTCGACGTCTCATTTGGATCCAAGCTGTTTACCAATACCAGTCATAGCATGAGAAGTTAGTTGACCTATTCCCTTATAGGCTATTTTAGATCCAACCACATGGAATAAATCTACCAAAAAGGAGCATTAACTAGAGAAAAGGAAAATTTAGAATTTTTTAATAAATAGAGCATTTATCACAATGATTTCAATAGGTGATTTTCACAGAGGCGTAGAAAGGCGTATCTATGGAGAAAAGGGTAAAACATATTTCAAAATAAAAGGAAAATAGATATTACTCCATAATGAAGTATTGATACGTATTATGCAATGATACTGACACGCATACAGACCCCGGTATCGATTTCTACGCATGTTTTGGGACGCATGGGTGTGTTGTTTTGTCATTCCTTCCGGAAAAGCCTACAAAAGTTTTAAGCATAGGTTAACATTATTAATTGTTATAGCTTTATGATTGTTATTATATGTATTTAACTAGAATTTGCATGCAGCCAGGAGGCTATAAGTATACTCTGCATCTAACCACTTTCTAGAATGTTTTTATTCAAGCTTGATTGCAACTACGAACATTTTGAAACATATTTTGTAGTGAAAACTAGCAGCGATATGTGGCGAAGTCCAAATTCTATTAGCTAATTAGTTGAAAGGGATTTTGTCAGACTTTTCAGTTCAGATTACGATCACGAAGCTGTTGGCAGTTTTCAAGCCTGAATCAGTCTTATCTTCTCTATTTTTCTTGCTCTTCAGAACACAGTCAGTGCCTTCACAAATATATTTGCCGACAGTTATTCCACGTGCTAAATGTTAACAATAATACACATTCAACTCACTTCGAACTCAGTTTGGAACCTGCCAGTGGACGAGTCGGGAGCCAGTACCAAGTCTTCCAAATTATCAATCATAATGGCTCTCTCTGGAATTTTATGAATATTGGACAAATTGTAGTAGGGCTCCCGTTGATCTGTAATAACAATGAATTATTTTCTTCCGATAAGATCAAATTAATATAATTAAATACGGTAAAAAAACCCTGAAGCGACGATGTTGCAAATTAATATAACAGGTGGTTTCTTAGTGCTGGACACAAATCATGACGAATACTCTTTCATGGGCTGCTCAAAATAATGTTCAGCTTACACTTAATCTTCCAACTGACTCTTGACCTAGCATACGCCCTATTTTTGTGGCGGCTGCATTGTGTGGTTTTACTGTGCGTACTCAAATACCGAGATGAGTGGTCACAACATAGGGTTGGATGGAGAAATAAAGAAGTTATTATCGAATTATTAATTAACGCATCTTATCTGGATCTCGACTTTAAAAGAATGTGTGTAATGGCCACAAACTATGCGAAAGACGAATATACTTTTATTATTTTGAAAATGTTTGCTTTACTCAAGACCTTAATTTAAATTATAGTAAATACATGAAATGTGTGGTTTGTCGATGGATATATAAAAGAAAATACGTACTCGTATATTTGACTTTATCCGGCACATTCTAACATGTACAGTAAAACCTCTCTATAACGGCCACTAAATTACATAAAGTATTTTGTGTTAAAGGTAGGTGGCTGCTTAAAGCAATATGAAAGTATAACAGAACGTTCATACAGGAGCGTTCTGTTTAACTTTCACCTTCCTTTAAGTAGCCACCTTCCTTAAATGCCAGCTAATTAACTCAATTTAGTGGTCGTTATAGAGATATTGTACTGTATCGCATAAAGGCATGCAAATATCAAACATGCCAGTCTTCCTTAACGTTGGTGATTCTGCAGGCATACGAGTTAGTTCTTCATTTTCCTGCATCATTTAATTTACATCGATATTTGAAATCCGCTCATAATTGGTCAGAAATTATCGGAGCAAGATTGTTGCACCTACATACAGTATGCCAAGCGTAAGCTACTGTAACTAAACAGTATATGGGTGAAAAAAGTATGGCAAATGAAATCAGTTGACAATGTCAATATACTCAGCATCCCATTAGGATCCAAACTTTGTGACACTCTAGCCCTGAATTTGGAAGGAAGTTCAGATTACAAGAAGAGAACAATTGTGATATCAAAGAATGTAGTTACATTGATGTTGCCCTCAGCCTTCGATATATAGTTAAGATAACTAATTAACTGACCGTCTGCCGAATCGTCGTTATTTTCATAGATGTTTGCGTCCTTGTATTTCTCCCTCGAGATTGCTGGCACTGATAGTGATTCAGAATTGCTGTTGCTTTCCATGCAATTGTTCTCAGAAAGGGTTCCTTCCATAAAGGCTTCATTCGAAAATACCAACTCTGGTCGTGTGTCATTTTTCATCGCTTTTTCTTTCGGCTTTCTACAAATCAGTTAAACTTTAGCCTGCTAAGCAAAGTATTTTTACAAAACTGTTCACCTACTACATTTCCTAAATTCAAGTTTTAATCAATGTGTCTGCCAAATGCAATCAGGGGTGTCAAACATGTTGGATACTGAAGGTTAAACTATACTTATACGTAATTATTTAACATGTAAAGCACACACGATGTACACAACATAACCTTAAAATATTTCATATACAGTAGAAAATATTTAATATACAGTAGAATCTGTCTTAAGCGACCTTATATTTATTTGACAAAGGAATCTTAGATAGCAGGTGATTGCTTAATACAGAACACAACGATGCAGAAAACTAACATAGGAGTTTTCTGTATTATGTTTGACCTGTATTAAGCTACCGACTGCCTTACAGAACCGTAATTATACCTTTTTTTGAGGTTCGCTCAAAAGAGGTTCTACCTTAGTTAAGACAGAGAGAAGCGGGTATCGAATGCACCATACCCCATGTAGATTCACTTAGAACCTAGGCAGTCGGCCGACAACATTTTATTTGATGGAAACTAAATTAATCAGTAATATCATTAATAAGTTAAGTTTACTTGATTGCACAGGCGGCCATTTCGTGGGTCAACATGGTCTAAAAGGTCAAAACATTTGATTGGGTCCATTTGATGTTAAATGTATATTAAAATTTAACACTAAATTGACCAAATCATTTTTTTTTTGCAATTTAGACCATGGGTCTACATGGTATAAAAGGTCAAAACAATTCATTGGGCCCATTTAGTGTTATATTATAATATAACACTAAATCGACCAACAATCATTTTATTTTACCTTTTAGACCTTGTAGACCCATGAAATGCCCCCCCCCGTGTTTGATTGCATTTCTTTTTCAGCATTTATTTTCTAATACACCCCAAACGGTAACTGTGGGTCATGTCTACAGTACAGTTACACCTCTCTATAACGGCCACTGAATTGTGTTAAATAGTTGGTATTAAGGGCAGGTGGCTTCTTAAAGCAGGGTGAAAGTAAAACAGAACGCTCCTACAGTACAAGCCACGCGGACTTTTTGTTTTCCGCGGCCCATCGCAATTTTATCCAACGCGGACACGGGTATTTTTGTCCGCGCTGATATGCGGTCTTCCGCAATCGAGCGCGGGTTGTGATGGGTCCGCGCTGGTCCCTCCACAGGGGCACTCGTCGCCGGGCGCGATCGTTATCACCGCAGGTCGCGGTGGTATCATCGTGGACCATTGTGTACCACTGCGGATCGCGCTGGACCTTACCTGGATTGATATTTATATCCTTTTCATCCTCTTATATCCATTTTCACGGCTTATCTTTCTCTTTACATGTACATACAAATATATACATCCACATTTCGCAAAATTGATATGAAATGTATGAAATAAATCACTCGAGAAATGGTTCGTTTAGACTAATTCCAAACCGAAACTGTTCTGCATTCGGCAAACACAAATAAATTCATCCATTATTTTTGGCGCGTTTGGTTGTACTGGAATATAACCTGTCCGTGAATTGTCTGATTCGTTTCTGCATAATATGGGTGCGATATTCTAGTATGCTTTCTATTTCAATTATTTGTTGTTCAATACGTAAGATGTTTTATATAGAAACACGGAACACCCGTTAAACACAAAACACACACACAATAAGTTACTAGGTTGCATAACTTGTATCAGGTTTGCATACGTTTGTGCACATTGTTAGTGAATTCATCTTCATTTCGACTCTATGTTTTAGGTTCCAACTCTAATTCCCAATCGATTTTGTTTTCAGTTTCACATCAGTGTAAATTTTAATTATCAGAAATCTACTGGAAACGACCAGCAAAACCTATTGGTTCTGTTATGAGAATAGTCCTGACTGGTCTTCTTATGATTTCTGTATAGATCTACATGTATATAAATATTGTTCTGGCAGACGAAAGAATTGAGGGATTTTATTTACTAATACATCTAATATCAATTCAGCCAGGTAAGTTGTAAAGTTAGAAGTTTTCTCCATTATTTAGTCTTGGTTCGGCAGCTTAAATGTACGTTTTAACCAGTTTCAATAGCCATTCGAATAATACTTGTATGGTTGTTTTATTACCCTTGTGCTTAATATTTTACTGTGTACAAATGTACCTGTGTACATGTTTTGTCTTTCTGCTTGATGTACATGTACTGCATGTTAAGATTCTGCTCAATCGATTCACTGCCATGATGTACCTGCATCCTATGGATTAAAAAGATAATCCTTTTTTTTCTAAAAACGTAGATATAGATGTAAACCAGTTTTTGTTTCTGGTTGGATAATGAGATATTGGACGTCTGGTCTAGATCTAAACTGTTGTTAATGTCATGGCAACCGAATTCTCGGAGTGAAGGGGCATACGAATTAAATTAATCAATGTTATTAAAGAAGCGTATACAGTATGTACATGGTTTATCAAACCACGGACCTCGTACACCCACATTCTTTCGCTAAACGGATATGTCTAAACAAACGTGTCGCCTGCTTAAATTCCATAACCAATTCCTTATTTAGAAATAGATCACATTGTAAGTTGTATTTACTATTAAACCCTTCCATATCAAACTTGAAAACTCTAATGTTTGCAAACAGTTTGGATCCTGATCAGACGCCGCGTCTGATAAGGATCCAAACCATTTGACACTTATATTAAAGTTTCTTAAGACCCATTCCTCCATACATGTAGGCTCAATTTGGATCCAACCTCTTTGAATACATCTACCGAAAAGGAGCATTAAGTAGATAAAATCATTGTTTTTAGAATTTTGTTATTTGAAACCACGGTGTTAAATAGAGCATATACTCCTATACGTGTAGGAGCAAATGCTCTTTTTATCACATTGGTTTCAACAGGTGACTTTTACAGAGGCGTAGAAAGGAATATTTATGGAGGAAAGGGTTAAGTAAAAACTATTATAATTTTTTTATAAAGAAAAGTAGATGAAACATGTAAGCAGACAATGATTTGACAGTGACTATTTTAGTGGATTATTACGTCATATTGACAGTGAATGGGTTTATAGCATACAGTACAGATTACAGCAAACACCTCCTTTCAACAACACTTTAAAGGTCAAGTAAACAGATTGGGTTTTCGTCAAATTCTGATAGTATACAGTTAGTTAAACACCAAGCTGTAGAAAATTCTTACCGTTTTTTTATCTTGTTTTGATTTAAATCGAGTTTTTATTGTACCGCTAACCGTGCATTTTGAAATAGATACATGATTATCTTCCTTGCGTCGTGACGTCACTTGTGTACATCCCAGTCAGGACTCCCATTGACAGGGAGGAATGTACACATAAACTTAACCTTTTCCTTAAAATTAACGCCTCTGCAAACAAAGTAGATCCAGATCAGAGCATACAGGGACCGTCTAATAAGGGTTTGTTCTGTTTGCTTACAAAATTAGTTTCTATTAATACCCAAATTATTTTCACACTTTTCCAGACATTACGTCCATGGATTAACCATAGAAAGTGACACTTTAAATATCGAGTAGGGGAAACTATTTATGCGGTGTGATGTTTATTTTAGGTGTGAAATACAATGATACATGTGTTTTAATTTTGTTAATTTTAACCCTTCTCTTGCTGAATTTTAAAATACATTTCTCCTTCTTTATACCCATGCCCTGTTGTAAAATTACATAAATCTTCACTGTGTACACGTATTTCGCTGTGCAATCACTGCTATGGAATGCACTTGTTGCACAATCAACTTGTAAATAGTGCAGACCCTGATGAGACAGCTCCTACTGGAGCTGTCTCATCTGGGTTTTCACTTTTTACAGGTAGGTATATTGACGTGAATAGCAAGCGAAGAGTTATAACTTACTTTACCTGTCAGTGAATTTACACTATTCATAAACTATAATTTTAAAATAGGATGAGGGTTAAGACCAATACCATTAGCAAATAGTGTAGATTCAGATCAGAGGGACCATTTGGGTCCCGCCCATGAGTTGGGTCCAAACAACTTTTAGACAGAACCGGACAAATGGGACGTTTTCATTACTATGTATAAATGTACGTACTTTCGAAAAAGAAAGAAATTCCACCGAAATACAGAAAAATAGGAAATGATTCATTGATTTATTTTATTTTGCAATACCAAAATGATGCATTACTTTCACAAAATCGAGTAAAGGTTGAAATACCAAACTATGTATTTTGTTGGGAAAATGAGAAAAAGGTGGATCTTGATAACAAATGGTTGTCAGTCTTGAAGAATTACTATTTTTTTATTAATATGTTCATGTTTCTATAGCTTGTGAATTATGTTTAAATGGCTGGACCCACTACAAATAAAAATGTCTATAAAAATATGGTGAACACATTAAAACTGTTACTACATTTTTTTTATCATAATGTTACAGTATACTCGTATGTGCAATTTAATTATGTTTTGTAGGCAAACAACAGTAAACATAGCCATTAGAATTTCTCTATGAATGAATGTGTTAAATGGCCTTAGGACATATTGTAGTATATTGTACTAAGCCATATTACACACGAATGCCCCGTGCAGGGTCAATTGTCTCCAGATGTCAGTTATCATAGTGGCCGTTTATTAAATACCCACCAGGGGACAATGATTAGTACATGGCCATAAAACCCGCATCCTGTATATTACGTATTTTTGCATTCTTTTATGTAGCTGTGGTAAAGTATCAAAAGAATCAATCATTGCGGTCATGGTGCCTCAAAGTTAGTTAGGCATTATGTAGGTAATAACAGTAACACTATAAAATAAAAATGAACAATTCCGTAGATTACAGTTGTCCAGAATGACTTTTTTCCTATGGATTTATGGTCAAAATTGTCCAAGTTCCAAAATTGCAAAAAGGATCATATTTATGATAAACTATTTCCCTGATGAAAAATTATGCGTGAGTAAATTACTTCACGAATATAAACCCTTCATTCCACATGCCTGTTTATGCCAATGCAAACATAGTAGACCCAGATCAAACGTATTGAAACAAATTTACAAACATAGTAGATCCAGATCAGAGAGCTTCTCTTGTAGCTCCCTGATCAGGTTCTTGTCGATTTGCTTATGAAATAATATACCGGTAGGTCTGGTTGTACATTTACTGCCATAGCCTGTGCTCACATATCATTAACTCTCCATGAAATAATTATTTCCTACACAGATATTTATAAAGAAGATCTAAAGGTTTTTTCTTATAATGTTAACTTAAACTTTTCAAATGGATCATTGGCTCTGACAGATCAATTAGGGTTTGATCAACAAAATTTCATAAGCAAACAGAGCAGAACCTGATTAGACAGCTCTTACAGGAACTGTCAAATCTGGATCTATTCTATTTGCAAACGCGCGTGAAGCCGCTTATATAAGAAGAGAATGATTGGATAATTGATTAAAAGCAAATTAGGTGTCTCCTGCCAACAGTGCTAAATCGTGTTTATACATGTAAATCAATAATCATTTTTTCTCTAAAGAATATTTATTAAAGATTTCATGACCTCATGAATATTTATTACAGGGATTAGAGACGCTAGACAACCCTGATTTAATCTAAAGAAATAAGTCTACGGATTAAGCAAATAGAGCAGACCCTGATCAGACAGTGCCAGCGTGATTTGGGTTAACGCTGTTAACAAAACGTTTGTATAGAATAATTTTCCACGAAGAAAAAACCCATTAACCTACAGTGCTAGACCTAAGTCAGATTTATAACAGAATGTAGCATATCCTTTTTTATAATTGCTGACCAAAGTCATCGACTGCACTATTTTCTCAAGTATAAATTTCACTGAAAACAGCCATCGAGACAAAATGTAAGCTGACCCAATATAAATCACATCACGTTTTCTTGAACTTCTCGTCGTTTGGTAATTTAAATAATCCTATTTAATCTCTGTCGGACTAGGAGCTATACCCATAGGCAGGGATACACACATATGCAGCACAAATTACCATTTTAGCACAGAATAACAAGAATGTTTTCATAGTTATACTATTCATAAAAATATGTTTATTTATTTAAAACTCTTAACTCTAAACGGTACACCTTGCACATGATAAGACTCAGGTCAGATTTCTCAAATAGAAGCTGTTTGACCAGGGGTCTGTTCTGTTTGCTTATCCCTTTACCATATATAAACAGTTTCCATGCCTTTGCAAACAGAGTAGACCAAGACCTGAAGGCGCCTATTGGAGCCGTATGATCGGGACCAGCTCTGTTTACTTATAAAAATATATAAGATCTGACTCTACATTTTCTACCAGTACCAAGAAAAGTCATGGACCGTGTACCTACACCATTATAAAAATCAACCTTTAAATATCATGATGTCATATTTTCTGTCATAAATATTCAACAGGGAAATGGTTGAAACCCACCGACAATCAAACTTTAGGTTACGAATTCAGCTAAAGATCCACACGTCTGACATGACCCGGCAACAGAAGTAAAAATTCTGAGAGCATCGACGCTTTTCACGTGCTTGCAAACAGAGTAGACACGGATACGATGGCTCTTATAGAAACCGTCTGATCAGGGTATTCTCTGTTTGCTTATGAATTTATGTTGGATCTAACTCTATAGTTTTGTTCCAATACCAAAACAGCCTCAGTTCATAAGCTATTTTAAAAATAAATTCAATAAATATTCATAATATCGGTATTTCGGTTTCCGGACATTTGCCCCCGAACCCTTGTCCCCGGACCTTTGCCCCCTATTTGGGCATGGGCGGACATTTGCCCCCTGGTGTTTTAGCTTTATATGGACAGTAGCTGCCTAATACAGGTTGACTGTATATTAATTCAAGATTTTTTTTTAAAAGGATAAAAAATAATATTGAAAAAAAGGGTGGCATTTTTTCCAGTGGCATATTTTCCAGTAGCATTTTTTTCCAAATCAGGGTGGCATTTTTCCAGTGGCATTTTTTCCGAACACCGCATTAAGCAGTCACTTGCCTGTGAAAATGATACACTAACACTAATTCGATGTTTTTACGCGGAAACAAAATTTAGTCGATTTTTATTTTGAAAGAAGACAGAAGGAAACCCGGCAAGAAAACAAAAAATCATTTTTAAAAGCAAATTATTTCAGCAAAATAAATGTAGGTAACTTGGACATTCTATGTAGGGCCCTGCAAGTTTCAAAAGATAAAAAAAAAATGCAGATCAACCCTTAGCCCACCGAGCGTGGCTTCCTTAATATTTACAAACAGTTTGTATACTGAACAGATTATGAGTTACTCAGAGTCTTACTAGGGTCAAATATGTCTGATTTTCATTTTCTGTTTGTTTTCAACGAACTAAAGCCATCCTTATTTCATTCATTTTGTAGACTACATTTTTGAAGCGGACGATAATTCAATATAATGAGGGTCAAATGTTTTGGTTATACATTAAAACAATGATCGCTTTGCGTGCTCTACAATGTACGGAAACTACCCTGGTGTTTCAGCGCAGGGGGTCATTGCTTTATGGTCATCATTGTGTTCATTATTTGGTCATCAATAAAGTTCCGACAACTTTAAAGAAAGTCTTATCGGGTATTTCCTCTCTTTTGCGACTATCAAGATGTCACAGCTCATTGGTTCAGTATCTTTAAGACCCACCCATTGAAAAAGACTATCCAATCAACTGTCACCTATAGGCGTGTCAATCACCAATAATTGATATTGCTCTTCATAATTGATGAGCGGCCATCTATATTTCCTACAATATTAAATATAGAATGAATGGTATTTTATATTCAAAATTTCTTCATATTGTACTTTAACCCTTTCCCTCATATGAACGTGTTTTTACGCAATTGCAAACAGAGAAGGATCGTCTCTGATCTCTTAGAGGAGCCGTCTGATCAGGGTCCGCTCTGTTTGCTAATAGATTTTGATAGATATATTTCTTTGTTTTGATATAGAGCTGCAATGTTCCCCCTTCCATATATAATTTATAACTATTTTTGTCCATGAATATTCAGTAGGTATTGAAATTGTGAATAAACATAGAACAGGGAAAGGGTTAAATAAAACAATTTCTATAAGCTTGAAATTGATGTCGGTGAGGGTTTGACGTTAGGTTTAAAACCAATCAATGTTATTTTACATGTAAGTATTATTTTAAGAAATTGTGAATACAAGATATCGATCCATGCTATCAGACCGGGACATGGCCTTATAGACCAGTTATATTGAGTTTTTCTGTTGTTGTCGTGGAGTTATAGTATGCTACGAGACCTGTGAATCAATGCAAGGGTACTGTATTAAAATGAAATATTTATCATGTTTTAGACTTTGTTATTGTCTGATACATAATTAATAAGCCTATAATATATTTCCTCACCGCCCCTGTCCCTCTCTCTCTGTACAATTGTTGTTGTTTCTAAGAAGTCCTCTTCCCTAGTAAACATTTACAATGATACGCAATCACAAGGCCAGAAGGGGCGTCAAAATCTATCTCTCCCCGTCTCTCTCTCACCGTCTCTCTCCCCTTTCTCTTCCTCTCTGTCTGTCTGTCTGTCTCTGTCCCTATCTGTCTCTCTTTCACTCTCTGTCTGTCTGTCTCTGTGTGTGTCTCTTTCTGTCTCTCTTTCTGTCTCTGTCTCTTTCTCTGAGTGTGTGTGTGTGTGTGTGTGTGTCTATCTCTCTCTCTTTCCGCAGATATGAATGAATTACGTATCACTCTCTATAATATCAACTTTTATATTGGTAATGGATACAGTAATAATTTCCCCAGGACGAATGGCAATTTATGCTTGCCAGATCCTATAAGAAACCAATGCACACCCTGAACATACAGCCTCTAAGAGCTGTCTGATCTGGGTCTGCACTGTTTTTAAATTGCGTCAATATATGCTACTAGCATGAAAAGGGTTAATATGACTTAAATGAATAACATTACGATCGCAGCTTTGAACTCATCTGAAAGACAACGACATACCAATATTTGGCTATCTGTTATTTCAGGTGGCTCTTTTATACAGAGTAATGATTTATGCAGGCGACTGCTTTGCACTGTTTCAAAATAAATTATAATACAATAAGCTACAATAGTTTTCATCTTAATTCTGATATCAACTTAAATCTTGTAGCTGCACTACATGGTCGGTCAAACAAGAATAGCTGTAACAGTATAGATTATTAGTGTAGATGCGGTGTATTAGTGTATTAGTGTAGATGCGTTTCGAACTTTATAATTATTTAATCAACTGTTTGCATCTCTTCGTCGAATGATACCTAGTTTACTCCCCTTTACTCCATAGGTACTCATTATAGTGCGTTAATCCATTCCTCCACTCAAAAATAGTTCCACTTGATACATTCATGAATATGCGCCATAAGAAATATTTCTATATCACAGTAGACGGTAGCTTAAAGCAGGCTGAGAAAAACGCAGAATGGTCCCATTCAGCCTGTTTTAATCAAACATCTGTCTTCAATACTGAACACAAACTATGGAGTAAAGTGTTAAGGTTTCAAAAAAAAGTATTTCAACAAATAATGGTTGGATACAACTCTCCACCCCTTTACCCTTTCCCTCATATAAACCTGTTTTCACGCATTTGTCAAGAGAATAGACCTAGATCAGACCGCTCTTAGAGGAGCCGTCTGATCAGGGTCTACTCACTTTGCTAATAGAATTTCATAGATCTGTTTATTTGCTTTCCTAAAATGTCTGCAATGCTCCACCTTCCATAATTCATGATAACTATTTTGTCCATGAATATTCAGTAGGTACATGTACTTTTGTATTTAAATTTGGAACACATATAGAACAGGGAAAGGGTTAATACGCGCGTGGGGTCGAAATAAATATGACCGAGTGCTCCTGACATCTATAATCTCTGCGCTACGCATTTTCTGAAAATCAGATTGTGAAAACAATTGCTGCTGATATTTAGTATCTATTTCTTTTTTCTCGAGCATTTACAGTCTGGTAATCGTTAAAATCTGACTATAAATTGTAGTTTTAGCAGAAAGAAACCGTTTCAGTCTCGGGTTTTGGGTGAAGGCTATCTATATACGTATGATTTCTAATTTCATTTTGAATTCTAGTTTTGACAGTATATTCAATATGCGTTTCTTCAATTGAAAAAAATGCACATGTGTATTTATATATACATGTAAGCTTTTGTATATATCTTATCTAAATAATTTATACCTAAATCGATTAAACGACTGCCAGTCATAAAGGTAGTGTCCGCGGTGATGCCCCGCAATCCACGCTGATATCAGCACGGACAGCGATGGCTCGGCGGCGGTAATATCCCGTAGGGTAAATTTCGGTCCGCGGTGGACACAGAATTTGTCCGCGGTGATCCATAAAAAATTTCTGTGCTGGAAACCCGCTCTCAAATAATTTTGTCCGCGCTGGTAAAACGGAAAACAAAAAGTCCGCGTGGCTTGTACTGTATAGGAGCGTTCTGTTTTATTTTCACCTTGCTTTAAGCAGTCACCTGCCTTTAACACAAAATACTTGATGTAATCTAGTGGCCGTTATAGAGAGGTTTTACTGTATCTTGTTTTAACCGTTTCCTTCATATAAACGTCTGATCAGGGTCTGCTCTGTTTGCTATTGGAATTTGATAGATTTGTTTCTTTACTTTCTAAAATGGCTACAATGTTCAATCTTCCATTTTTCATTATAAGTATTTTGTTGAAGAATATTCAGTAGATATTGAAGGTTGTAATAAACATAGAATAGGAAAAGGGTTAAATGTGCTGGTATACCAAATTAGTTAGTAATATAGATGCTGTGTTAGATCTAGGAAACTGACAGGGTTTGCATTGGTTGTATCGTTAGTTTACTAAATAAATATTGACTTATCCATTATGTATTTATCTAGCTTTTTACCTTTTTCGGATAACAACAAACAGCACCATCACCACAGTCACCAGGACTAGTACTGCTGTGCCAACTCCCCCACCAACCGCTACCGGCAAGAGAATGGATTTTTCGGCTTCTCCGTCTGCAATAACTGGAAAAATGCACACAGATGTCAAAATACGTCTTGTAATACTTTGTGACTACTTTACCATTTGTAATACTTTGTGAACTTAATAAAATATATGCGTTATCAACTTAGCAAACAATTATGAAAACGCTCTGCTAAATTGCCGAACTATAATTGCTGTAGCCAATATTCAAACACATTATGTATCTTAGATACTTATTTCTAAGTGAACGAGAAAACTATATTTGTATATTTAGCAGCAATTACATTAACCACAGACAATCCCTCAAAATAATTCAGTGTTATTGCCATCAACTTTTGAGCTAAAATTATTTCCTAGAAGAACAGACTTAAAATGGAAAAGTAGTAAAGTCAAGCAGGCAAAGCCACATGCAAGACACAACCACCACCAAAACACCGATAGACAGCATGACACACACACTCACACAACCACACACCTACGAACACACACACACGAAATGAACACAGAAACCACCAAAAGACACACAAGAACCAGGGACAAACGTTCCACACATGAACATATCACAAGCACAAAGACGTAAGGCAAACAAAAGGAAGGGTGACAAAGAGAGTACCGCCTTGGCACGGTCAGTAGCAAAAACACTACTGGGGGTTTAAACCGGTTTACGGACGTCCTAACCTCACACTTCTCTCAAAGTCATCCTAGCTTTACAAATATTGTAAATAAAGGTATCCCCGCTGGACTTACCCACAGCATAGACGACGGTGAACACAGGACAACATGTAAAACATAGCATAATAACTGTGACAATCCGTCAAATGTGTACTCAATGACTTTGCTGAAGTCAGAGCACCTGCAGGTAAGCCGTTAAGGGCACGACAGGGAAAAAGTAACAATAGATATTGACCCAAGACATCACAGATGCAGGACATCGCTTTGTCTCAACACCGAAGTTGGCCACAATGTATCAATCCTTACAGATTTGGAGTGAAAATGGATTTTCTATTCCAAGTGATAGCGGTTTGGATTTTGATGCCAGATACAAAGGGTATAATGGGTATCTCTATTCTAGCTGATGCACAAATTTGGTTACAGTATGTATTTTCTTACTAAAGTTGCAAAACGGACTTTCGGACTTTCAACTGACATAGATCTTTAACCTGGACCCTCCAGGTGAATTTCTAAGCGTTGTTTTTGCAAGTTTTTAGTACAACAAATGTGATCATAATATGACATTCCTATAAGATGTATTGAGCAGAAACAGTTTCTAGTATAGCGAACCTGGCATGGACTCAATACGCATTAGACTATTACATGTGGTAAATGCGATTAACAATGAGTTGAACACACACATACGCGTGCGCACGCACGCCAGCACGTACGCAAGCACTCACTGCACACACACTAATAAACAGGTTAAAACTAAAAAAGACCTGGTTAATAGCACACCTGTGTTATTTTCTTCCAATTGCCTTAGTAGGAATTCAGTGTATCTGTTTCCTTTGATCAATTCAGTTCTAAATTTTCAAATGGTCTATTCCAAAATTCAAACTAGTCAAGCATACTTAGACTGTTCAAGGATATTGGAAAGAAAAGTATATTATGACAAACAGACGTTGATGAGAGGGATCCTCTAGGAAGTCCTCTAATCTTTATCTACACTGCTTGCAAATGGCATCATTGGCACGATTCTCGCTCTGAAAGAGTTAATTCCATATGTAAAACACATTACTTGCGTACAAACAATATATTGAAAGATATTATACAAGAATGAAGTACCTGACCATTTCTCTGGTGAATATGCATATGTCAGATATAAAGACATAATGATTTCTAATTTATAAGCTGAAATTTTATAATGGCATATGTACAAAAGATTGTTTGATGGTGATCGAATATTGCAGAAGTACATGTATGAGACATGCAGGAAACACCACATACAAAGCACATTATGGCCAAAACAACAACAGTATATGTACATGCATATCAAAAGACACAAAGAGACATAACTAGCAAACAATAAGGGGAAGATGGAAGTACCGCCTTGGAACGGTCAGAGACAAAAGTCGCTGGGGTTTAAAAAAGGCGTCTAACCTCATAATTATTCTATCCCCACCGAAAAGCCAATCAGTGTAAATAAACGTACCCCCTGTCCGATTAATCTACGACAACCGCGATGGCAAATACATACTGTGGTAAATTACATGCAAAACGAAAATATATTTAAGTCTTCAAAACAAACTAGAACACCTTTCTTGAGCTGCAAACAGTAAAAAGGTATGAAGGGTACGACAAAAAAGAGATAGTACAACGATTCTACGCTCTCCTTCCATTTCCTGATTTAGGAGGTCGTACTCATAGAGTACTAACCCTTTCCTGTCGACGTATATGAAAAGAGGGCAGCGTGAATGCCAGTTGTAAAAAGAAATCACTATATGCGTATGTGTGATCCACAATAATTATTCGGAAAATGTGATACTTTACAAATTGCGTGATGTTGTTTATTACCGTAATTAGGATTGTAAACGGATGCATTTTAGCATTACAACAGCCAATGATGCGAGGCCAACATTTTAGAATGCCTTCCAGTGAAATGCATTGGATCTCGTCACAACAAAAACAATACCTGTAGACTCAGCAAGATACATTTATAAAAGTGTAAAAGCATACGTGCTCTATTTACCACATAAATTGCCATCCCCGGTCCAATTACCATCCTGCCCGCAGGTGCGCGAAGTTTCAATGTCCATAGATAGTCGGTACAGAGTTTCATTGCATACTGTGGTGGCCACAGTACCATATTCATATACGTCTTTATCGTTTGTCTCGGAGTATCCATGAAGCATGTATGTGTAATAACCACCAGTCAACACTGGTCTACTACATTGGACGGGTATGCACTGTGGCAAGTTGTCCCATTGACCGCCTTCAATGCATGTTATTACGGAAATACTGGCATTGAAGCCTTCAGCACATATTACACGAATACTAGTACCATTGCTTACGTTTCCAAATATGTAATCCGTGTTACTATCATATTTCAAATACCCATGTAATAGAGTACCAGGAAATGAGCATTTAATGGGTGTACATGTAGGTGGGTGTCCGCTCCATTGCGCTGACACCAGACATTGTCTTAAGCGGTTTAGCTCAGATTTGTAACCTTGTTTACATTCCCAGTTTACAGTTTCGCCAACTGAATAGCTGGGGCGAAGAGTCTGAGTGTAGTAACTGTATTGGCTATTGGTAGGACTGCTGCACTGTATCTCTGCAGGAAAGTGAAACACTAATGATATGAAAGTATCTCGATATCATAACATTCAAGTAGTTATATCATAATCATATTTACCTTCGCTCTTATTGGCATCACATTTAATAATGTATAGAAAGACAGTAAGAATACATTAATTGTTTCTTCTCGTGCACATTTTATATCGTGCACATGCCCTGTCATTTTAGTTAGATAATTACCTGTGGTCCTGTTAACATTTTACTTCATGAATGATCATGTAAGAACTAATGGCGTCATGCATATTTATCAGATTAAGATTATAATGACATAGGAACGCATGCAGTTTTGGTCACAGCAAAAACTACGTAATGAACTCTATATTATCCCATAAGTGAACAGACCAGTCTCTTAACCCTTTCACTGTTCTATGCTTATTCCGAATTTCAATACCTATTGAATATTCATGAGCAAAGAACTTAAAATAAAATACCGTAGGTGGAACATTGTAGCCATTTTAGAAAGTAAAGAAACAGATCTATCAAATTCCAATAGCAAACAGAGCTGACCCTGATCAGACGGCTCCTATAGGAGCCGTCTGATCTGTGCCTACTCTGTTTGCAAACGCGTGAACACACGTTTATATTAGGGAAAGGGTTAACAGATGTGCTCCAACAGGATGTTTTAAATAAACCTGCTGTTTGCAAATGCTTGAAAAGGCGTCCCTATCAGGGAAAGGTTAATGAAACGAATACAACACACGGGAACTCAAGCATAGTTCCAGTTGACACCAGGTCTTTATCGGTGTTTTCGTATCCTGTCTAACCGTTGTTAATAATATGGCAGCCGTCTGATTAGGATCTGCATTGTTTCCTAATGGACTTTCAAAGATTTAATTCTTTACTGTCTAAAATGGCAAGCTAACTGGAAGACTTCTTGACCTGATAATCCAAATGCTCAGACCGGGTTTCTAGCTTCAGCATTAAGAGGTTGAGGGAGTTTCAGTCGAAGACCATAACCACTCGGACATGAATTCTCCTCTTTCTGACTATCAAGGTATCAATATAAAAGTGAATGTGTCTAGCAAATAGCGTATTTATTTCATGACGTGCAAAGGTACCTTAGACCTACTTTGTAATAATCAATTTGAAGAATGTATAATGCTATGCAAAGTATATGGTGTTGTTTATAATCCTAATTAGGTTTGTAAACTGGTACATTTGAGTATAACAATAACCAATGTTGCGAGGCCAAATTTGACAATGACTTCCCGGTGGAGACTTTGAACATTGCTACAACAAAACAAATAATACCCGTACACACAACAACTTGTAAAACTGTAAAGAACACACGTGCTCTATTTACCACATAAATTGCCATGCCCGGTCCAATTACCATCCTGCCCGCAGGTGCGCGAAGTTTCATTATCTGTAGATAGTCGGTACAGAGTTTCATTGCATACTGCCGTTGCCACAGTACCATATTCATAATCATCTTTGTCGTTTGTCTCGGAGTATCCATTAAGCATGTATGTATAGTAACCACCAGTCAACACTGATCTTCTACATTGGACGGGTATACACCGTGGCAAGTTGTCCCATTTACTGTCTTCTGTGCATGTTATTATGGAACTGCTGGCCTTGAAGCCTTCAGCACATATAACAATAATTGTAGTATCACTGCCTACTTTTCCAAATCTGTAGTCCGTGTTATTATCATAATTCAAATCCCCGTTTGATGGAATACCAGGAAATAAGCATTTAATGCGTGTACAGGTAGGTTGATATCCGCTCCATTGCGCTGACACCAGACATTGTCTTGTGCGGTTTTGCTCAGATTCGTAACCTTGTTTACATTCCCAGTTTACAGTTTCGCCAACTGAATAGTTGGTCCGAAGAGAATGAATGTAGTAACTGTACTGGTTATAGGTAGGGCTGCTGCACTGTATCTCTGTATGAAAATGAAACACGCTGGTAAATTGAAAGTATCTCCATAATACAACAATCAAGTAATTAAATTATATTCACCCCTCACTTTTACTGATATCAATTCTGAAGGAAGGTAATCAAATTTTGAAAAGCAATAAAAAGACAGTAAGAATGCGTTTATTAATTCTTCTCGTGCAATTATATATCGTATATATACCTTGTCATGTTATTTAGATAATTATTGATACTTATGTTAACACTTTACTTTATTAATATTCATGTAAGAACTAAAAGCGTAATAAATAATGATCAGATTAAGATTTATGACATATTAACACTTGAAGGTTTTTGTCACGGCAAAAAAACTTTATAGCGAAATCTTTATTATCTCATGAGCCAACTGCTCAGACATCAGATGGGATCCATATAAGTATTTTGGTCTGGGTCTACTCTGTTTGCAAATACCCGAAAGGGCGTCTCTATCGGGGAAAGGGTTAAATAAACGAATACAACATACCAATACAGTATGGGACTGACGAGTCATATTGTTGACTTGAGAGACATGTTGTAGATGTGTTTCCTACTAATTTATAATGGTCATCGCAAGAAAACGCAAGTGTAGTTCCAGTTGACACCAGACCTTTGTCAGTGTTTATGTATCCTGCTCCTTGTCTAGCCGTTGTTGATAAATGTTGACCAACACTAGGAGCCGCACAGTCGAGATCCTCTGAAAATATGAAGTACAATATAACCGGTGTGAATCGGCCATCAAAAATGGATCTAGTTAGGGGTCTGAAAGGCAGGTGTTACCTAAATGCAGGCCAAATATAATACAAAAAGTTCCTATAGGAGCTTTCTGTAATACGTTTGCCCCTGCATTTGGCAACCATCCGTTTTAAGGAATCCTAGATTCAATTAATGAATGACCGCTAAGAATAAATTCTACTATATTATACATGTATGTAACTCGGGGTCCCATCAGGATGCTAACTGTTTTACACTCGAACGTTTCTCAATCTCTTCAATAAATTCGACGTTAGTTAAAATGTTAGTATATCGAAATTGAAGCAGGCACCATTTTACAGGAGACTAAGGGTGAATAAGTGCTGACAGGGCGCACGAAATAATGAGTGAACCCTGAACAGACTGCTACAGTAACTGTATCCTGAAAGGTCTCTGGTTTATCTATTTCATTCTTTATATTGATTTAATCTCCTGCTTGACTCGTCTTGCCTTGCAAACAGACATAATAAAAAAGTATGTGGGAAGGTAAGTTATTCACCTGTGAATATTTGTACTTCACATAAAGTAAGTACAGATTTGCCGTTGTCTGGCTCGCCAGTATGAGTTGGGACCTCAATAGTGACTGCTGAAAACTGCTTGGGAGAATCGATGGGGACATCAATATGTGATTGGGCGTAGAGTGGAGGGTTGGCTAGTTTGTCATTGTGCAAAAATGTTGGCATGCGCTTACTATAACCGATAATTCTGAAATTTCGCAGTCTATCTGAAAAGAAAGATAAATAACACATTTCATATTTGCCGTCCGTATTGTCTTTGCTGTTTTACTCGTTTGGAGCCAAACAAATTTCGTCTGCTGTAGACGAACTGGGCTGTCCTTCAGTTATAAATTGGTAATGAATATGCACAAATAATTCTTGTTTATGATCTCGAAGTAAAATATTAATGCTTTATCACAAAACCACCAGTATAATATACAGTAAAACCCCTCACTAATGCGACCAACAAAAAGATTGAATCCTTTGTTGTAGTGGCATGTGGGGAATAACCCTTTATTCCATAAATATTCATGCATGAAATAATGGCGTCATACGGTGTCTAGCATCACGTTTTATCATACATGAGTGAAATACCCAATAATCAATGATTCCGTCATGCATAAAGGTGACCCACAAATATAAATCATAGTTTCTATATGAGTCGTCTGATCTACTCAATTTTCATTCCGAAAAACAATCAAATTGGGTTCTTAATTTTGCGTTGGCGTGGGATACATTACCGAAAACCTTAAAATAGATCTTCCAGATCCGGATTATTTTGAGATAAACATGTAAGGTGTGAAAAAATGTTCCCCTAGAATGGTTATAGATACAGATGATAATCCAAATATCAAAAGTACAAAAATGAGTCATGCAGGAAACACCACATACAGAACAAACAGCAAATGTACATAATTATAAAAACATCAAAAGACGATCGAAGACAAAGCAATCATACAATAGGGGTAAGATGGAAGTACCGCCTTGGAACTGTCAGTGACAAAAGTCACTGGGAGTTAAACCGGTTTATGGGCGCCCAACCCCACCGATAGGCAATGCTTTGATCACCTGAACTGTTAATCGCTTCTAAGAGCAATTGGTACATATAATCAAACGACGACTAAAATCGAGCTTAATATGTTTTTTACAACAAATTGTAAGATTTCTAAACTACAAATTTCTAGGCCTACGAAAATACCCAAAGGACGTTGAATACGATACTTATAATTTTAAATTCAATGTTGGGAAGGTTTCGCGCATACCGAGAATTGTACTGTTGTATACCTCGTTTGATATATGTCAATAGTGATCAAACAGCTCCTGAAGGGGTTGTCTTATTTAGGCCGACTTTGTTTGTAAATCTCTCTATCTTAGAGGTTAAGTGTCTGAGTTTAAACTGTATATAATGTTTATATATTCTGTTATCGCACATGATGAGACAATAATAATAAAAAAAGGAATATATTTCATTATAATGAAATATATCACTTTATGACCATTTTTAGAACAAAGAATCCGTTTATAGCATCTAGTGCAACCGTTCGTTGTATAGATTTTGTTCCTAGTACCAAACGATATATCTTAAACTTTGAATTGAATATAGGTTTCTCGATGTTATACGGATCTCGAGTTATGGTCCTCTATTGGATTTTAAACCACAGGTTATCCTGTTCAATCCTTTTTTAGCTCACCAGAGCACTTTTGTGCTCAGGGTGAGCTTTTGTGATCACTTGATGTCAGTCGTCCGTCGTCGTGCGTCGTGCGTCGTCCGTCGTGCGTCGTCCTTCGTCCGTCGTCGGGCGTCAACAATTTGAACCTTTAAAAATCTTCTCCTCTGAATCTACAGGGTTCTCAGCTTTCATCTTTGGTACATAGCATCATCTTTAGGTCCTCTACAAAAGTAATATAAATTTTGCCCCTAGGGTCAAAATTGGCCCCGCCCCAGGGGTGCCTTGTTTTCTATTGAAATATATAGTAAAACTTTGAAAATCTTCTCCTCTGAATCTACAGGGTTCTCAGCTTTCATATTTGGCATATAACATCATGTTCAGGTCCTCTACAAAAGTTATATAAATTATGCCCATGGGGTCAAAATTGGCCCCGCCCCAGGGGTAGCCAGTTTTGAATAGAAACATATAGTGACAACTTGGAAAATCTTCTCCTCTGAATCTACATGGTTCTCAGCTTTTATATTTGGCACATAGCATCATGTTCAGGTCCTCTACAAAAGTTATATAAACTATGCCCCTGGGGTCAAAATTGGCCCCGCCCCAGGGGTAGCCAGTTTTGAATAGAAACATATAGCGACAACTTTGAAAATCTTCTCCTCTGAATCTACATGGTTCTCAGCTTTTATATTTGGCACATAGCATCATGTTCAGGTCCTCTACAGAAGTTATATAAATTATGCCCCAGGGGTCAAAATTGGACCCGCCCCAGGGGTTGCCAGTTTTGAATAGAAACATATAGTGACAACTTTGAAAACCTTTTCTTCTGAATCTACAGGGTTCTCAGCTTTCATATTTGGCACATATCATCATGATCAGGTTCTGTGCAAATGTTATTCTTTTATGCCCTTGGGGTCAAAATTGACCCCGTCCCAGGGGTGACCATTTTTGTATAGCTGACTGCAGATTAGAACAATCAGATCCTTTACTGGTCACTGATAATTAGGTCAAGCAGTATACTGCAGACAGGTGCACTCACTGTGTATTAGCTTGGAGTGATGTCGCTTACAATTATGTGGGGTAGAGTATGCCATTTCTTAACCCATGAATGAATATTCATGTAGGAGAAGATGCCATCATGAATATTAATTAACATAATTTCTATTGTGGATGAATTAGCAAAAAATTTGCCTTGATAAATACTAGAATCAGAACTACATCATGTCAAAAGCAAACAGAGCAGACACTGATCAGCCATCCGATCTTGGTATACTCTGTTTGCCAAGGGGTTGAAAGGCCTATTTATGAAGGAGAGGGTGTTAACAACACCATTATTCTCCCTATAGAAACATGTAGTGAAAACTTTGAAAATCTTCTCCTGAAACTGGAAGGTATTCAGCTTTCATATGTGGCACACAGCATCATGTTCAGGTCCTCTACCAAAGTTATAAAAAATATGCCCCTCGATTTAAAATTGACCCCGCCCCAGGGATGGCCAATTTTCTATAGAAACATGTAGTGAAAACTTTGAAAATCTTCTTCTCTGATTGTCTGGTGAGCGATATCAGGGCCTTTCAGGCCCTCTTGTTAACATTTATACCGTTGGGAAGCGCAGGCTGTCCTGATTCAAAAAATATATAGGTTTAGGACTATATCTCTTTTAGTTCTCTAGATACAAGCATTCTAAATTAGTTATTAGACTTATACCCTTAATCTTTGACGGATCACGATTATCTTTGTATTAAAATAGCATCATTATCAAGAATCCATCCAAAAAAAGATATAGTTGAAGAGTCTAACTCTATTAGTTGCCAAATTATAAGCGTTTAAAGCAGTTTAAATGTATTTTTTTCAATTTAAAAACATTTAATGACTCTTTCTTAATACTTGACCGACTTGGATGATATTGGAGTCGATTTAGCATAATAGCTTCTCCAAAAGTCATTAGTGAAGATAGATTGTACGTCAGGTCAATATGGCAAACGAAAGGGGCTTCTTTACTGTTGTTATATATCCTTATTTACGAATCTCAAATGACAAACATATTCACAATGCGCTCAGATTTATCTAAACATTGTGACATATTCTGATTGGATTCATCCAATTGAGCTTGTCGTATGAGCGAACATAAGAACACCGGAGTTAAGATTCAAGTCATCCGTCACCACGAATGCCGCATGCACAATTTGCTCTAGACCTTTCCTTATAGAGTGTGTGAAATGTTTCGTTGCGTTAAGTCATCTATGAGAACAGCACCATTGGTCTGGTAATGACGAAGGCTTAAACGATATTTACGAAGGATTGGTGTTACCTTGTCAATATTTTAAATGTGTCGATATAAAGGAGGACAAGGAGAAAGAGAAGAGGGTAATGGCAAGAAAATAAGAAAGTCAGTAGAGATAGCAGCATCATCAGCAGTAGTTGCAGAAACAGAAGTTACAGCAGTAGTATTAGTAGCAACAATAGCAGAAGTAGCAGTAACAGCAGCAGCAGTACGAACATCAGCAGCAGTAGTAGAAGCAGTAATAGTAGCAGCAGCAGCATTTTGTTTTTAATCACCTTCACTCTACGAAGTTGAAACAACGTAGGAATAACCATGGTATCGATCAAGACATTAGTAGTATTAAATATGCATCGTTTTGATCATGTAACTTGCGAATTTTGTGACAAAATTATTAGTATTATTATTATTATACCACATGGACATTTGTATATAGCGCTCGTTTTTGGCCAGTGGTGTTTTTGCTACTGACCGTGCCAAGGCGGTACTCTCTTTGTCACCCTTCCTTTTGTTTGCCTTGCGTCTTTGTGCTTGTGATTTGTTCATGTGTGGAACGTTTGTCCCTGGTTCTTGTGTGTCTTTCGGTGTTTTCTGTGTTCATTTCGTGTGTGTGTGTGTGTGTGTGTGTGTGTGTTTGGGTGTGTGGTTGTGTGTGTGTGTGTGTGTCATGCTGTCTATAGGTGTTTTGGTGGTGGCTGCGTCTTGCATGTGGCTTTGCCTGCTTGACTTTACTACTTTTCCATTTATGACCTTAAACGTCACACAAGATATAAACATTCCAATACTCCAAAAGTTTTGAATATATTGAAGCAGAACTAAACAAGAGTTTGTTTTTCACAATCCTTTAACAATGGTAGTCAGAGGACCCAGTGGAAGCGGGAAATCTCAACAACTTAGATTTTATTGATGGCACACAGCATAAAGTGATTTTGTTAGATGACTCAATCAAGATGGCAGATTTGGGGATGGAATAAGTGTGAGGTTGGGCGCCCATAATCCGGTTAAACCCCCAGTGACTTTTGTCACTGACCGCTCCAAGGCGCTACTTCCATCTTCACCCTATTGTATGTGTGTTTTGTCTTTGTGCGTCTCTTGTTGTTTTTAGCTCACCAGAGCACAAAGTGCTCAGGGTGAGCTTTTGTGATTGCCTGATGTCCGTCGTCCGTCGGCGTGCGTCGTCCGTCGTGCGTCGTGCGTCGTCATTCGTCAACAATTTGAACCTTAAAAAATCTTCTCCTCTGAATCTACAGGGTTCTCAGCTTTCATCTTTGGCACATAGCATCATCTGTTGGTCCTCTACAAAAATTATATAGATTATACCCCTGGGGTCAAAATTGGCCCTGCCCCAGGGATTTTCAGTTTTCAATAGAAACATATAGTGAAAACTTTGAACATCATCTCCTCTAAAACTAGAAGGTCCTCAGCTTTCATATTTGTCACATAGCTTCAACTTCAGGGCTTCTACAAAAGTTCTATAAATTATGCCCCTAGGTAAAAAACTGGTCCCTACCCAGGGATTGCCAGTTTTTTTAAGCTGACTACTTAAACAGCCCATAGGATCACTAGTTATGCATAGGAAAAACTTTAAAAGTATTCTTGTCAGAAACTACATGTCCAAGAGCTTAGATATTTGGTGTATAGATTTACTTAGCATAACTATATTGGTTTTATAAGTATCATAGTTCTTGGGTTAAAATTGACCCTGCCCTGTGTGTACAGTCTTCTTCAGTGCAAAAACGGCAATCTAAAGGTTTTTCCTTAATATATCAGCCTGCAGAGCTCAGACCAGTCAGTGAGTTCTTATATAATCACCCTTAGCCTGATCAGTAGAGTAGAAATTGTGTTTAGACAAATAACACACTCTCATTTAAGATTGAGAAAACTATGGATAGTTCTTAATATGCAGAATACTCTTAAAGATTTTTTTCATACCTATGCCCTGCATTAAGCTACCAGATATCAATATAGAGCATATCTGTTGTGAATTTCAGCTTAACTCTTTGCATGCTGGGTAATTTTGTCATCTGCTAAATTGTTGTCTGCAGCATATTCATAAGTTATCCTACTACACAATTTCAGAAGTTCGGTCTAATTGACAAACAGTTTGGATATCAGATCAGGCCCAACATTATATTGGCCCTGGTCTGGATCCAAACTGTTTGCAGAGGTCGTTAGTGGTGGAAGAATCCCACTACACACTTTCTTTCTAAGTTTTTCAGAAGTTCAGTCTCATTTACAATTTTTTTTTATATCAGATCAAGCCCCACATCATGTGTGCCCTGATCTGGATCCAAACTGTTTGCATAGGTCATTAGTGGTGGGAGAATCTGCCTCTAGCATCCAAAGAATTAATACAAGTTCCAGTGGTCTATGCTCTATCCATTCTTTCACTACATTCTTTCAGCATCATGTTCAGGTCCTCTACAAAAGTTATATAAATTGTGTCCCTGGGGTCAAAATTGGCACCGCCCCTGGGGTGTTAAGTTTTCAATAGAAACATATTGTCGACGTTCTTCTAAAATAATGTATATCGATTATGGCGAGAAAACCTTTTTCGTTTCATCTGAAAGAGCGGAACATTCTGCATCATCCAGTGAGTCTCTAGTTTTTGTAGCCAATCAAGAGGCAAAGTTATGTCACGTGATTTTATATCGTATAATTATTGGTTAATACTTTTGTTCTTCTAAAATGTCGTATGTAGAGGAGAGCTGCTGCGAATTCAGGTGGTGTTATCATTCAGACTAATATTTTCCCAATTAAATGTAGGAATTGAAGGTGCATATGCCTTCTGTGATAAAGCAGCGTAATTAATGTACGATAATCATCTTTTATCTTTAAGAATTCGAAAGAAACATTGACATTCCAAGCTGTCGTATAACAAAGTGCATGTCAGGTTTCAAATTCGTAAATGTTGTATCCGTCGTATAATACCTCTAAACAACAATATTCAAGTTCTTAAAGGTCGTATATTGCCGCATAAAAAAGCTAAGGGCCACAGACACAGAAACATAAGGGACACAGACACATAAGTGACGTGCATAAACAGGTGAAAATGTCTCCATATGATGTGTGCCGATTTTGAGAACCGTAACTTAACAAACACAGAAATGAATGTGTTTTTTCGTTTTTCTCAAAACAAGCATAATTGACATACGACATTGTAGAAGAACGTCGACGATATGTGAAAACTTTGTTTTATAACAACTGGATTGTCTCCCTTGTTGGTAGTAGCTCTGCAGAAATATTGCAGATCTACCCAAACAATGAAAATATTTGCACAGTTAATCAGACAATTAACCCTTTACTCCATAAATATGCCTTTTTACACCTTTGCAAACAGAGTAGACCCAGATCAGATGGCTCATGTAGTAGCCATCTGATCAGTCTGCTGTTTGCTTATGATATAATATAGTGCAAAGTGCATTACATTATTTTCATTTTGTGCACAATATACTTATAATATGTTTGCTAACCTTTTCCCTCATGTTGACACTTTTTTTCAAACATTTGCAAACAGAACAGACCCAGATCAGACAGCTCCTAAAGCAGCTGTCTGGCCAGGGTTTGCTGTGTTTGTTAATTGAATTTGAAAGATCTTTCTTTACTTTCTAAAATGGCTACACTGTCCCACTTTCCATATTTCATTATAACTATTTTGTCTATGAATATTCAGTAGGTATTTAAATTTTGAATAAACATAGAACAGGGGAAGGGTTGAAAATAAATTAAAATATGATAATAACTCATGAAGGTGTAATGAAAATATCTGAAATTTTGGATATTATTTATAAGTACATGTATAGATTAATTTATTCTTTCTGAAATTCAACCAATTTGCCCAGGGAAAGGGTATACATACTTTTGTACATGCCCTTTTTTAGATTTGCATTGTTATATGTTTTCATTTACATTTTCTTAAATTTTCTTCACTTGAGGTCCTCTACAAAAGTTACATAAATTATACCCCTTGAGTCAAAATTGGCCCTCGCCAGGGCTGGCTAGTTTTCTATAGAAACACATAGTGAAAACTTTGAAAATATTCTCCTCTGATTGTCTGGTGAGCGATGTCAGGGCCTTTCAGGCCCTCTTGTTATAGTTGTGTTCATTTGCTGTTTCCTTGTGTTGCTGTTCGGGCGACTGTTTGTTCTGTATGTGGTGTTTCCTGCATGACTCATTTTTGTACTTTGTACTGCTATGAGAGAGATTTCATGTCGCGTTTTAATCCCCAATCACAAAAAGATGTTATAAAAGCCTTCAATGAAACTTGTCGATATTTGGATGATATTTTTAACTTATATAACCCTTCCTTTGATGCTCTGATTCCTACGATTTATCCTAAAGAACTCAAATTGAATAAAGCTAACCCGTCCGACAATTATGCAGCGTTTCTTGATCTAGACCTTAAAATTGATAATGGAATGGTTTCGTCTAAAATATATGACAAGGGAGATGATTTTGATTTTAATATTGTAAATTTTCTTGACGGGGATGTTCCCCTTGCTCCATCTTACGGATTTATATATAACTTATTCGTTTTCCTAGAGCTTGTTCATCTATTGAGGATTTTAACAGTCGAAATCGCATTTTTATTGAAAAATTGCTTAAGCAAGGATATAGATACCATAAACTACGAAAAACTTTCTATAAATTTTACTATCGAAATTTCTCGCTTATTGGAAAGTACCAATTTATCTCAAGGCGCTTCTGCGACACGGTATTTCATATCCTGAATTTTATGGTGAAATGATTTACAAACTTCGTAAAATTATTGGACATACCCATTTTCTCACTTTGTTCATCAAATATGTTAAAATTCATTAAAAAGGGATATTATCCTGTAGTACTACAACATACTGCATGTTTGGTTGTCAACCCTTTTACAGTTGGCAATCACGCTTGCCTCTTTGTATGTACGTCGACAAGAAATGTTTGGTGCTCTATGAAGGCGACCTCTTAATTCCAGAAATGGAAGGAGAACGTCGGATATATGTACTATTTCGTTTTTGTCATACCCTTTATTACTTTTCTACAGTTACTCTGTTTGCAGATCAATCATTGAGTGCACAAGCGATAGTTGGATACAGTTTGTTCACCTAAGTGTTTTCATTATACATGCACTTTACCACTGTATATGCCATCGCGAATGTAAATTAGTCGGAGAGGGGATACGTTTATTTACACTGTTTGTCTTTCAGGGAGGGGATGGAATAAGTGTGAGGTTGGGCACCCATAAACCGGTTAACCCCCCCCCCCCCCCAGTGACTTTTGTCACTGACCGTTTAAAGGCGGTACTTCCATCTTCCCCTATTGTTTGTTTGTTTTGTCTTTGGCGTCTCTTGATGTTTTTATAGTTATGTACATTTGCTGTTTCCTTGTGTTGCTGTTCGGGCGACTGTCTGTTCTGTATGTGGTGTTCCCTGCATGACTCATTTTTGTACTTTTATGGCCTAATTATAACAATGAAGACGTAACACAGTGTGTTGAAAAGTATTATCAAAATGCTGCAGTGGTCAAAGCAAGTATTGTTAACAAAAATAGACATCTACGATTACCAAAAAACTGAAATGGGTCCCTTGTGTATCTGATCCTAGCAAGGCTGGGCGGTTGTATCAGCAATACAAACCTCAAAGAAGTACGGACCAGGATAATAGTAAAAACGGCTACAGGACACAGATGGAAAATTTTAGGGTAAAAGACAGAAACTGAAAGTGGCGGAAGCCAAATTAAAACAGGGTCCAAAGGTCAATTAAGTGACGCCCATGACCCAAGGCATTGAAATGGCCCTGTCAGAAGCGACACGAGGGTGCATCAGAATGACGATTCAAAGTTAGACTGGAGCAAATTGAGATAATTATATCTAAAAACAAACATTCTGCATATACGTCAGTAAACTACAGAGATATTTACACCATAGTGAGAACTTAACAAACATACCAAGTGAAGACACAGAACCCGTGACACATTGTAAACACAGAGACAACATGTTTACTAACAAGAAGAATAATTCCAAGAAGACTGTTGGGATCATGTGTGGTATTGTGGTGCTCTGAGATGTGCTACCGCCTAATCGTGACTCAGAACGTAAGTAATCTCTACGAGATGAAACTAAGCGTACCACTTACTGTTGTTACTACTGCTGCTGCCGTTGCCGATTCTGCTGCTACTACTTCTTCTGCTGCCACTGCTGTTGCTGCTATTGCTGTTGCATCTTCTGTTGCTGCTGTTGTTACTGCTGCTACTGCTGTTCCTACTGATGTTGCTGCTGCTTTTTATTTTGGCTTCATTACTTGCTTTCCTTCTCCCTCTTCTTCTCCGCGTCCTTCTTTATATCGGTAAATATTTGACAAAGTAACACCGATCCTTCGTTAATATCATAAAAGCATTCGTCATCATCAGGGTAATTGTGCTCCTCTCCTAGATGACTTAACGCAACGAAACATTTCCCACACTCTATAAAACTGAATGTAGAACAGCATGGTGATGGAAGAATTGAATCTTATCTCCGGTGTTCTTATGTTCGTTCATGCAAAACGCTCAATGGTTTGAATCCAATCAGAATATATCACGATGTTTAAATAAATCTGAGCGCATTATTGATGTATTTACAAGCTATATTGGTGTATCAATACTGTCATTCCATGTTTGGGTAGCGTGCAGTGTAGATTGAGATATTTTGATTTTAAACTACTTTAAAACGCTTATATTTCGACGACTAATAGATTTAGACCCTTTAAGTAAAAATATGGGTCATGCAGAAACCACAACATAAAAATTAAATAGCCGCCCGAACAGCACCACAACAAGAAAACAGTAAATGTACATTGCTACCAAAATAGAAAGAGACGCATAAAGACAAAACAAATAAACAATAGAGGCAGATGGAAGTATCGCCTTGTAACGGCCAGTGACAGTAGTCACTGGGGGGGGGGGGGTTAAACCAATTTAGGGGCACCCAATCGCACACTTATTCCATCCCAACTATACAAGACAAACAGTGTAAATAAACGTATCCCAATATCCTAATAATATACAACAACCGCGATTGCAAATTGCATGTTGAACGGAAACATATCTGATTGAAACAAACTGTATCCACCTATTGCTAGTATACTCAGTGATTGAGCTATTTTTTATTGAACTATATATTTTTGGACGGATTCTTGAGAAGATATCATACGTTTTTGAGATAAAGATTATTGCGATCCGTCAAGGATTGGTGGAGATATGGGCCATTTAAAAATTCTTAAATTTTGATTTTAAGCTACTTTTAAACGCTGGTATCTCGGGAATCCTTCAAGATAGACTCTTCAATCTATATATGTTTGGAATCAATATCATAAATGGAAAGGGGTAGTTTTCGCAAGACAGGCTTCGACTGACTTGACAATGGCTGCTATTTCGACACCAATATTACCACGATTCGTTAGGGAGTAAGGGGTATAGGACTATTTAAGTTTTAAAGTTTGACTTTTATTTCTTAACGAATTTAAAATGCTTGTATCTTGGGAACTTATAGAGATATAGCCTTAAACCTATACATATTCTGAATAAGGACAGCCTACGCTTCCCAAGTGTATACATCTTAATAAGGGTTATACTTATAACTCCCAGTGACTATTGTCACTGACCGTTCCAAGGTGGTACTTCCATCTTCCCCCTATTGTATGTTTGTTTTATCTTTGTGCGTATCTTGATGTTTTTGTAGTCATGTATATTTGCTGTTTCCTTGTGTTGCCGTTCGGGTGGCTGTTTTTTCCGTATATGGTGTTTCCTGCATGACTCATTTTTGTACTTTTAAACAGGAAAAAAATTGGGGTTCAAAATCCAATAAAGGACCATAATTGGAGATCCGTATAAAATCGAGAACCCTATATTCATTTTAAAGCTCATTTTAAGATCAATCGAGCAAAATGTATGCCAAGAACGGTTGCACTAGAGGCCTTTAACAGATTCTTTGTTCTAAGCTTACTCTTAACTCAGGGTCATAAAGTGGTATGTTGAATACAATTCATTATAAAGAAATATATTCCTTTTTTATTACTATAGTCCCATCCCAAATTTTATGCAGTTTAAACTCAGGCATTTACCATCTTAGATAGAGAGATTTACAAACAGAGTGGACCGAAATCAGACAACTCCTGTAGAAGGGGTTGCCTGCTCACTATTGACATCAAAGTGTCCGACCTCGTTAGATATATATCAAACAAGATAAACAACAGCACACTTCTTGCCAGTATTATTCTTAAACTTATAAGTATCGTATTTAGGGTCCTTTGGGTATTTTCGTGGGTCTAGAAATGAAATGGGTAGTTTAGACATTTGACAATTTGAAGTAAAAAAATAATTGAGTTCGATTTTAGTGATCGTTTCGTTAAATTTTACAAATTGCTCTTAGATGCATTAAACAGTTCAGGTGATCAAATCATTGCCTATCGACTCGATATCATCTGTATCCACAACCAGGAACCATTATAGGGACAGCTTTTATTCACACCTCAGGTTTTCATTTTAAAATAACTCAGTTCTCGAAAATATAACTTTAAATTACCGGTGTTGTATCCCACGCTTCCGCAACATTGAGTAGATCGAACGACTCCTATAGAAATTATGATATATTGTTGTGATTCACATTTGCGCATGACGGAATCATTGATATTTGGGATTTTACTCATGTATGATAAAACATGATGCCACACACCGTATGACGCCGGGTGTGTTATGAGTGCCAGATATCGCATAGCTCAAGGGGTAATAATGATGTCAAATAATCATACATACTACTCGTATTTAGTGAGTATTGGGTTAATACAATGGCAGCGTTAAGTTTCGCAGTTCGTTATTTGCATGTGAATAACGAAATGGTTTGCAATTCAATTTACGAATAGCGAAATGGTCAATTAATCTATAAATTAACAGTACTGTAGAACCCCTCTAATTCAAACACTAACAGAATAACCATAGGTGTCTGTATTAGCACGTGGTAGCTTAATGCAGGATGAAAGTAATGCAGAAAGTTCCTATAGGAGTTTTCTGCATAACTTTCGTTCTGCATTAAGCTACCACCTGTCTCTGCCAAACAGAATTATGCCCCATTTTGGTGTTCGCATTAGAGGGGTTTTACTGTAATTATATTCTAGATACTGCAGAACCGGATTATCGCAAGTACATATAAATATCAGGCCACTTTGCTTTTTCCTCGTTCAATATCCGAATATAGTCAAGACACTGTAGACCTAACTCATATGTAAATCAAATCATATCCGGAGCCATTTGAATAACGAAATATTCCGTAGTCCTACCAATGAATAACGAAATGGTCAAAATAAGTTAATAATGTTCAATGATGATATGTTAGACACTGTACACCCCAGTCATAGTAAAATCAAAGATTAATATATTAATTCCAGAGCCATTTTGCAGATCATTATTTGAATAACGAATTATTTCGCAGTTCGTTATTCGAATAACGAAATAGTTCGCAGTTCGTTATTCGAATAACGAAATGATACAAATTAGTTATAAATTATCAGAGATAATATTTTAGACACCGTATGCCCAGTCATAGTAGAATCAATGATTTATATATTAAATACGGAGCCATTTCGCAGTTCGTTATTCGAATAACGAAATATTTCGCAGTTCAACCTCCGAAAAACAAAATGGCCAAATTAAGTTTTAAATGGGTAATGATGATATTTTAAACACACTAGACCCCTTCATAGTGGAAGCAATGATTTATATATAATAAATACGGGACCATTTCGCATTTCGCATTATTCGAATAACGAAATATTTCGCAATTCAACCTCAGAAAAACGAAATGGTCAAAACCAGCTATATACGCGCAAATATGATATTTTAGATACCCTAGACCCAAGTCATAGTTGAATTAATGATTTCTATATAAAATCCGGAGCCATTTCACAGTTCGTTATTCGAATAACGAAATATTTCGCAGTTCAACCTGCGAATAACGAAATGGCCAGAATAAGTTGTAAATGCGTAAAAATGGTATTATAGACACACTAGACCCGAGCCATAGTGGAATCAAAGATTTCTTTATAAAAATCCAGAGCCATTTCGCAGTTCGTTATTCGAATAACGAAATGGCCAAATTAAGTTTTAAATGCGTAATAATGATATTTTAGACACACTAGACCCATGTCATAGTGGAATCAATGATTTCTATATAAAATCCGGAGCCATTTCGCAGTTCGTTATTCGAATAACGAAATATTTCGCAGTTCAAACTCCGAATAACGAAATGGCCAGAATAAGTTTTAAATGCGTAATAATGAGCCATAGTGGACTCATTCATTTCAATATAAAATCCGGGACCATTTCGCAGTTCGTTATTCGAATAACGAAATATTTTGCAGTTCACCATCCGAATAACGAAATGGCCAAAACCAACTATAAATGAGCAAAGATGATATTTTAGATACCCTAGACCCATGTCATAGTGGAATCAATGATATCTATATAAAATCCGGAGCCATTTCACATTTCGTTATTCGAATAACGAAATATTTCGCAGTTCAAACTCCGAATAACGAAATGGCAAAAATAAGTTTTAAATGTTTAATAATGATATTTTAGACACACTAGACCCATATCATAATGGAACCAATGATTTCTATATAAAATCCGGAGCCATTTCTATATTTCGAATAACGAACTGCGAAATGGTTCCGGATTTTATATAGAAATCATTGATTCCACTATGACTTGGGTCTAGTGTGTCTAAAATATCATTATTACGCATTTAAAACTTATTTTTGGCCATTTCGTTATTCGGAGGTTGAACTGCGAAATAGTTCGTTATTCGAATGACGAACTGCGAAATGGTCCTGGATTTAATATAAAAATCATTAATTCCACTATAACTTGGGTATAATGTGTCTAAAATATCAGTATTGCGCATTTAAAACGTATTTCAGCCATTTCGTTATTCGGAGGTTGAACTGCCAAATATTTCGTTATTCGAATAACGAACTGCGAAATAGTCCCGGATTTTGTATAGAAATCATTGATTCCGATATGGCCTGGGTCTGTTGTGTCTAAAATATCATTATACCTATTTAAAATTTAGTTTTGCCATTTCGTTATTCGGATATTGAACTGCGAAATATTTCTATATTCAAACAAGGAACTGCGAAATGGCTCCGGCTTTTATATATAAATCATTGATTCCAATATGACTTGAGTCTATGGTATCTATAATATCATCTTTGCGCATTTAAAGCTGGTTTTGGCCATTTGTTACTCGGAGGTTGAACTGCGAAATATTTCGTTCTTCTAAAAACGAACTGCGAAATGGTTCCGGATTTATATAGAAATCATGAATTCCACTATAATTTGTGTCTAGTGTGTCTAAAATATCAGTATTACCCATTTAAAACTTATTTTAGCCGTTTCGTTATTCGGAGGTTGAACTGCGAAATATTTCGTTATTCGAATAACGAACTGCGAAATGGTCCCGAATTTTGTATAGAAATCATTGATTCCGATATGGCCCGGGTCTATTGTGTCTAAAATATCATCATTACGTATTTAAAACTTATTTGTCATTTAGTTATTCGGATGTTGAACTGCGAAATATTTCGTTATTCGAATAACGAACTGCGAAATGGCTCCAGATTATATATATAAATCATTGATTCCACTATGACTTGGGTCTAGTGTATCTAAAATATTATCTTTGTGCATTTATGACTGGTTTTGACCATTTCGTTATTCGGAGGTTGAACTGCGAAAGATTTCGTTATTCGAATAACGAACTGCGAAATGGTCCCGGATGTTGTATAGAAATCATTGATTCCGATATGAATTGGGTCTAGTGAGTGTAAAATATCATCATTACCTATTTAAAACTTATTATGGCCATTCCGTTTTTCGGAGGTTGAACTGCGAAATATTTCGTTATTCGAATAACGAACTGCGAAATGGTCCCGGATTTTATATAGAAATCATTGATCCCACTATGACTTGGGTCTAGGGTATCTAACATACCATCTTTGCGCATTTACAGTTGGTTTTTGCCATTTCTTTATTCGGAGGTTGAACTGCGAAATAGTTCGTTATTCGAATAACGAACTGCGAAATGTTTCCGGATTTTATATAGAAATCATTGATTCCACTATGACTTGGGTCAAGTGTGTTTAAAATATCATTATTACGCATTTAAAACTTATTTTGGCCATTTCGTTATTCGGAGGTTGAACTGCGAAATATTTCTTTATTCGATTGACGAACTGCGAAACAGTTCCGGATTTTATATAGAAATCATTGATTCCACTATGACTTGGGTCTAGTGTGTTTAAAATATCATTATTACGCATTTAAAACTTATTTTGGCCATTTCGTTATTCACAGGTTGAACTGCGAAATATTTCGTTATTCGAATAACTAACTGCGAAATGGTTCCGGATTTTAAATAGAAATCATTGATTCCACTATGGCTCGTGTCTAGTGTGTCTAAAATATCATTATTACGCATTTAAAACTTATTTTAGCCATTTCGTTATTCGCAGGTTGAACTGCGAAATATTTCGTTATTCGAATAACGAACTGCGAAATGGTCCCTGATTTTGTATAGAAATCATTGATTCCGATATGGATTGGGTCCAGTGTGTCTAAAATATTATCATTACCTATTTAAAACTTAGTTTGGCCAGTTCGTTATTCGGAGGTTAACTGCGAAATATTTCGTTATTCGAAAAACGAACACAGAAATGGCTCCAGCTTTTATATAAAAAAATACATTGATTCCACTATGACATGGGTCTAGAGTATCTAAAATATCATCTTTGCGCATTAATAGCTGGTTTTGGCCATTTCTTTATTCGGATGTTGAACTGCAAAATATTTCGTTATTCGAATAACGAACTGCGAAATGGTCCCGGATTTTGTATAGACATCATTGATTCCGATATGGCCTGGGTCTATTGTGTCTAAAATATCATCATGACCTATTTAAAACTTTGTTTTGCCATTTCGTTATTCGGAGGTTGAACTGCGAAATATTTCGTTATTCGAATAACGAACTGCGAAATGGCTCCGGATTATATATTGAAATCATTGATTCAACTATGACTTGGGTCTAGTGTGTCTAAAATTTCATTTTACAAAATACAAACTATATTTTGTGATTCGAATGAAAACTGCATAAACTTTCACGTTACTTTTATATGTACCAACGATAATTCGGTTCTACTGTATCTAGAAAATAATTAGAGTAAAACCCTTCTAATGAGAACACCAAAAAGAGGCATAAGTCTGGCAGAGACAGGTGGTAGCTTAATGCAGAACGAAACTTATGCAGAAAACTTTTATGGGAGCTTTCTGCATTACTTTCACCCTGTTTTAAGCTACTAGCTGTTTATAAAGACACCTATATTTATTCTGTTAGTGGTCGTATTAGAGGGGTTCTACTGTACTGTTAATTTATAGCTTAAATGGCTATTTCGTTATTCGTAAATTGAATTGCAAACTATTTCGTTATTCACATTCGAATAACGAACTGCGAAATATTTCGTTGTTCGTTATTCGAATAACGAACTGCGAACTGCGAACTGGCAGCCAACTTAAAGCTGCCTAATACATTACGAACGATTTGCAGAAAGCTCAGATATGAACTATCTGCATTGATTTTGGGCTCCATTTCCCCTTTCTTTTCTCAGTATAAGAACTCTTTTTCACGCCTTTGCAAGCAAAGTAGGTCAGACCAGACGGATCATGTAGGACTCGTCCGAGCAGAGCATGCTTTGTTTGCTGCTGGTATTTGCTCCCTTCCTACAACAGCCTTCTCAATAACGATCCCCTCCTTACAACAACACATGTCACTGTTTCCGAAACAACAAAGCTCCAGAAACAACTTTTTTCCATCGTATTTTCTTTATGCCTCCATCAAACCCTATTTTGTGACCACTCTTTAGAATCGTCACTAAAGAGTGGTCACAACAAAGGGTTGATTGAGGCATAACAGTTTTAGTTCTAGACATACACCTTACCATGGGATCTGCAAACAAGCTAATTATGTTTGATTTCCCTCCCTATGACAACTCTTCGTATCCCAAAGGGTGTCGTTGAAGTGAGGGAGCACTGTATATAGATCTGATCCATCAGATTTTGTAAAAGCAAAAACAAATTCTTTGAAAAGTACGTTATAAAAGATAATGACTATTCACGAAGTGACCAATTCACATATAAATGTTCATTATGGAAAGGGGCGAGCGACTTCCTGCTGTTAAAGACGTTCATGTTAATTCATTGGCTGGTCGCTTTACGAGTAAAGGGGATCGTTGTATGCTGTTATTAATGTGGTCACATACTTATGGTTAGTCGTGCACAAAATTAAGCTTACTTCAAACGTGAACAATAAAACCGTTACATTTAGCATAAATATCGGTTTTTGAGACACGTTGCAGTTTAATGCAGGATTAAATTATGCAGAAATATCCTCCATGAGCTTTCCGTATGCCTATCATCCTGCATTTAAGCAGTCACCTGCCTAAAAGTGTCCAAATTCTTCTAAAAGCTGTGCAGAGCCTGTGTAGTTACTTTGTGTTATTATTTTTGTTGTAAACCTCCGGCTTAAATATTTTTTGATTTAACTTGCTTTGGAAGATGTTTCACAAACACATTTTATACATAAAACTTATATGATTTAACCTTTACCTAATACAGATTAAGACAAACAGAGTAGATCCAGATTAAACTACTCCAGTAGCGGCTACCTGATCGGGGCATGTTGTTTACCTAGGGCAGTATGTAGATATATACAGTTTCTTCCTATGTTAAAAATTTCCCATTTGCAGATACCATTATAGAAATTAAGTGAATGAATATTCATAAATTCTTTAATAAATATGCTTCAGGTTAAATATCGAGCATTTATACTAGACACATGTTCTGAAATGACATTTAACTATTGACGAATTATTTTCAAAATACTCAAGAAAATATAAAATGCATTAGAACCCCTCTAAAGCGACTACTTAATGAGCATAATTATGTTTGTTCCTCAATGCAAGAAGAAAATAATATGCAGATCACTTTCTCCTTGCATTAACCCTTTCCCTAATATAAACGCAATTTCACCCATTTGCAAACACAGTAGACACGGACAAGACAGTCTGCTCCGGTTGCTTTTGACATAATATAGATCTGATTCTACAGTTTTTCTCAAAGTAATTCCCTTGAAACGTTTACACTACAAAATAGCTATGAAGTCGTTATTTCTCACATGCGTACATAACAGGGAAAGGTTAAGTACGTTTTAAGACCTAGAAATTAGGCATCTAGTGTTGTCGCTTTAGAGAGAAGTTTAACCATACTTACCACGGAGTTTATCCCTATTAAATAAACGTATTCCTTTCAATGTGTAAGGTTTGTCGAGGAAGACGGTCCATGAGGCCGATTTTCCTTTTTGAAAAGCTGTATGTGTACAGCTTCCATAGTGGAAACGCGTGTTGGTATTGCCATCGACTGCAAGGTCCGATCCGTACACGCCATAGGTGCTCGATTGTATCGTTGTACTTCCTCGAGCGACATTTTGCCCTGTGAGATGAAACAGATGGTTCGACGATTTGTTAGACCTGTGAGTCTCGAAAATATAACGCATCAAACGGATAACTGCATTGAACTGAATCGCATCTGCAAATAGCTTGTATCCAGATGAGACGCCGAGTAACTCGGCGTCTCATCAGGATTCAAGCAGTTTGACACTCGGTCAGTGTTTCCTACACAGCTTGATCGAATCGGACATAGTCACTATTACACCAAATGCAAATTTGAGCAGCAGGCATTAATAAGTTACAGCTTGGTAACGGTTTAAATCGGTAAATTGCCTACATACATGTACGTGAGTGTCCTATTGTGCGCTGGTACTTGTGGTATGTCAACGAAAAACTGTTTTAACTCATCTCCTTTAAATCATTATTTTTTTTATAGGCTAATATTAATATTCATAGACAGTGTGTGCATTTAACTCTTTCAGTGAAAGCATTCTCGTCTGCTGGACACATTCTTGCCTGCTTCAAATTCTAGAAAATATACTTTTTCAATTTCTTCATAAAAAGATAATCAGGACGTCTCATCTTGATCCAAACTGTTTGTATTTGATGTCTTAGACTCGTCTTTCTGGCAGAGATCCCTCTGTAAACAGTAATGTCTGCAAAATATATGATCAACTGAAAAGTTTACCATCTTCTAATCCGTCAAAGTTCTCCAAACGCTACTGAACTAGTGTCAAACAGCTTGGATTCGGAAGTAATGCCGATTAACTCGGCGTCTCATCAGGATCAAAGCTGTTCGACACTCGTTCGGTAGTTTCTTAACAGCTTGATCGAATCGTAACTCAGCGTCTCATTTAGATCTAAACTGTTTGGAAATGATGTCACAGACTCGTTTTATGGTAGAGATGAGGCAATATATTATCTCGTTTTAAATACATGTAGCTATATCTGTTAATTTTCTGATCTACTGTTTACCATCTTCCAATCCTTCAAAGATTCCCAAAACTACTGACCAAGTGGCAAACTGTAGAGTTGCTCGGCGTCTCATTAGAATCAGAGCTGTTAATGGTTAAGACATGAATATGGGAATTATTGATCATTTCAAAAACTGTAAATACCATTAGTTACACGGTTATTTGGCAGGGTGTATGGACTGGTATGACCGAGTTAGATCCCGTATTTCCTGAGGCGTTTGCCGAAGGAAATACGTGATCTTACCCGGTCATACCAGCCCGTAAACCCTGCCACATTACCGTGTAACGAATTTATTACCAGTCAGAGATCCGGTCTACTTAATTAAGAAACAAACAACAACTCTTTATTTGGTGAGTTATATTACGACATGACAAGGAAAAACATGACGCCATCACAGAGCAAATATGACGTCTTCTTAAGGCAATTTCGAAAAAGGAATTACAACTTCACTGGTAAACATTTGAGTTCAAACGATTACACGCTGTACTGAGAAGTTGATAGTTTCATATTGAGGAAATTACGAAAACATAGGAACAGTTTTTTACGATTATTATCGATCATTTGGTCGTAATCCGTCCAGAATTAAGGGAGTAAGGACGATATGAAATTTCGAATCGACGCTAAAAACAAAAACAAAACGAATGACATCACACGTCAAATTTGAATTCTGTATTCTCCTTGGAAGACGCCGAATACGGTTCTGTACACCCCGGCAGTTTTTGGAAAACTGGCCAATCAAATTCCAAGGATTTACTCAGACTGGTAATAAATATCTGTATTTGCCATAAGCAATCATAGCAAACTGGTCAGACGGCTCCAATAGATCCGTCTGATCTGGGTCTGTTCTGTTTGCAAAACGTTAAAATGTGTATTTATAGAGCAAAGGGTTTAACTACCGCCTGACCTGAAGACGCAGAAATAGGCCACCATAGCTGGTCATCTTAGAGAGGTTTAACTGTACTACCTAGCGTCGATTTCAGGTAAATCTTACATTTGCTGTAATACCCAAACTGAGCCTCCGTGCATATTCCGTATACATTCGTATGTATTGGTATGTATGGTAATCGAATTCATCCGAGTATAGCCGGGAACGCTAACGGAAATTGACGAGTCTCAGTTTAAAATGGTCAAGTAATATAATGGTTTATTTTGTAAGCATGGCCTGGCTAAGTCGATAATAAATAACATAGGAGTTGCACATTTTTTTGGAGGAATCAAGCTATATACTTGTATACGGTATAACCAGTCTTAAGCGGTCATTCATTTATTGAACATAAGCAGTTTTACAAAGAAGGTAGTTGCTTGATACAGGGCAAGCGTTATGCAGGAATTCCTATAAGAGTTTGTGCATTAATGGGACCTGTATCAAGCCACCACTTGTCTTACTGAACCAAACTTAGACTTCTTTTTTTATTGCCGCTTAAGACACGTTCTGCATTATTCAGTTGTTTTAAAAACACACCTACATGTAAAGCGCTCCATTCCATCATTCCGCGCGTTCAGAATTATCTCTATTTATAGGTTTTAAGATGACATTATTTCGCCAGCATAAAAAATAATTGGGTGTATAAATAAGTTGTAAGTAAACATTTTTAACAAATTACGGCTTTAGGTGATACAGTAGTACGATAGTTTGAACACTAAACCGAGAATCACTACAGAAAATTTAAGACACATGGCAGCTGATTGCAGAGTAAAAGTCAAACAGAAAGCTCCTCTAGGAGCTTTCTGTGTGACTTTCACCTCGCATTAAGCAGTCACCTGCCTAAACAGTAATGAATTCTTCATTACTGAAATGTCTCAGTATCGAGTTTTAATTCATTATTTTGTCAATGTGAACATTGTTACGCCTAATCCCATTGCATAAATGATGTCAAACTAAACTCCAGTCCGTTGCATATTTGGCTTTCTTTCTATTAATTAGTATTTTGGAACTACTGGCTCGCTAACAAATCGCCTGGATCCTGATCAGACTCTGATTTAAAGACGTCTCATCTGGATCCAAGCTGTTGCCAGGTTGCGCTTAACAGAATAATGACTCAAACCTGCAAAATTCCAGCTCGCAGTGGCCACATTAGCCGACAAACCACAGTATATGATAAGTAGCCCCGAATTCATATCAATCGTTCAGTGATCAAAATCACACTTGTCATGGAAACACAGTAACTGAAAAAAACCCATACACAGTACAACCTCTCAAGTGCGAACATGAGAATGAGGTATAATTTTTGGGTCTAAATGGATGCTGGAAGTTTTATGCAGGACGATCGTCATGCAGAAAGCTTCGACATGAGTCTTTTGCATTACTTCCGGTCTGTATTAAGCAACTATCTACTTTTAACTCATTCCCTCATAGGCTTTTTTATACTCAATCACTTTTAATAAATCTAATGAAAAAGAGCATTTATTAGTAAAACTGATTTTTTTTATATAGTTGCTTAATGTTGAAATCATTATGATAAATAGAACAGTTGTTCCTATGGAGCAAACGTAATGTTCTATTTATCACAACTAGTACAAAAAGAAACTTTTACAGAGGCGTCAAAAGGCGTCTATATCAGGGAATGGGATAAAACTGTCCCGTTTTCATTTATTGTGAGATAGCTTTAGAGAGGCTACGTTGTACATAGACATATAAGAATAACTCTAACACGACGTGTCTTCAGTTCGTAACAAGAGAAAGACAGGTGTAACTGTGACTCAATCCTTTACGAGTATCCATGTAAAAAATGATAGCATCGATGATATCAATTAGATATGGCGTATGAACACATGATTGTTTACATTGGAAGAAACTCTATTCAATAAGCAAACAGGGCAGACCCTGATAAGACGGATCCTACAGAAGGAGTCTGGTCTGGGTCTATTCTGGTTAATGCATTAACAGTGGTCTCAAACAGGTCAAATGTTAAGTTTGTCTGCACATTGAGAGTACAAATACTACGAAATGAAAGATATTGTTTGTGTTATAATATGCGTGATATTGAAGACACGTATACTTTTATTTGTTTTTTGTCCTCTCTATAAAGAATTAAGAGAACTATATTTATAAAGGCGCCATTTTCAAAGGCCATCTGTATTTGAAACAAAAGTTTACCTGTGTAAATTAGCATTTTAAAATGTGCAACAAGCAAAAAAAAAAAAAAAAGAATAATAATAAAAGTTTAAATAATGATAATATTAATAATAATAATAATAATTATTATTATTATTATTATTATTATTATTATTATTATTAATAATAATTATTATTATTTTTATTATTATCATTTATTATTATTATTATTATTATCATTTATTATTATTATTATTATTATTATTATAATTATTATTATTATTATTATTATTATTATTATTATTATTATTATTATTATTTTAGACAGGTTCTACAGTAATTTGAAAGTTAGCATTATTCAATAAATTGGGATTCCTTTACGAATATATATCATTAATGATATAATTTATTACAATATAATTCCATCTTACCTTTAACTGCGGCGTGTATTAGTCAACCAAGCCCATGGTAATAACTTTCCTATCAAATTACAAAGCTAGTCTGACTTTTATACTTCCTTTTTGGTTAATATATTTGTTAGTTACGTTTGCATTAACTAACCTTTATCACTCAATCCGCGATCTGATCCTGCTATCAGCGATCTGACCCCTCTATCTTCAACCTCACTCGCGTTTGCAAACAACTTTGACTTAAGCTGCTTGACAGTCGGTTAATAGTTTCTCAAAAGTTTGTTCAAATCTAGAAGTGGTGAAGATTGCGCTATATAAAAAATAAGCAGACATTGTTTTTTAACAACTGCGGGTAAGGGTTAATTGGACTCTTCATCAAGTGCATGGATGTATTTCAACAAATTATTCGGGCAAATGAATCGGCGGCTGCATTTAAACAGTGTTTTTGTTTGTTTTTTTATATATATAAATGAACATCAAAATGTGATGTATATGGTTTACATTTTGTCTCATTTTACATTATGAAGAGGAGGCAAAATAAACATTATAGTCTGTATTACAAGAGAGACTGGAACAATGATATTTTGAGGTTTTATGTATTTGCATGATAGAGGGCAAATCCGTGTTGTCATACTTAACCCCTTCCGTGTCACAATGACGGGTTTATGATATCACATGCAAACAGTTTGGATCCAGATGAGGCGCCGAGTAACTCGTCGTCTCATCACGATCCAAACTGTTTGACTCAGTGTACAGTTTTATAAAGAAAATTGAAGAAGTGAACATACTTACATTAAAATTAAACGAAACTCTGCCCAGCGGACGACAATGCTGGCACCGAAAGGGTTAAACAATATACAATAGAACCAGTCTTAAGCGAATTTGAATTGATAGAGCTCAGAAATCTTAAAAAGCAGGTAGTTGTTTGCAGGGCAAAAGTAATGCAGAAAGCTCCAACAGGAGCTTTCTGCATTACTTTTGACGTGCATTAAGCTACCACCTACCCTACAGACCCATACTTTGACTTCTTTTTGAGGGGACGCTTAAGACAGGTACTAAGTACTATATCCGGTAGGGCATGAAGCATTTCCTCATAAGGCACAGTAGAGTCACGCTATATAACGGCCGAATCATTTATCAACATGGGGACATCTAAAAGAAGTGTATGCTTCATCCGCGGCAAAAATATAGGCGCTTTCTGCATAACTTTTATCCTTCTAAAATCTACAATTAGACATTAATTGAGAGTGTGTGTAATACAGAGACGCTGCTGTAAATTCAACGACTAGTAAACAGCTACCAAACATCAACCAGGACGTATCAATTTTAAGATAATTAATAGTTTTGTATGTTTTCCTGCATTAATTTAAGATAATTAATAGTTTTGTATATCTTTCTTCTCTTCAAACAGGTTGAAAACGAATGTATGAATGTCCTGTACTAAAAGTACAATACAAAGTTTTGAACGGTCAAAGTGGAAGGACCCATCGGTGTTTATAACCATTTCCCTTATGTAAGCGCATTTTGACGTATCTTCAAACAGAGTAGACCCAGATTAGATGGCTCCTATAGGAGCCATCTGATCAGGGTCTGCTCTGTTTGCTTATGGTGTAATATAGATCTGATTCTACAGCTTATGCCTGAGCCAAAATGTCATGTGTTCATATGACGTTATAGAAATAATCTTATTAATATTCATGACATCATTATTTCTTACATGAATATTCAGCAGGGAAAGGGTTAATTATACAGTCTATTCAGTATGAAATGATTGGATCTGAAAGAACAGTTCGAGGGCTTGGAGCAAAACTATTATAACTCCTTCACTTGTGAAGGAGTTACAATAGTTTTGATCCAGGCCCTCGATTTGAAATTGCATAGGAGTCCTCTGATCTTGGTCTACATTGTTTGCAAACGACTGCACACGTCACAAATGTTGAATTTTAACCCTTTACTTGATGAATAAGAACTATTAACTGCATCGATATTTATTAGCTGATAATAGCAATATGAAAAAGGTACACTCAAATCAAAGCCATATTATTTAATAAACAAACAGGACAGACCCTGACCAGACTGTCAGACATAGTTCCTCTTATACTTTCTCATAATCTTACAAGAAAGGGAAAACAGTCTTAACCATTCACTTGCTATTCACGTCAATATACCTACCTGTAAATAGTGCAGACCCTGATGAGACAGCTCCTGCAGGAGCTGTCTCATCAGGGTCTGCACTATTTACAAGTTGATTGTGCAACAAGTGCACTCCACAGCAGTGATTGCACAGCGAAATACTTATACACAGTGAAGATATATGTAATTATACAACAGGGCATGGGTAAAGAAGGAGAAATGTATTTTAAAAATTCAGCAAGAGAAGGGTCAAGTAAGTTTTTCAGCTGAGCATACTGTGAGTAACTAATAATTTTACAACAGTAGTTGTTGTTGTTGCTGTTGTTGTTGTTGTAGTAGTAATAGTAGTAGTAGTAGTAGCAGTAGGTAGGCAGGTAGATAGGTACGTACGTACGTACGTACGTAGTAGTAGTAGTAGTAGCAGTAGTAGAAGAAGAAGTAGTAGTAGTAGTAATGGTAGCAGTAGGTAGTAGTAGTAGTAGTAGTAGTAGTAGTAGTAGTAATAGTAGTAATAATAGTAGTAGTAGTAGTAGTAGTAGTAATAGTAGTTGTAGTAGTAGTAGTAGTAGTAATAGTAGTTGTAGTAGTAGTAGTAGTAATAGTAGTAATAATACAGTGGAGAATCTGTTATTCTTTCCCGTTTATGCTTACGCGTGCGCAAACGATACGCAAACGATGCGCAAACTAAACGATAAACGATATACCCGTTTGTGCATACAAACGCGTTTGTAAGCGGTTTTTGCGTATATAAGTGCGTTTCATTCGGCATACCTCTGTTATTATCGAGACCGATCAATTATACGAAAAAGTAAAAAAAACGAAAGGTATGGGGGGAAAGGGTAATTCATATATTGCTCAAAATAAAAGCCGAAATTGATATAACATGTCTAGGATTAGATAAATCTAATACTGTCCCTGACGTGTCAATAATCTCTCCAATTAACACCCAATCAAACAATAGCTGACGATTTGAAGCTCCGCCCCAACAACTTATTCCAAGCACTACCCTATCCATCGTTTATTAATTCGCCCGAACGAGCTAGTTCTAATATACGCGTGTAATTTTTCAAACAAACACCGGACGAGATTGGTTTATCATGCATCAGCCTATAATCTGGAATTAGTAAGTTAACCAACGATTTACATTTGTATTTATATGGTCAAAACTACTTTCAATTTAATTTTGTTTTGAATGAAAACGACTGACATCTCAATATTAGTAGTCATAGGCTTTACTTTTTGTTAGATTGACCCACCCTAAACTTTCAAAATTTGTGCCATTATCATAATTGGTGGTCAAATTCACACCTTAAATTTTACAATGTCTACTGATTGATCTATCATTAACTTCACAAATTTGTCCCGTTCAAACAAACTGTTTGTGTTTTTGATAGATATGAAGTATACATGTACTACACTGTGGTATACTTCATATCTATTAAAAACCACAAACAGTTTGGGACATATACATCCCCATATATATTATTTTTGGACTGGTCTGGTTTCAGATATTTACAAAACAGTTTTCAATTTTGGTCTCTATAACTAAAAAGATATACTTAAATAATTCTGCTTTCAAAATCGAAAATACCCTGTCTTTGTTTTGGCATTGATTCAATTATCTGACTCCCTGGGCGCAATTAATACATTGCGAAGTTGTTAAAACAACATTCACAGTGTGGTGTCTTTAATCTGCATTGGACATTGTCACTATTTCCTGTCTTGCTTGATTGGTGACTCTGTAGGTGTTGGCTTACCCCAGTAATGTACGCTTGGTGCTTGTTTATCATGAATATTTATTAGCTGATTTTTTTTTATGGTAAAAATGAAAGCAGGTTTTTGCTTTGGCTGAAACTATAGCTAGAATAAAACTATAAAACGCGCCCAATTAACAATTCAATAATCCAGAATTACTTTTTCCTTTGGATTTATGGTCAATATTGTCCATGTTTCAAAATGGCAAAAAGGATCATATTTATGATAAACTATTTCCCTGATGAAAAATTATGTGTGAGTAAATCACTTCACGACTATAAACCCTTCACTCCACGTGCCTGTTTATGTCAATGCAAACACAATAGACCCAGATCAAACGTAATGAAACAAATTTACAAACAGAGTAGATCCAGATCAGACAACTTCTGTTGTAGCTCCCTGATCACTGAGCAGGGTCTTGTCGGTTTGCTTATGAAATAATATACGTACAATTACTGTCATAGCCAAACTTTCCTGTACTCATGTATAATTACAAAAACTCGATCTCCATGAAATCATTATTTCTTACACAAATATTCATGGAGATCTAACGCCTTTCTCCATGAAATCATTATTTCTTACACAATTTTTCATTGAGATCTAACGCCTTTTTTCAGAATGCTAATTTTTCAATGGGATCTTTGGCTCTGACAGAAACTATAGGATTAGTTCAACAAAATCTTAAGCAACAGAGCAGAACATGATCAGAGAGCTCCTACAGGAACTTCCGATCTGGATCTACTCTATTTTCAAACGCGCGTGAAGCCGTTTATATAATACGAGAAGGATTGGGAAATTGATTTTAAAGCAAATTTGGTGTCTGCTGTCAACAGAGCTAACTGGTGTTTATTAATCCTTTTTTCTCTTAAGAATATTTATTAAAAGATTTCATGACCTCGTGCATATTCATTTACAGGGATTACAGAGACGCTAGACAACCATGATCGAATCTAAAGAAATAAGTATACGGACTAAGCAATCAGAGCAGATCCTGATCAGACAGTTTCTGCGTGATTTAGGTTTACGCTGTTAACAAAAAGTTTGAATAGAATAATTTCCCATGACGAAAATGACTATTAACCTACAGTGCTAACCTCTAAAGTAAGTCACATTTATAAAAGAATGTAGCATATCCTTTTTCATAACTGTAGACCCAAGTAATTGGCTGCACTATTTTCTGTAGTATAAAGTTCACTGAAAACAGCCATCGATACACAACGTAAGCTGATCCAATATAAAAAATGTGGAAGAATAAAATCGAACAAACAATCCCATTCCCTAGACGTTCATATCGTGGACGTTTTCTTGAACTGCTCGTCTTTTGGTAATTTAAATAATCTTATTTAAACTCTGTCGGATTTGGAGCTACACCCATAGGCAGGGCTAGACCCATAGACAGCACAAATTACCATTTTACCACTCAAAACGAAGCAGAAGTACATAACGTGCGATTCCTTTCGGTTGGAACAAAAGGGATCACTGTTTCTTTAAACGAAATACAAATCGTCTAATTTAACGATCTACTGAGATATAACTCTTTACAAAACACAATCCGCACACCTTTAGGTATATATAAGGAACTTTTAAAGTACAAAATGAGAAATTACCATTATTAACGTTGTTTAAACACCCAATATGCCCTGTGGAACCATATATTGACGATTAACTTATAAGTGAGTTTAAACGCGTTTACAAACGTGTTTGTAAGTGAATATACTAAACGGGTTTTAAACGGGTTTAAAACGCGTTTGAAACGCACTAAGTGGGAAAGAATAACAGTTTCTCCACTGTAGTAGTAGTAGTAGTAGTAATAGTAGTAGTAGTAGTAGTAGTAGTAGTAGTAATAGTAGTTGTAGTAGTAGTAGTAGTAGATGTTGCTGGTGGCGATGATGACAATGATGTTTACTGTGACGGGGACGACAGTGATGAAGACGATGATGATGTTTATGATAACGAGGACGAAGATAATGATGACAATGATGTTTACTGTGACAGGGACGACGATGATGAAAACGATGATGATGTTTATGGGAAATAGGACGAAGATAATGATGGCAATGATGTTTACTGTGACGGGGACGACAGTGATGAAGACGATGGTGATGTTTATGATAACGGTTATATCGATGATTATGAATGACGATGATGATACGTTTACGCTGTTATTGCATAAAATTATGTGACGTCTACCTACGTGTCCTGACGTAATGTAAATGATTTTGACTTGTGTATCCATGTCAGTTTAAATCTTTGGCACACCATATTTTTTCGTCTGCAAACAATGTCGTCTGCTTTATACTTCAGAGTGGACTTTCGTTCAATTTCTTCTCTAAAACGTAAGTGATGTGTCGAACATTTTGGACTCTGGTGACAATCCTAGTTATTCGGCGTCTCATCTGGATCCAAACTGTTTGCAAAGCTAATAATCACAGTGTCGCCTATTGCAACAAACCTTGCGAGTGGCTTTTTTGGCAACAGTTTACTATTTATCCCATTGCAGTAACGAATGCAAACATTTTAAATCAGGATCAGATACAGAAGGATTTGGTGTTTTATCAGGATCAAACGCGTTTGGACCTTGTTCTGAGCAAAATAGAATAAAAGAAATATAAACATGAAAAGTAAAGCAGGCGTCAGATTTGTGATGACGAAAATACATGTTTTCAGCAAGGCAGGTTGTTGTTTAATTCATGCAGATCAAAAGTAATGCAGAAAGCTTATGTAGGAGCTTTCTATATGACTTTTGTTCTGCATTAAGCAGCCATCTGCTTTTTAATGTTTAATAAATGAATGGCCCCTTATGACAGGTTCAATCTACAAAAAGTGAACTGAAACAGAAGCTCGATAAATGTATGTTCTGAGGTTTCCGAACCCACATCTCATAACTTGGATCCAGTGAGTCTGAAAGTTCACTGGTATTTTATAAAAAAAAACATCAAAGAATGGAAGGACATTTATCTGTCAGAATTGAAGCACACGGCAGTTACTTGGTAAACCAATGCTAGGAGTAAAATGTCGACAATTAGCGATGGTGTGTAATTTATTACATAACATAACATACCTTGTTACCATTTAAATCTTATCCTCCATGAATAAACGTGAAAGAAATAATGAAATTATTCATATTAATTAGATTAATTGTTATAACAGCATATTAACAGATTGACACAGGAATCGTTTGCCATGGCAGAAACTGTAGAATCATATCTTTATCATATCATGAGCAAACAGAGCAGACCCTGATCAGACAGCTCCTATAGGAGCTGGCTGTCTGATCTGGATCTACTCTGTTTGCAAAGGTGTAGAAACTAGAAAGACATATTATATTTGTGGACTTAAGGGTCCACTCATGGGTGTTTCTATCCTTGACCAACATTATTTTCCTGCCACTTACAAGATAAAAACAAAGACACTACATCCTACACATGAGTTGAAAATTGGATGGGTGCTTCATTGTAATCAAGTTTTACATTACACTAAGCGTCACTAATTTGTCGCGCAAATAGATTTATTTCGCATCATAATAGTTTGCGCCAATATGTTATTTTAGGGTTAAAATCATTTTTCAGACATATAGTTATCTAATAAAAGCACTAACTGTTAGACAAACGTGTATTCAACTCGTCCAGAAATAAAATTATTTGCTCGTCAAAGGCTTGCCTAAACATTTACTGGATGTATATTAATTGTTTTCCTCATATATAAGCGTGTGTTAAAGCATTTGCGAATAGAGTAGACCCAGATCAGACGGCTCCTATAGGAGCCGTTTGATCAGGGTCTGCTCTGTTTGCCAACGGAATTTGATAGATCTGTTTCTTTAGTTTCAAAAATAGCTCCAATGTTCCTCCTTCCATATTTCTTTTTAACTATTTCATCCATGAACATTCAGTAGGTATTGAAGTTTGGAACAAATATAGAACAGGGAAAGGGTTAACACATTTGCAAACTGAATAGACCTCGGTCAGACAACTCCTGTAGGAGAGGTGCGATCTGGGTCTGCTCTGTTTGCCCATGGAATAATGCAGATCTATTTCTACAATTTATATCATTACCAAAATGTTATGTTAAACGTTAAGGAAACCATGACCGGTTTTTTTTTGTCTTACATACATGTTACACAAGAATTGACAGCATTGAAATCATCCCAGAGTGTCACTGATACATGAATCAGTCTCCTATTTTAACAGAGGGTCCTGATTTGGCATACGAGCGTCGGTATATAGTGCTTAAATATGTATAGAATAGTTGCCAGTCATGTATTTAGGTGATAAAAAGCGGGAGCCGTCTCATTTGGATCAGGTCTGTTGGTAAAGGCATAGAAATGCGTATTTATGGAGTAAAGGTTATTTTAACCATTACACCGCCGCAGTCGCATAAATGCACCAGGACAAATAGTGCAGTCCTAGATCAGGGACTTCACTTTTTGTCTCAATCTCTATTTCTATATACATGTATGTGCTTTATTCCTTTACAATTTGCATTTATTTATCTCATTGTTTACTGAATGATTTAACAAACTTGGATTGCAAACGACAATTAGAAATTTGGCACCGAATGGGTTAACACACCTTACTACATGTAATGAAGAACGAGGACCATTAAAAAAGCTGCCTTTTACTTTTGTGGTGTATTACTTTTGTATATGTCTCAGCCCTTTACCTTATAGATACGCCTTTGCAAACAGTGTAGATCCAAATCAGGTTATTCCTATAGGCTCAGTTTGATCAGGTTATGCTATGTTTGCTTATATGCCAATATACATGTAGATATGATTATACAGTTTCTGCCATAGCCAACCGTTTCTGTTTTCATATGCTTTTATAAACTTTCACCCGATATTCATGATATGTGTTCCCATTGGGTAATTTGAGGTAAATAGTTAAAGGTCGGCACACTTCTTTCTAATGGACACTGCAGATGGACTGAAGTTTACAATTTGCATCTTCAAACTATTCACGCTAAGTACTACAGTTAAACATCTCTATAATGGCCACCATTGTGTTAATTAGTTGGTATTCAGGGCACGTGGCTGCTTAAAGCAATGTGAAAGTAAAACAGAACGATCCTATTGGAGCGTTCTGTTTTACTTTCACCATGCTTTAAGCAGCCACCTATCTTTAATACAAACTGCTTAATGTAATTTAGTGGCCGTTATAGAGATGTGTTACTGTCATTTAGTGGCCGTTATAAAGAAGCTTTACTGTAATTGAGTGGCCATTATAGAGTTATTTTTATTTACATGCGTTCTCTTAACAGTAACCGTTGCAGTTTTATAGACATTTTCGCAAATTTTCGGTCCGAAAAGTTGCAATTACAGAATATTGCTGCTGTAAGTCTGATTTTTTGTGAACAGTTGAATAAACTGTAAACTGAACACAGGCATGTTTTGCAATCATATGAGACTCGTGTACATCGTGTACCTCGGCGTTTTATCGAGATGTAGACTTTTTGATAATCGTTCAATGGTTTTATTAAACATTTGAACGTATCGGATACAAACAAAAGAATTGACATATTGGAATTTGAGCAATTAACATTTTACAGCTCAATATTGGTTATATTCTTAAATAAGGACATTGAAAAGGGGTTGTTATAGGAAAATTGTGACATAACTGTTCAGTAACCCTCTTCTTAACCGGAATTCTTGAAGAGGAGAATTTAAGTATTTTGAGACAGGTGGCTGCTTAATGCAGGGTGAAAATCGTGCAGAAAGCTCTTACATGTAGATGAGCTTTCTGCATGGCTTTCATCCTGTATTAAGCTGCCATCTGTCTCCAACACCGATATGTATACTGAATGTAACGTCCGTTTTAGAGAGTTCTTTTTACTGAATTTATTAGTGTGGCCCAATTACTCCCATATTAATATGACACAAATCAAAATTTGGAGCCCATTCACTTTTCAAAATAAATAACTTATAAAGAACAAATATTAGTTGGTATAAACAGAAACTGGTCAGATAATTCCTTACGAAATTTTCTAGTCTGTGTCTACACTGTTTGCATAATTATCTATCGCAGATGTAAATGAGTACCCCTTGAAACAATCAGATCATTTTACTTTATTCAGAAGTGCAATGTCAGTGTAGAAAATGTAGTCAAATCAACGATACAGTAAAAACTCGATACTTCGAAAGGAGCTTTCTGTATGACTTTCACACTGCATTAACCCTTTCACAGCCGCAGTCGCATAAATACATCACGACAAATAGTGCAGTCACAAATCAGTCTGATCGGAGACTTCACTATTTGTCTCAGTCTCTATTTCTTATACTATGTGCTTCATTGCTTTGAAATTGCATTTATTTATCTCATTTCCTTATTTTACTGAATGATTTAACAAACTTGGATTGCAGACGACAATTAGAAATTTGGCACCGAAAGGGTTAAACTGCCAGCTGTCTTATAGACCGATAATGGAACTTGTTTCCGTGTTCGAACTATCGGGGTTTTACTGTATATCAAAATATCAAAACCATGTTGGCAATAATACCCTGCTTCAGAAAATGTGTATTTCAGGTCTGAGGCCATGTGTAGACCATCCCCGCCCACATCGTCATGTAGTCGCTAGTTGGTATAATAGAACTGTGTAAATACTGGAGACCCTGATCAGACGATGGGTCTCTTTGGAGTTTGATTAGTCCTCGAGACACACATTTTGATTGCGCGGCGTGTAGTTAGCCAGGGGAGAAAAACAAACATGCATGACGGAGGTTTATATATGTTTATTGTCGTTTAAGACTTCCTATCAAAGAGTCTTCTAAAGGGATGTTATTCTTAAGTACAGCTCAAATCGTTAACCATTTACTCCATTAATGTTCATATAAGGAATAACGTGTGTTGGAATATTAATTATCACATTATTTATAATGGCATATGAGCAATAATGGGTTTGACCCTGATAATCACTGTAAGATAATACTTATATTAACCCTTTCGCTGCCAATGCCTGATCTGTGATTACCTATGCAAACATTTTGGATCCAGATGAGACGCCGAGTACTCGGCGTCTCATCAGGATCCAAACTGTTTGTTACTATTACTATGTTTTTGAAACAAAAATGAAGAAAATCAAAAAAATGAAAATTTGTGGCAGACGACAAAGTTAGCAGACGACAGAGTTTGGCAGCGAAAGGGTTAACAGAGCATACACTGATCAGACGGCTGTTGTAGGACTCGTCAGATCTGGGTCTGTCTGTATGGGCGCTAGAGGAAGTATCTATGGTGTAAAAGGTTAACTCAATAAGCACGACTTAGTTATATCTTTAATATATTAGTTAATCCATTTTGCAGTAAGATATTAATGACTGTACAACTACGAACATTAGCTATTTGACCCTTTACTTCGTGAATAATTATGTAAGAAATAATGACACTGTAAATATTAATTTGAATAAATTATTAAATGACATTAATAAACAAGTAGATGATTTTACCATGGCAAACAATGAATCTGGTCTATATTATACCATAAGCAAATAGAGCAGGCACCGATCAGCCGCCTCCTACAGGGGTCGGTTGATCTGGGTCTATTCTATTTACAAAGACGTTAAAAGTGTATTTATGGTGTAAAGGATTACTAGCTGAGTGGATAAGATTACATTATATCCAGTGCGACTGATTTAAAGTCGATATTTGTATTCAAAGTTTGATATGTAGAGTCCTATGCCTGTAAAAGTTGTACTAAAATGCAACTGTAGATAGAAAGAGTGGTAATAAGTGGTAATGTAGAAGTCCACGGGCAGTCCTTGGTCAAGCTCGGCTAGCGTATAGTCATTGTGTCCCGCCTACTTGCTGCACCCCGACGTATCCGTGGCTATTGCCACTCCGCTGGAAAAGAAACATAGAAATACTGACTTTAACCCTTTACTTCATATAAACGTATGTTCACTCCTTTGCAAACAGAGTAGAATCACCAGCATAAGAGCACAGAATCTCATGTCAAATAGAACAAACCAAGATCTGAAGACTCTGCTGATAAAATACCGAGCTGGGTCTCTTCTGTTTTCCATGGCATTGGCTTTCAATATAATTGTATAATACTAAAAGACTTTCTCTGAGAAAGATATCGCACTGCACTGTAAAATCGTGAAGACCGAGACCAAACACCACTTGTGTGACGAGATATCGCATAAATTATAGCACTGTATGGCAACAAATTACTACATATTTTGTGAGAGACAAACATTGCCGACCCTGTCTGACCAGAAGCTGTATCAGATTCGCGGTGACTGACCTGGGGCTATACTGTTTACAAGCCAATAAGATAATTTCCGCAATAATGGCGTCTCATATTTATGAAAGAATTAAATTTAGAAATAGCATAATGAGGATAACACCTAAATATTCATCGAGCAAACACGTAACCCTTTACTCCATGGGCATTCATGTAAGACATAATGACATAATGACTATTAATTAGTTTTTTATTGACACATAAATACAATAATGTTTATTTTGTAGAACATGGACAGTTTATGATATAAAAGTACAAAAACGTGTCATGCAGAAAACACCACATACAGAACAAACAGTCGTCCGAACAGCAACACAAGGAAACAGCAAATGTACATAACTAGAAAAAAAACATCAAGAGACACACAAAGACAAAACAAACATACAATAGGGGGAAGAAGGAAGTACCGCCTTGGAACGGTCAAGTTAAAATTTACAATGTTCATAAGAGTAATTAAAACTAACCATCACAATGTTTATGGTGTTATTGAAAATATGCGTTTTTTGTAGAAGCTAATAGTAATCGTGCAGTATTAGTATATACAGTAAAACCTCTCTACAATGGCCATTAAATTACATCATGTATTTTGTGCTAAAATCAGGCGGCTGCTTAAAGCATGGTGAAAGTAAAACAGAACGCTCCTATTGGAGCGTTCTGTTTTACATTCACCTTGCTTTAAGCAGCCACCTGCTCTAAATACCAACTAATTAACACAATTTAGTGAAATAAATAAATAAATGAAAAATATTGAGGTCAAACTGCTGCTCCCTGCCTCACTTATCAATCACCCCTCGTGGAGAGGTTTTACTGTAGTTCGTTTTCGAATCACAAAACACACATAGTTGAATCATTGTTTGAGATAGAAACATACTATAGTTCTCCTCATAACACCTATAGTAAAACCTCTCTATAAAGGCCACTAAATTGTGTTTATCAGTTGGTATTTAGGGCAGGTGGCTGTTAAAGCAAAGTGAAAGTAATACAGAACGCTCCTATAGGTTTTACTTTCACCTTGCTTTAAGCAGCCACACAAAAAACGTGATATAATATAGTGGCCGTTATAAAGAGGTTTAACTGTATTTCATAAATGTAAAGGTATTATAAATAGAACTATAGGCTTTTCGATCTACTGCTAGTGAGTAGTAATTTTGCCTTTGTCACCAATGATACTTACGCACAGGTAGCTGTGATATAGCGGATGTACAACAACGCCTCAGTTCTCTGATCAACTTTTATTCAGAGTCATAGCTATATGGAAGCTGGCAGCATTCTCTCTGACTTCTCAACCCAGGCTCAAGCCAGTCCCCCTTGCTAGCATTTCAGCTCTCTATTTATACATCTTTAGTGAACCAGGAAAACCTATACATCTACATAACTGACCTGCAACTCGCCAGTCAATATGTAGATAAATGATTACTTCCTTTTCCAAATGTTATCCCTTAAAGTGCTGCAAATCTCCATGACAATATTACACCCCTCCCTTACCCATACAAATAAAACAAAAACAGTTATAAGCATGGATCAACATAATGTTGTAATGTCCAGTCTCTAAGGCACGTCTCTTCTATAACTAAATTTCATAATACGCGTTGCTGTAATTCCGATGAGTCCAGCGCTGATGGATTCAGATGGAAAGTTCATGTATCAAGGTTATCGTTGATCTAACTTTCGGACATCAATGTAGATTTGGCATAAAGTAACTCCAATTTTCCAAATTTCTACTTGATGTAGATACATCAGTACTTGTTTAACCGTAAGAGCACGTGTAGGTGTCTGAACTTGACGTTAATGTCATCACTTGACAGCTCGTTTAGTCACACGATTACGATAGACAGTTCAATTAAATTATATGAACTGATACACTTCGCAATGCTCACATCGTTTGTTAACATGTCACTCGGCCTATCCATAGGTTACTTAGCCATAACCTGTCGTAAACAGTTCCATCTTCGATATCATGTCTGCCATTTAGCTAAACGACGGAGATGTAGTAATGTCATTGTTGTAGTTCTGTCGGAAGTAGCACCAGACTTCCGGTAATCGTTTAGTTGGAACGGACGTGAACCCAGCTTCTACAAAACTCGACAAAAGCTACAATTATGAAGCATCGACTTATTTCGCACAGACTGTGACACTTTTTTTTCTTTTTATAAAACTGATATAATTGCCAATATTAGGACTATTAAAAAAAAGCATTCCATCCATAACCATTTGTTACAAAAGAGACACAATTCCGGATCCAATAAGATTATCAACCCATGGGGTAGGTATTAACATGTTGCAAAGACTTACAATTTTAATCTTAGTAGTTCAACAAATATCGCAGCACCGATGAAATTAAATGACAAGACGCGCGACATAAGACGCGTGACACGCGACAATACTTTTGAAACACGGACATTATCAAAATAAATCAGTTTGCATAAAAACCATACTATCATTATACGGTTGCGCATTGAACAATCACCCCCATATTATTTAAACATAAGTTGTGCGTCTCTTATAAAAACATAAGTCAGCAATTAAGCAATTAATTCTATTTACAATCATGTAACGTTAATATCTCTGATATCATGACATTTCGTTAGTTATACTTCCAACACAAGGGTGTATTAACTCGTTAGTTATATTCCCAACTCAAATGAGTATTAGCTAATCGCTTACCCTTAACCCGCACGACTCGGCACAATAAATTCTATTTACATTCATTCACTATCTCGAATACATACATCTCCAATCTCGTAATATCTTGTTAGTTATATCACTAACACATAGGGTGTTTAGCTAATCGCTGTACCCTTAACCTGCACAATTCTGCATATACTCTACTTAAAGAGTGCACTTCTTCTAAGTTACACTGGTACGAAGGCAATAGTTTTCCTTCAACCAACAGGTTTACAACTTATCAATCAACTACTATTTACAATTACAGTCTTACAATTAGGTTTTCTGGCTGATAACCAGGGGATCTACACAACGAACACAGAATTCTCTTTGCTGTTTGCCTTATTAAGACCAAACGCATTTCTTATCCAACTGACAGGATTTAAGTATTTGGTAATAGTTTGCATCGATATGTGGTCATCAGGTGTACTGATGGCGGAAATTTCGTTACTTCCGGTAAAGTCGTCTCTTATTAAGTTCACCGAAGGTGTAATATGGGATTGTGAATTGAGTGTGTTAGATTTGGATTTAGGCACGTGTGATATGTGACTTGCTGTGTGGTTTTTGAACAATCCAGATAAGCCTTGTTCCTTCACTACAGTATGCGTTTTACGTAATCTATACTGTGATTCTAAGTTAAGCAATTCGCGGTCATTTAATTCCCAGCCATATCTATTGTAAAAGCTTTTTGCATTTCTAGCGTGTTTTGAAAGAAGTCTCTTTGTCTTGGAGGAACATATAGTGTGGACTAGAGTATCTTCAGTTTCATGTTCGGACGAAATTTGACTCACAGAAATTACACCTGAGTAGTTTCCATCTGGTACCGTATAAGGTGAATTAGATTGCATATTTGAAATTAATTCTGGGTCGACAGGTTGTTCAACTTTCATATCGTAACACATAACCGGGGGCAATCCATCTAGAGACAGTTTGACAGGGGGGTCAGATAAGTTTGCAAGGCGTTGTGGGCAGATATGTTCACTATTAATTGCGGAAATAGCAGCTTTCTCGATTTGACCTTCGTGGTTACTCAGATCAGGGTGAACCGATTCTGACAGCGCTTTTAACCGTGTATGTATATCTCGTTCCACGCAAGGAAGAGGATAGCTAGTAGGCTTAATTAAGGAATTAAGTTTGCGAAAATCTAATACTAAACGTTTAGACCCGTCCTTTTCATTTACCAATAAACAGGGGAAGGAATATGGGGACATACTAGGACGCATGTCGTCAGCTTTAATCATCCTGTCCAGAGCTTTTGCGTGAGGTATCTGTCGGTCATTTGTCGCAAATCGCGGTTCGACCGACGAAACTTCTACACAATTAGGCTCGACATTTGGTAATTGATCTAAACGACCGATAACACATCCTCTATGAAGAGTTAAAGTTTGATCAGAACTGTTTGTAATTAATACAGGGATTTTACGCTTAGGCGTGAGTGTGACTAAGGCATCCGAGACATTGAGTAAGGGTTCTCGATAAATATAGCCTCGGTCGACAGAGCAGACTTCATATTGTTTGTTTGCTTGAAGAGACGGGTTTTTCTTAAGTTTACCTTGAACCTGATAAACAGTGCGTGGTTTTAAGGTAGTGGTTTTCGTTAGCCTAATGATAGAAGCTATACAAATGTCATCTTGTAACGCTACATAAGTGTCCTTTATTCTAATACAGTTTAGGTCAAAATAAATTCTACAGCTATTTTTAGCCAAAAAGTCTTTACCAAGTATACACGACCGGTTAAGATTATTTACTATGACGAAAACATGATCTAAAATCAACTTATTGACCTTAAATGAAATTTTAGCTGTACCTAGTACATTTAGACTACTGCCAGAGGCAGATTGTAGTGACAGGTTTGATTTCCTTAACTCGTAATGAGGTTTCAAGTATTTGAATATTGAATAATTCAGTAAACTGCAACTTGCACCTGTATCTACTAAAGCTCTAAGTGGCTGTTTCCCTATTTTGATTAGCATAGAATTTGGAATTTCCTTATTTGCAACAAAAGAGTTTCCTATTTCGTTTGATATATTCTCAGACCCGTTGATCCCTGTACGGCGAGAAGAATCTAGTTTTTTGAAGGCCTTTGAAACTGTTTGATTCGCATTTGAAGCTGTCGCCACTTGAAACAATTTGCACGTATGTGACCAAATTTGCGGCAAAAATAACACTGTATTGTGTCCCTATTCGAGGAAGCCCTAACTGTTGTTTGCCTATTTGTGTCTGATCTAACAGCGTTTACGCTACGTCTTCTGCATTCATTACTATTGTGACCCCTACGTCGGCATGTAGTACAAAATTTTCCTCTATGCAAGTGGCTAATATCCATACTTTCGTACTCAGGATAAGGGTTTTGCGTATTTCTCCTAGAATGTTCGGAATATGAAGTTCGCGAGTTTGCACGCGGATTTTCTGTAGTTTGATGTAATCTAGGCCTGCATCTAATTTTGACATTTTGCTCTTGTACCGCAATTTGTACCGCATTGTCGAATGTAGTCGGATTTTGTCTTATTAGTTTGACCCTAATATCATTGTCTAAGAGACCGTCTATGAAAAACCCTATGATTTGATGATCTATAACCCGTAGGCCTGTGTCAAAACCTGTATACGCTTCTTGCGCCAGTGTTGTAATTCTATCAGCGAAATTTTGTACATTTTCTGATCGTTCCTGTTTAGCAGACCGTAATTTTGAAAAATTAAGATACGTGTCAGAAATTTCGCCAAAACGTGCTGTTAATTCATTTCGTACGAGCTCCCAAGTTGCATTTGGATTGCTCTCAAGAAGTCTTTGCAAGAAATCAGATACTAACCCCTCGCTAAATCTGTATGCTATCTTAGGTTTACTTGTTTCAGGAAACTTGTTTAGAATTGCGCTTTTGTCGATAGCCTTCAGCCAAACACGTAATTTAGATTGCTCACCGTTAAATATTGGCACTATATCAGATAAGCCTAAGTTTTCAATTTTATCAGTTAAAGAATGAAGTAGCCCTGCGAAGTCAGTTTCAGCCATTTTTGCAACTTAAAGAGCGAGTAAGTAGATTAAGAGTTCACTAACCTTTGTTCCATCCAGGTTCCATCCTTTGGTCATTGGCACCATTTTCAAGCCGTGTGATATAGCGGATGTACAACAACGCCTCAGTTCTCTGATCAACTTTTATTCAGAGTCATAGCTATATGGAAGCTGGCAGCATTCTCTCTGACTTCTCAACCCAGGCTCAAGCCAGTCCCCCTTGCTAGCATTTCAGCTCTCTATTTATACATCTTTAGTGAACCAGGAAAACCTATACATCTACATAACTGACCTGCAACTCGCCAGTCAATATGTAGATAAATGATTACTTCCTTTTCCAAATGTTATCCCTTAAAGTGCTGCCAATCTCCATGACAATATTACATAGCCTTGCACGGATTCACGTAGATTTTACTGTCTGCTCCGCATACTGGGTTATACTCAAGCGTGCATTTAGCACACGGGTCTTCAGTAGCTGTCTCAGTTGAAACTGCAAGAAAAAGGACTTTAAGCTCTCGACTATTCACAGAATAAGGAGGGATACTTTGCTCATCCTGGTGTCACTTTCAATTTCGGCGTTTCTTATAAGGTTAAAGGTTTCAGAAGCTGTTAATTTTTCACAGTGCTACAGATAAAGGTGCGTACCCAAATACTAAAATCATCATTTCTCCACCAAGCCCTGATCCGTGGCCACTCTTTAGAATCGTCTGCAAAGTTTGTCGTCTGCTACATGTACTATGTTCGTTTGTTCAATTGTCTACCCCTTTCTTCCAAAACATTATTACAGTGACAAACCGTTCGGATCCCGATGAGACGCCGAGTTACTCGGTGTCTCATCGGGGTCTGATCTGTTTGCACAGGTAACCACGGATTGCAAATGTTACAGTAATAAACAATTAGAAGCTTTGAGGGCAAATTTGTTGGCTTTGAAGTGTTAATTGTTAAACCGTTACTTCATGGTATGTTTTATTTGCAAAAGACATACATGTCCATCAGCATTATATAATACATAGTAAAAACAAGTAATGACGGGCAGTCATTCATAATATGTAATGCTAAATGTGCCTTATTAACAAACACTACAAATGACAAACATTGCGGACTCGGATCAGAGGGCTTCTTAGGAGCCCCCTGATCTGTGTCTACACTGTTTGTACACCAAGAGTGTGCCAATTAAGGTCTTATGTGCCTGGTTTAACACTGTACACCCAAAAAGACAAACAGTGCGGAACCAAATCAGGGGGCTCCCCAGAAGCACTCCGATCTGTGTCTACACTGTTTGAACCCTGCAAGTGTACTAATTAAAGGTACATGGTTTATAACTGGCGAGCACACCCTAAAGACAAACAGTGCGGAACCAGACCAGGGGGGGGGGGTTCAGGAGCCCCCTAATCTGTGTCTACACTGTTTGTACATTACAAGAGTGGCAATTAAAGAACTTAGGCACATGGTTTAAAACTGTATACCCAAAAAAGACAAGCAGTGCGGAACCAGATCAGGGGGCTCTTCAGAAGCACACCGATCTGTGTCTACACTGCTTGTACTTTACAAGTGTACCGAATCCTTTGAGTGCCTTGTTGGCAATTGTAAATCAAATGTATAATCATCTGGCAAAACATCTGCTTGTAAAAATACATCATTTTCAACAAAATCATACAATGTGCCACTTCTTGCATTAAAGTCACCACAAACCAAGAAATTACAATGATTTTCTGCAAGACTTTCAATTTCGACTATATCATTGTAAATTTTGTCAAAGCTTGATAATTTATCATTTTGCGCCTCACTGCTGGATCCCTGTGGGGGGTTATAGCAAAGACATAGAAAAAAATCACCATTTAGGCCAAATGCATCACTGTCTAAATGTAACCAAAGAATATTATCGTCAGTACATTTATACAGCATATTGTCAGTTACCAATTTGTCACGGACATAAATTACAACTCCGCCAGAATCTCTCTTTGCATTAAATGATCTTTTTCTATGTAACGCAAAATGTTTAAATCCTTCATATTCAATATCGCTCAATTCATTTGTCCAACTTTCTACAAACATAATCAAGTCACACTTGTCGAAAATATCAGCTATTTCCTTACTGTTCAGTTTGTTTGGGAGCGACTGTACATTTAACAATGCAAATCGAGTACACACCGCGCTGTCCTATGTATGTGACACCCGCTTACCCGTGTCAGAGGTTATAGTTTCATCTGCCTCGTGCGAAATCCCCTCACTACTCACCAACGGTATCGTGTCATCTGTGTTTACACACTCTGTATGTTTATTAGAATAAATTTGCTGTGTTGTGTTATTCGGACTGGATTTACATGTTGCACTTGGATTTAACAATGACTGTGATTGTGAATTATGTTCATCAATGGATAATTGAGAGGATATATGCTGAATCGTGTCATTCTGTGAAGAAGACACACCGTGTGTTGCACACGGTTGTGTTTTCTGCACAGAATTGCCATTCACACTCACAGGTATGTTTGATCTTTTCACTTGTTTAATTTGCGCACTGTGCGATTGTTTTACATTATTGTTTTGTTCATCACCGCTTATGAACTTTCGCTGAGTCTGATCGCGATCTCGATCGCTGTCGGATTCAGTGTCTGCATTATAGGATTGACCCCGGTAGGCTGGGAGTTTCGGATTTTGACCCTGATCACGCTGACGTTCTGTCTACGGGTTGCTGCTGCGGGGTGGTTTACTAGTAACGTTTCGATTTGGCACAGCTGACTGTGTATAGCTCGTGCTTTGGGTGTAATCGAAGGATGAACGCTCATGCATTAGCTCGTACCAGCCAGGAAATTCATCTATTACTGTTTTCCCGTCGATTTCCACTCTTGCCGGATACTTCAAGGCAACTTTAGATCGCGGGTTATCTTGGCGCAGTTTCTTGAAGTCATTCCAGATGCGTCGCCTTGCTGCCGCAACCTCAGATGGATAATCACGGTCAATAGCGAACTCTGAGCCCTTGAACTTGGCCGCCTGATCAAAAACGTAGTCTGCATCTTCCTTATTTCGAAATGATACCAGTATAGGTCGTCGCACGACGTCGTTCCTACGTTTGGCCCTCTTAACCGCCCCAACATACCACCCTACTCTATGTACGTTTACTATACACAGCTGTCTGGAGTCTATCTCCAGCCAGTCATGTATCACATCGTTCACTAGGTCATGCAGGTTCTCATTTCTCGTGTCTTTGAAACCTCGTAGAATTATGTTATTTTGTTTTTGTCTTGTTTCAATGTCAATTTGTCTGTATGCGAGTGTCCTAATATGTCTGGAATTAATGTCTATACCACGCTTTGTTTCGTGTAGTTCTTCGTCATGTTTGTTTACTCTCGACCGCAGTCCGTGTATTTCTTGCTGAGCCCCTTGAATATCTAACAGTTTCTTAAATATTGCACTGAGTTGATCATCTTTAGACAAGCTCTCAAAAGTTTCTAGTTCTACACTACCTGTACGGTTTCTCTTGCGTTTCCTCTCACGATGAACCTGCCATTCGTCGGCATTGCCTGGCTGACCCCACCCACCAGCTTCGTACGGGTTGCTCGTTTCGACATTGAAAACAAGTCCATTTTCGGTCTCAGCATCACTTTCTGACAGCATGTCTTCAATATTTACCTCACTCATGACTAATTTAATGTTTTTGTACGTTTTTCACAATTACTTCTGAAGAAATGTCTATGTAAAATTAATTTCTAGGTCTTGCGATTTTCACCACGTCATCACTATAGCCCGCCATTACATGATATTCATATCAGAAATAGTGACATGATGAATATAAATTAGATCAGATTACGTTTAGATGGCATGCTAACCTTGGCAGATACACTAGAACCCATCTAATGAGACCACTTAATGAATAAACATAGGTGTCCTTATAAGCAGGTGATAGCTTAATGCAGGACAAATGTAATGCAGAAAGCTCCTCTAGGAGCTTTCTGCATTACTTTTCTCCTGCATTAAGCTACCACCGGCCTCTACCACCCAGAAATATACATCTTTTAGGTGGTCGCATTAGAGGGGTTTTACTTTATTTAATAATCAGATATTCCATAAACAAACTGCATATCCTCATCCGACAACTCTTATCTGGGTCTACCATGTTTGCAAAGGCGTGAAAAGGCGCGAAATAGAACCTGTCCTAAACGACCAATCATTTATTGAACATGTGCGTCTTTACCCTTTCCTCCATAGGCTATTTTCAGACCCAACCTCTTTGAATGAATCTACCGAACATGAGCATTTACTAGAGAAAAAGAAAATGTTAGAACTGTTTAGTATAGAAACCATTGTGATAAATGGAGCAATTGCTCCTATGGAGCAAATGCTCTATTTATCACAATGGTTTCAAGAAGTGACTTACAGAGGCGTAGAAAAGCGTATTTATGGAGGAATAGGAAAAAAGCAGGTGGTTGATTAATGCAGGGCAAACATTTACAGAAAATATATGTAAGACTCAAATCGTGGGTCGGTCCTATATCGAGGGCCGATTCGAAAATCGTGGGCCGATCCCAAATCGTGGGCTGTTTTCTGAAATCTTGAAAGACCCTTTAGCCCCCACATAGGAGTTTAAGCCTTCAATCATGCAACTTCTGTTATAAAATCCACCTCTTTCCAGAACCAATTAGGGTTCGGATCTTTTGACATCGGTTGTCTCCGGTTCTGAACTAGATCTAGAATAGTTTCACTCCGACGTCTACGGTTGAAAAATCTGACGTCATTTACGCACAACGTCGTCCGTTTTGACGTCGTATAATTTCGCGCCACCATTATTGTGACATTTTATTTTTCTTTAACTCCGCCAGTCTATATAGATCTATACTTTTAAATTTTAAGATCTATTTGCAATTTTAATGAGCATGGAACGCCTTTACTTTGGCGTGGGTATTTAGATCTATATCAAATTTGTGATCTGTGTATTTTGTCAGGTAGGATGTGTGTTTTTGTGGGTTATAAATCGGCCCACGATTTGGGAGCAAACGGCCCACGATTTTGGATCGGCCCACGATTTTCGAATCGGCCCTCGATCTGGGACCGGCCCTCGATTTGAGTCTTACATATATATAGGAGCTTCTTTCTGCATTACTTTTGACGTGCATTAAACTACCACTTGCCTTAGAGTTCCACAATTAGACTTTTGTGATGGCCTCCTAAGACAGGTTCTATTGTACATATGGAGTAAAGGGTTCAAACAATGGAGGCAAATATTTCCCGTTAATTGCACGTAATTGTTAGTGACTTTAAGCCTACTTCAATCATCAGAAAATACTTAAAACAACTGACAACACTTGATCTCCCTTATCCTATGTGAAAATAACGTATGTTCCAATTCCATGAGGGAGTAAGTGTAGTTACTTCCTGTTCGTTCAAGCTTTTGAAACACTAATAACCGATTGTCAAACATCTTAGATCCTGACAAGACGCCGTTTGCAAGTGCCAGCTAGGTCGCTTATAGCAGGATAAAGAGTTGAATATCTATGCTAGACTTCAGAGCTACGGAAAAGGGTGCTTACTTAAATACTAAATTCGTCATTTCTCCACCAAACCATATGTTGTGACCACTCTTTAGAATCGTCTCTTCGAGACGATTCTAAAGAGTCGTAACAATATATGGGTTTGGTGGAGATATAAAGTTGTTCTTGAAAATGTTTAATTCATACGCATCCTATCTGGACATCTGCTAGTGAGTATTTTAGATTAAGCCCTCTCCATAAAGACAATTAAATACAGTAAAACCCAATAGTTCCAATACTGAAACAAGTACCATTTTCGGTCTTAAGGACAAGTGGCAACTTAATGCACGGAGAAAGTCATACAGAAAACTCCTCTGGGAGATTTTTACATGACTGTCACCATGCATTAAGCTTCAACCTGCCTAAAACTTATTAATTCTTCAGTTCTATAAATTCAAACTATCGAGGTTTAACTGTAATTTTAAATGCCAGTCAGAGCCCGATGTTATTAAACTTCTGTGTCTGAGTTCATTCTCACGAAACTTATTGGTCAAATTCTGACCAATCAGATGCTTCAAAATGATCACAGAATTAAGGAAAACGTTTTATTCCCACGAAAATACAGGAAGAAACTATCATCCTTTCGCTGCCACGAAATGTCTGCGAAATTCGTCCTTTGCTACAATTGGCATTGTTGTTTTCTTCCATTTTCATTTAGTAGACACAACCACATTCGGATGCTGACGAGACACCGATGTACTCAGTGTCTCATCTGGATCTAAACTCTTTGCATATCTATGCAATCACAGATTCACAATCGGCTGCCAAAGAATTGAGTGGATCGTTTATATTACTAGTGTTCCTCATATGACAAGAGCTTGTTATTAATGACCCCATCACGTGTTTATAAGTGTCTGCAAATCGTGCGACTGTACAAGTTTAAGACATTTCCTCACAGGCTATTTTTCGACCAACCCTCTTTGAATAAATCTACCAAAAAGGAGCATTTACTAGAAAAATGGAAAATATTAGAATTGTATAGTTTTGAAACCATTGAAATAAATAGAGCATTTGCTCCATAGGAGCATATGCTCTATTTATCACAATGGTTTCACAAAGTGACTTTTAAAGAGGCGTCAAAACGCGTCAATATGAGGGAATGTGTTATGAGACACAATTAGCAGACATTGCAAAACGTGGTAACACCTACCTGTTACCAGTCAAACCAACATTTAACCCTTTCAACTATGAATATTAATTTAAGAATGTATCACTGCATTAACATTTTATGTTTTGGCTGGGAAAAAACCAGAATCAGATTTTTATCATTCCATTAGCAAACAGAGAAGGAAATGATGAGATAACTCCTTTAAGATATAATTAACCCTTTCACCCCCGATGTCGCATAAATGCACCACGACAAGAAGTGCAGTCCCAGATCAGACGCCGCCTTTTCAAGGCAACGTCTGATCAGGGCATATTTTTGTCTCAATCCCTGTTTCTATATACATGTATGTGCTTTATTCCTTTGAAATTTTTATTTTATTTATCTCATTTCCCCATTGTACTGTATGGTTTAACAAAAATTTGATTGCAGACGATAATTAGAAATTTGGTGCCGAAAAGGTTAAGCTTTAGCCTACTTCGGACGGATGAGTAATTTTCTACACAAACGTTTGGATCCAGATGAAACGCCGAGTAACTTTGTATCTCATTTGGATCCAAACTATTTGAAACGAAATGCCAGTTAAATCATCTATGAGAACTGAGGTCAATGTTTTTTTGAACATCACCAAGCTAAAGGTTAAGGCGAATCAATGAACGAGTGTCAGGAGGAATAGTTATGTTTTTTATTTTAATAAAACTCAACGTAACTGTTTTGAATTGTTTTCCTGTGAATCTACCGAAAAGGAACATTGACCAGAGAAAAGGAGCATTTTAGAATTGTATAGTTTGAAACCATCGTGATAACTAGTGTATTTACTCCTACAGAAGCAATATTTATTACACTGGTTTCTTCAGGTGACTTTTGCAGAAGCGTCAAAAGGCGTCAATATGAGGGAGATTGGTTAACTGCTCGATGTCACATAATGTTGTCTGAAACATTTGTCATATGCTTCAATTTTCATTATTTCCTTTCAAGAACCATAATTACAACCTCATCCATCCGGAATACTATGTGTCTCATATGGAGTCTGTTTGCATTGGCAATTACTGCTTCGGCTGTTTGCATTGGCAATCACTACTTCGGCAGACCCATTCCCTCATATAAACCATTCCCTCATAAAACCATTGCATTATATAAACACTTTTTACGCCTGTGCAAACAGAGTAGATCAGGCTGAGACGACTTCTGTAGTCCTGAGCTGTCTGATCAGGGTATGTTCTGTTTACGTATGAAACTATAATATATCTGACAATTTCTTCCTACACTAAATGCTCATGTGTATATATATGCCATTACAGAAGGTCAGGTAATAATTATGTCATTATTTCTTACAAGAATATTCAACAGCAAATGTGTTACGGTAAGTCGAAACTTTATACTGCTGTAAACCCACTCTTAACCCATTACTTCATAGGCTATTGTTTTAGATACAACATCTTTGAATAAGTCTACAGAAAAGGAGAATGGACTGGAGAAAAAGAAAATTTCAGAATTTTGTAGTTTGAAACCACTGTGATAAATTGAGCATTTAGTTCTATTTATCACCATATTTATAAACCATTGTGATAAATAGAGCATCTGCTCCTATAGTAGCAAATGCTATATTTATCACAATGGTTTCACAAAGTGACTTTTACAAAATCGCCAAAGGTCGTCAATATGAGAAAATGGGTTAACCAGATTTTTTATCAGTGTTTGGTTATAGCTTCCTGATAAATACAATTCCATAATCCTTCAACGCCTGTACAGAGTGGAACAGAGTAGACCTAGAACAGACGACTCCGGAGCCGTCTGATCAGAGTTTGCTCCGTTTGCTTATGATATAATATAGATATGATTCTACAGTGGCTGACATGGTCAAGACTCCCTGTGTCCATGTGCTATTTAACAATTAATCTTATTTATATTCATGATGTTATTATTTCTTACATAAACATTCAGGGAGTAAATGATTAATCTGTCCCAAGCACCGAAAGCCGTTTAGCTATTTCGTTGTCAAAAATGGTCGTCTGCAAATTTTGTCGTCTGTTACAATGTTCTCACAGTTTTTTAAAACATTTCTACATATATAAACAGTTTGGATCCTGATGAAAAGCCGAGATACTCAGAGTTTCATTTGGATCTGTATCCAAACAGTTTCCATAGGAGATCAAAGAAACAATATTAGCAATCAAAGAGTTAACCAAAGCAGATCCTAGAAACAATATTAGCAATCAAAGAGTTAACCAAAGAAAATCCCAGAGACAATATTAGCAACCAAATAGTTAACCATAGAAGATCCCAGAGACAATATTAGCAACCAAATAGTTAACCATAGAAAATCCCAGAGAAAATATTAGCAACCAGAGAACTAACCAAAGAAGATCCGAGAAACAATATTAGCAACCAGAGAGCTTACCAAAGAAGATCCCAGAAACAATATTAGCAGCCAAAGAGTTAACCATAGAAGGCCCCAGAAACAATATTAGCAACCAAAGGTTTAACCACAGAAGATTCAAGATACAAGATTAGCAACCAAATAGCTAACCATAGGGAATCCCAGAAACAATATTAGCAACCAAAGAGTTAACCAAAGAAGATCGCAGAAACAATATTAGCAACCAAAGAGTTAACCATAGAAGATCCAAGAAACAATATTAGCAACCAAAGAGTTAACCAAAATGATCCCAGACACAATATTAGCAACCAAAGAGTTAACCATAGGAGATCCCAGAAATAATATTATCAACCAAATAGTTAACCAAAAAGATCCCAGAAACAATATTAGCAACCAAAGAGTATGAATATTAATGTAAGAAATAATTACGTCATGCCTATTTATTTGCTTATTTGTATACAGTGGAACCTTCTCTTAACCCATTCGGTGCCAAATTTCTATTTGTCGTCTGCAATCCAAGTTTGTTAAATCATTCAGTAAAATAAGGAAATGAGATAAATAAATGCAAATTTCAAACGAATAAAGCACATACACGTATATAGAAACAGAGATTGAGACAAATAGTGAAGTCATTAATTAGACGGCGCCTTGAAAAGGTGGCGTCTGATCTGGGACTGCACTATTTGTCGTGGTGCATTTATGGGACTGCGACGGTGATAGGATTAAGCGTCAATAAAATGAGGTCTTATTATAGGTCTGTATAGCAGGTAGTAGTCAAATTCAGGTCAGAAGTATAGGGGCTTTCTTCTGCATTAACTTTGTCATACATTAAGACACCATCTGCTTTGTACGACTCGTGAATTAATGACCGCTAAGGACAGGTTCTGCTGTAATGGCATACATGTATGAACAAATGAGACAAGTTGGTCCACATCACAACTATAGCATATCATTAGTAAACAGAGTCGACCATGCTCAGACGGACACATCTGGATCTACCTCGATTGCAAAAGCGTTAAAAATGTATCTATTGAGTAAATGATTAAAATAACACATTTGCATTAATATGGAAAAATAGTCAAACAGGGAGAGCCACACACGAAATGACACCGCACCAAACACCATCTAACAAGAAACGGTAAAGTCACAAGACGAAACATAACAGGACGCATATCAAGACAAAACACATTAAACATTAAGCATATTAAACAACAAAATTGACCGTAGGCTGAAAGCAGGAGTGCCGCCTTGGTACGGCCAGCAGCCCCAAAAAAGGGCTACTGGGGGACTTAAACCTGGTTTACGGGTACCCAACCTCGTCCTTATCCCACTTTCACCAAAGTCAAAATGTAAATAAAATTCCCCCTCCAGACAACTCCACAACATGCATAACGATGTCTGCCAAAATGAAAATGATTTGAAAATAAACGTTAGAGGTAAACAAGCGACGTCATCATGTAAATGACGTCATAATTTAAAAGTACGGGAAAACTATTTGAAACACTTCTACACCGACATTTAATAAAAGATAAATCGCAAGAAGATACAATTACTAGTGGATATTAAGCATGCGCAACTGTTTTGTTTGAAAAAGAATAAACGTGACATCGTAGACATGTACTCGATGACTATTCAGGTCAGAGCAGCTGTGGAGAAGTCATTTGGGGTACGACAGAACTGGCAAAATACAAATATCTAATTTCCTCCCTCCGTAAACGGGTTTAAGAGGGAATCTTCATAGAGTATTAAGCCTTTTCCGTCGTCGCACAAGCAAAGAGGAAAGCATAATGACCAACTGTAAAGGGGTCGACCACCAAGCATGTAGTGTCACCCTATCACCAGCGATGTCGCATAAATGCACCACGACAAATAGTGTAACCCCAGATTAGAGACGCTACCTTTTCAAGGGGGCGTCTGATCAGGGACTTCACTTTTTGTCTCAATCTCTATTTCTATATTTGTGCTTTATTCCTTTGAAATTTGCATTATTTTATCTCATTTCCTTATTGTACAGAATGGGTTTAACAAAATTGGATTGCAGACGACAATTAGAATTTTGGCACTGAAAAGGGTTAATAGAATAAAATGAAATAGCAACACAAATGGAAAATAGTAAAAGAAATGTCCAACCATGACAGAACAGATGACACAATAGTAATATGTCATGCAGATCAAGACAGGGATTACATATATAAATTCAGTCACACAAGATAAAAAAAATGAAGCGTATAACGAACACAAAAGTGCAAAAAAATGTAGACAATAATCAGAGATCATTAGAATCTCCGTCATCTGATCAGGTTCTGTATTGAATATACACACTCTAACGTAACATTTACATAACGATTAACCCTTTCACCGCCGGTGTCGCATAAATGCACCACGACAAATAGTGCAGTCCGAGATCAGACGCCGCCTTTTCAATGCGGCGTCTGATCAAAGGGACTACACTATTTGTCTCAATCTCTATATATGTGCTTTATTCCTTTATCTTATTTCCTTATTTTACTAAATTATTTAACAAACTTGGATTGCAGACGACAATTAGAAATTTGGCGCCGAAAGGGTTAAATAAATGTTTATGAACTGTTTGCAATATCCGTGTACCCTTCTATTTATATGCCTCATATAAAGATGCATTAACACGAAGGAAAGATACATAACATGTACTTACCGGCAACGACGGCAACTAAGGCTAACAGGCAAACGACGGCAACCTTCATCTTGACTGAGTCTTTTGCTGGAGACTTTGAGAAATATCAAATTAAAACTGCTGACAGGACTGCAGATGCTTTGATGATTAGAATGGTTACTTATATCGCCTTATATACATTTTGACTTTCGTTCAAAAGTACTAAAATAAGCTAGATGGTCCTTCAGAACGTCAACAGTCAATCGCCCATCCTGGTACCGGAACACTTCATCATGATATTGAGCATCCTTGTCACAGCAGACTATTCTGCACTTACTTATCCGAGGAGCTAGAACACGTGTCTATTTGATGTCAGAATGCTGTAAAACTGCAAAGTTTGTCCCGAAACATATCGAGCATTTACGGAATTCACCGGATTAACGATGGGCTTTTCTCGATGATCGAGGGACTTTCAAGACATTTTATGGTCTATATAAAATTGCTATTTTTGCTGCATGGTACACTTTCCATGCACTTAAAACATACTTTGAATATGGTAATTAGGTCCTTACATTAATAAGCGTTGGTTTTATGAACATCAGAGATATCTTTGACTGTTATCATTGACACGGTATATTTGCAGATCCTAGTGTTTACAAGGACCCAACACGATGGCTCTGCATTCTGTATTCGGCTATTTTAATAGCCAATCTCTTTTAACAAATCTACTTTACTAGAGAACGGGAAAGTGTTATAGTCAGTTCTACAAGTATTTTACATCGCTGTATTTGTATCTTTGTAGAGAATTTTTAGCAAAGAAGTAAGGAAGTTAACAGTTATACGGTTTCAAATTTTAACACTAGCCGCACTGTTAATCAAAATTTGAAACTACATGTACATGTACATTAAAACCTCTCTAAAACGGACGGTTTTTTTCGCTGCCTGTGGCGTATTTATGCCCGAGTTTCGCCCGTCGCCCACAATTGACCTGGATGCCGTCTCATCAGGATCAGAACTGATTGCAAATGGGAATTAAATCGCGGACAGCAGGATAATGGTTAATGATATACTTAAGTATAACCTATCTAATGCGACCACTTAATGAACAAACATGGCTTACTTCATAAGCAGGTGTTTGCTTAATGCAGGAAGAAAATTATGCAGAAAGCGTCCTGCATTAAGCTACCACCTGTATTTGTCACTGTGAGTTTTGCCTCTTTTTGGTGGTCGCATTAGGGGGATTTTACTTTATTATTAAATAAGTCTGAGATGTATTTTTCTCTTTGTCACGAACAGACATGCACCTGTTTTTTACCTGGTAATATTAAATTTCTTTTGTACAAACAGAGCTACAGATAAAAGCGCATACAGTAAACCCTATTTATAACGGCCACTAAAATCTGTTAAGTAGTTGGTACTTAGGGCAGGTGGCTACTTAAAGCGAGGTGAAAGTACAAAAGAACGCTCCTATAGGAGCCTTGCTTTATGCAGCCACTTGCCTTTAACACAAAATAATTGATGTAATTTAGTGGCCGTTATAGAGAGGTTTTACTGTACCCAAATATAGAGTTTGGTTGAGAAATAAATAAAGGCGCTATTCTTGAAAATGTTAAATGTACGCATCTTATCTGGACCTTTGGTACAATGGACTGCACAGCATGCACGCTCATTATGGCATTCCATTACATTTGTAAACCTGATACACATAAAACCATGGATTGCAAAATTTTATGAAGAAACCTTCAGTCGCTTGTCCATGACAAAACCAGCCTTATTAACATTCAAATAGTGTAGACCAAAAGCAACGGTATCGTCTTCGACGATGCATCTGATCTGGGTATGCACTGTTGGACTCACGTCAGTATGAACGGTATTTTATATGCAGTGAATCAAACAGTATCACTTCTTTTAAGATGCTGTGTAGATGACAATGATTTTAATCTATGTATACACTATTAGCATGTTTATTTAGCATGACATTATGACTGGTTTTGTCATGGCGCAACTCATATGAATATGACAGAAGCTTGGTGTAGGTATAGCTTGAGTGGAGACACATGTTGTTATTCTATTGTTATCTAAGTCAATCCCATTGCTGATGTTTAGCTCTTTTTGCGTCTAATAATAGTCGTCTATAAACGGTTTCAAGTTTCAGTATGAATTTTCCTTCAGTTTCCTCTCTAAAACATAAGTGGTGTCAGTTAGATGATGAGACGCCAATCACTCGGCATCTCATCTGCTCTCAAACTAATTGCAAAGGTAATCATAGATTCGCAAAGTCCAGCAAGCCCTCCGTGTTGCCTTCTGACGATTTCAGCTTAAGTGTACTGTCTTAAGCGGTCATCAAAAAGAGGTGGTAATTATAGGTTTGAAAGGAAGATGGTAACTTAATGAAGGTCAAAAGTAATGCAGAAAGCTAATGTAGGGTGTAGGAGCTTTCTGCATTACCTATGCCCAACATTAAGCAACCACCTGCCTTTAAGACAAATGTTCTATAAATAAATGGCCGCTTAAGACATCTTCTACTATATTATTACACAGTTTTTGCAATATTGTTATCTTTTCAAATGCTGGTTTTATGTTGAGAGTACATGTATTACCACTGAGTCAAGGTTGCTTCCAATACACCAGGACAAAGAAATCTCTGCTGTTCGTACTATATAATATATGTGACTGGGGATTGCTTAAATACCTCTTTAAATACTTAATTGAGAAAAACGCATTTTCTATGTCAGTTCTTAATGACTATTACTCATGTATGTCTTATTTCCATTTCATATCTTAATTTGCATCTTAAGATATTTCTTACGCTTCGCTCCTATATAGTACAAGTATAGATCCACTTACACATATTCATACTATATGCACACAATAACGCCTTATACTACAAAAAAGTAAGTGTGCACATGAGAATTAATGTAAATAAATATTGACATACATGTACATCTATTATAGTTATAGTGTGTGGCAAAATAACAAACTCTATGGACCCTGTTGGGTGAGTCAAACACGAACCCAATTTTCAGAATCTCTACTGTTTGCAAAATACAAGTACACTCTTTGCAAGTATACTTCTTGTAAAGGATACATACATATCTATATATTAATATTAATACAAATTATAGACCCTGTTTTGGGTGGAGGCTCAAATACACTCTTACTTGTATTTGGAAAGAGCACACACACATACATACGCACACGCATACATCTACATATAAATGCTTCCTTCTCATGTATTTTATTTCGTTTTCGTAAAAGAAACCCCAACCTATTACGGGTATAAGTGATTGATTATATACATGCTATTTTAAACTATTTATAATAGGTAGCAAAACTGAGATGTGTTATATATAAAAAGGCATAGAAATGCGTATTTATGGTGTAAAGGTTATTTTAACCCTTTCACCGCCGCAGTCGCATAAATGCGCCAGGACAAATAGTGCAGTCCCAGATCAGACGCCACCTTTACAAGGCGGCGTCTGATCAGGGACTTTACTATTTGTCTCAATCTCTATTTCTATATATGTGCTTTATTCCTTTGAAATTTGCATTTATTTATCTCATTTTGTACTGAATGATTTAACAAACTTGGATTACAGACGACAATTAGAAATTTGGCGCCGAAAGGGTTAACACACCTTACTAATGAAGAACGAGGACCATTAAAAAAGCTGCTTTTGATTTTTGCGGTGTATTACTTTTGTACATGTCTCATCCTTTTACCTTATAGATACGTCTTTGCAAACAGTGTAGATCCAAATCAGGTGATCCATATAGACTCAGTTTGATCAGGGTCTGCTATGTTTGCTTATATGCCAATATAGATATAATGCTACAGTTTCTGCCATAGCCAACCATTTCTGTTTTCATATGCTTTTATAAACGTTCACCGGATATTCATATGTTTTCCCATTGGGAAATTTATGAGGTAAATAGATAAAGGTCGGCAAACTTCTTTCGAATGGCCACTGCCGATGGACTGAAGTTTACAATTTGCATCTTCAAACTATTCACGCTAAGTACTTCAGTTAAACATCTCTATAATTGCCACCAACTTGTGTTAATCAGTTGGTATTCAGGGCAGGTGACTGCTTAAAGCAAGTTGAAAGTAAAACAGAACGCTCCTATAGGAGCGTTCTGTTTTTCTTTCACCATGCTTTAAGCAGCCACTGCCTTTAATACAAAATACTTGATGTAATTTAGTGGCCGTTATAGAGATGTGTTACTGTAATTTAGTGACCGTTATATAGAGAGGTTTTACTGTAATTTAGTGGCCGTTATAGCGATGTTTTACTTACATGGGCTGCGTTCTGTTAACAGTAACCTTTAAAGTTTTATAGAAATTTTCGCACATTTTCGGTCCGAAAGGTTGCGATTACAGAAGATTGCTGCTGTAAGTCTGAAATTTTGTGAACAGTTGAATAAACTGTAAACTAAAAACAGGCAAGTTTTGCAATCATATGAGAATCGTGTACCTCAGCGTTTCATCGAGATGCAGACATTTTGAAAATCGTTCAATGGTTTTATCAAACATTTTAACGTATCGGATGCATATTAAAAATGAAACATATTGGAATTTGAGCAAATAACATTTTACAGCTCAATAAGGGCTACATTCTTAAATAGGGACATTGAATAAGGATTGATGTAGGAACAGTATGAACACCCTGTATGTAAACCCCTCTAAACCGGAATTCTTGAAGACGAGAATTTAAGTACTTTGAGACAGGTGGCTGTTTAATGCAGGGTGAAAATCGTACAGAAAGCTCTTAGAGGAGCTTTCTGCATGACTTTCACCCTGTATTAAGCTGCCATCTGTCTCCAACACCAATATGTATACTGAATTTAACGTCCGTTTTAGAGGGTTTTTACCGTATTCGTCAGTGTGACCCTTTTACTCTCATATTAACTCGTTCAAATTAAACTTGGAACCCATTCATTTTCCAAAATAAATAACTTATAAAGAGCAAAATATAAGTTGTATAAACCACTGACACCAATTTCTTCAGCAAACAGTGCAGAACCTGGTCAGATAATTCCTTACGAAATTCTCTGTATATATTCTGTTTGCATATCATATCGCAGATGTAAATGGGTACTACCCCTGACGACAATTAGAAATTTGGCGCCGAAAGGGTTAAGCTGCCAGCTGTCTTATAGACCGATAATGGAACTTGTTTCCGTGTTCGAACTATCGGGGTTTTACTGTATACATATCAAAATATCAATACCATGTTAGCCATACTACCCTGCTAGAGAAAATGGTTATTTCAGGTCTAAGACCATGTGTAGACCAGCCACGCCCACAGCGTCATGTAGTCGCTAGTTGGTATAATAGAACTGTGTAAATACTGGAGACCCTGATCAGACGATGGGTCTCTTTGGAGTTTGATCAGTCCTCGAGACACACATTTTGATTGCGCGCCGTGTAGTTAGCCAGGGGAGAAAAAACAAACATGCATGACGGAGGTTTATATATGTTTATTGTCGTTTAAGACTTCCTATCAAAGAGTATTCTAAAGGGATGTTATTCTTAAGTACAGCTCAAATCGTTAACCATTTACTCCATTAATGTTCATATAAGGAATAACGTGTGTAGGAATATTAATTAGCACATTATTTATAATGGCATATGAGCAATAATGGTTTTGACCCTGATAATCACTGTAAGATAAGACTTATATCAATTAACTCTTTCGCTGCCAATGCCGGATCTGTGATTACCTATGCAAACATTTTGGATCCAGATGAGACGCCGAGTAACTCGGCGTCTCATCAGGATCCAAACTGTTTGTTACTATTACTATGTTTTTGAAACAAAAATGAAAAAAAATTGAAATTTGTAGCAGACGACAAAGTTAGCAGACGACAGAGTTTGGCAGCGAAAGGGTTAACAGAGCATGCACTGATCAGACGGCTGTTGTAGGACTAGTCAGATCTGGATCTGTCTGCAGGGGCGCTAAAGGAAGTATCTGTGGTGTAAAAGGTTAACTCTATAAGCACGACTTAGTTATATATTTAATATATATAAGTTTATCCATTTTGCAGTAAGATATTACTCATGACTGTACAAATACGAACATCAGCTATTTGACCCTTTACTTCGTGAATAATTATGTAAGAAATAATGACACTGTGAATATTAATTTGGATAAATTATAAAATGATATTAATATAGATGTTTTTACCATGGCAATCAATGAATCTGGTCTATATTATACCATAAGCAAACAGAGCAGACACTGATCAGCCGGCTCCTAAAGAGGTCGGCTGATCTGGGTCTACTCTATTTACAAAGTCGTTAAAAGTGTATTTATGAGGTAAAGGATTACTAGCTGAGTGGATAAGATTATATTATATCCAGTGCGACTGAATTACAGTCGATATTTGTATTCAACGTTTGGTATGTAGAGTCATATGCCTATGAAACTGTTGTACTAAAATGCAACTGTAGATAGAAAGAGTGGTAATAAGTGGTAATGTAGAAGTCCATGGGCAGTCCTTGGTCAAGCTCGGCTAGCGTATAGTCCTTCTGTCCCGCCTACTTGTTACTACACACTGTCGTATCCGTGGTTATTTCCACTTTGCTGGAAAAGAAACATAGAAAGACTGATTTTAAACCTTTACTTCATATAAACGTATGTTCACTCCTTTGCAAACAGAGTAGAATCGCCAGCATAAGAGAACATATTTCCTTATTTGAGAATCCCTTGTCAAAAAGAATAAACCAAGATCTGAAGACTCTGCTTATAAGCTACAGAGCTGGCCCTCGTCTGTTTTCCAAAGCATTGGCTTTCAATATTGTATAATACATACTGAGAGGCATTATCTGAGAAAGAGGTGGCACTGCACTGTAAAATAGTGTAGACCAAGCACCACTTGTGTGACGAGATATCGCATAAATAATAACACTGTATGGCAACATATTACTACAGATTTTGTGAGAGATAAACAGTGCCGACCCTGTCTGACCAGGAGCTGTATCAGATTCGTGGTGAATGGCATGGGACTACACTGTTTACAAGCCAATAAGATAATTTCCGCAAGAAGAGCGTCTCATATTTATGAAAGAATTAAATTTAGAAATAACATAATGAGGATAACACTTATATATTCATCAAGCGAACACGTAACTCTTTACTCAATGAGCATTCATGTAAGACATAATGACATCATGACTATTAATTAGATTTTTATTGACACATGAATACATGAATGTTTATTTTGAAGCACATGGACATTTTATGATATAAGTTAAAATTAAATCATAAGTTAAAATTTACAATGTTCATAAGAATAATTAAACCTAAAAATCACCATATTTATGGTGTTATTGAAAATATGCGTTTTTGTAGAGACTACGTACAGTAAAACCTCTCTATAACGGCCACTAAATTACACCAAGTACTTTGCGATAACGGCAGGTGGTTGCTTAAAGCAAGGTGAAAGTAAAACAGAACGCTCCTATTGGAGCGTTCTGTTTTACTTTCACCATACTTTCTCCTATAGGAGCGTTCTGCTTTACTTTCACCTTGCTTTAAGCAGCCGCCTGCCCTAAATACCAACTAATGAACACAATTTAGTGAAATAATTAAATAGATGAATGAAAAATATTGAGGTCAAACTACTACTCCCTGCCTCAGGCCACGGACTTATCCATCACCCTCGTAGAGAGGTTTTACTGTAGTTCGTTTTCGAATCACATAACACACATAGGTGAATCATTGTTCGAGATAGAAACAGACTATAGTTCTCCTTATAACACCTACGGTAAAACCTCCCTATAACGGCCACTAAATTGTGTTTATTAGGGCAGGTGGCTGTTAAAGCAAAGTGAAAGTAATACAGAACGCTCCTATAGGGGCGTTCTGTTTTACTTTCACGTTGCTTAAAGCAGCCACACAAAAAAGTTATATAATTTAGTGGCCGTTATAGAGAGGTTTTACTGTATTTCATAAATGTAAAGGTATTATAAATAGAACTATAGGCCTTTTCGATCTACTGCTAGTGAGTTGTAGTTTTACCTTTGTCACCAATGATACTTACGCGCAGGTAGCCAGGCATTGATTGGAGTAGATTGTACCGTCCACTCCGCATACTGGGGCATAATCACGCGTGCATCTCAGTTGAAACTGCAAGAAAAAAATGACTTTCAGCTCGACTATTCAAAGAATAAGGAGGGATACTTTGCTAATCCTGGCGTTATTTTCAATTTCGGAATTTCTCATAAGGTTAAAGGTTTCAGAAGCTGCGTACCCAAATATTAAAATCATCATGTCTCCACCAAGCCTTGATCCGTGGCCACTCTTTAAAATCTTCTGCAAATTTTGTCGTCTGCTACTACTTTGGTTTGTTTAGTTTTCTACCCCTTTCTTCCAAAACATTACAACAATAACAAACAGTTCGGATCCCGATGAGACGCCGAGTTACTCGGTGCTTCATGGGATCCGATCTGTTTGCATGGGTAACCACAGATTGCAAATGTTACAGTAATAAACAATTAGATGCTTTTTGGGTAAATGTGTTGGCTTTGAAGTGTTAATTGTTAAAGTTTAAACCGTTACTTCATGAATATTCATATCAGAAATAGTGACATGATGAATATATATTTGATCAGATGACGTGTAGATGGCACGCTAACCTTGGCAGATACACTAGAACCCCTCTAATGCGACCGCTTAATGAATAAACATAGGTGTCTTTATAAGCAGGTGGTAGCTTAATGCAGGACAAAAGTAACACAGAAAGCTCTTGCATTCAGCCACCACCTGCCTCTACCACCCATAACTATACCTCATCAGACAACTCTTATCTGGGTCTACCGTGTTTGCAAAGGCGTGAAAAGGCGCAAAATAGAACCTGTCCTAAACGACCAATCATTTATTGAACATGTGCGTCTTAAACGCATTCCCTCCCCCATGAACAATATTTAGACCCAACCTCTTTGAATGAATCTACCGAAAATGAGCCTTTACTACTGTTTGCAAGTTGCTAGGTCGCTTATAGCAGGATAAAGAGTTGAATAGCTATACTAGACTTTAGAGCTACGGAAAAGGATGCTTACTTAAATACTAAATACGTCATTTCTCCACCAAACCATATGTTGTGACCACTCTTTAGAATCGTCTCTTCGAGACGATTCTAAAGAGTGGTCACAATATAGGGTTTGGTGGAGAAATAAAGTTGTTCTTGAAAATGTTCAATTTATACGCATCTTATTTGGACCTCTGCTAGTGAGTATTTTACATTAAGTCCTCGCCTAAAAGATAATTAAATACAGTAAAACCCAATCGTTACAATACTGAAACAAGTACCATTTTCTGTCTTTAGGACAAGTGGCAGCTTAAAGCACGGAGAAAGTCATAAAGATTTTTACATGATTGTCACCATGCATTAAGCTTCCACCTGCCTAAAACTTATAAATTCTTCAGTTCTATAAATTCAAACTATCGAGGTTTAACTGTAATTCTAAATGTCAGTCAGAGCCCGATGTTATTATACTTCTGTGTCTGTGTTCATTCTCACGAAACTTATTGGTCGAATTCTGACTAATCAAATGCTTCAAAATGATCCAAGAATCAAGGAAAAAGTTTTATTCCCACGAAAATACAGGACAAAACCATCATCTTTTCGCTGCTACGAAATGTCTGCGAAATGTCCTTTGCTACAATTTGCATTGTTGTTTTCTTCCGTTTTCATTCAGTAGACATGAGCATAGCGTCAAAGAGGTCGGACGCTGACTAGATGCCGATTTACTCAGTGTCTCGTCTGGATCTAATTTCTTTGCATATCTATGCAATCACAGATTAACAATCGGCTGCCAAGGAATTGAGTGGATCGTTTATATTATTATTGCTCCTCATATGACAAGAGCTTGTTATTAATGACCCCATCACGTGTTTATAATTGTCTGCAAATCGTGCGACTGTACAAGTTTAAGACATTTCCTCATAGGCTATTTTGGACCCATCCTCTTTGAATAAATATACCAAAAAAGAGCATTTACGAGAAAAAAGGAAAATTTAAGAATTGTATAGTTTTGAAACCATTGTGATAAAATGGAGCAAAGGCTCTATTTATCACAATGGTTTCACAAAGTGACCTTTGCAGAGGCGTCAAAAGGCGCAAATATGAGGGAATGAGTTAAGAGACACAATTAGCAGACATTGCGAAAAGTGGTAACACCTACTTGTTGCCAGTCAAACCAACATTTAACCCTTTCACCTAAGTGTATTCATTTAAGAATGTATCACTGCATGAACATTTTATAATAACACAATGTTTTGGCTGGGAAAAAAAATCAGAATCAGATCTTTATCATTCCACAAGGAGACAGAGAAGGAAATAATGAGAGAACTCCTTCAAGATCTAATTAACCTTTAGCCTACTTGGGACGGATGAGTGATTTCTACACAAACAATTTGGATCCAGATGAAGTACTGAGTAACACCAGGATCAAAACTGTGTGATACTCTGGTGGTATTTTGACGCCTCTGTAAAAGTCACTTTTTGAAACCATTGTGATAAATAGGGAATTTGCTCCATAGGAGCAAGCGCTCTATTTATTACAATGGTTTCAAAACTACACAATTCTAATATTTGACTTTTTGCAAGTAAATGGTTCTTTTTGGTAGATTTATTCAAAGAGGTTGGGTCTAAATATAGCCTATGAGATAATGGGTTAAAGCAGCTACAATAGACCATGTCATAACCGGTCAATCATTTATTGATGACAGGAGTCTTAATAGGTGGTTGCTTAATGCAGGGCAAAGGTAACACAGAAAGTTTACTGTAATACCTTTGAGATGCATTAAGCTACGATCTGCCTTACAGCTCCATAATTAGACCTCTTTTTGGTTACCGCTTAAGACATGTTCTACTGCACTCAGAAAAAAATGTTTAATCTTTAACCCATTACCTCATAGGCTATTTTAGATCCAACCACTTTGAATGAATCTACCGAAAAGGAACATTATCTTTAGAAAAGGAAATATTTAGAATTTTGTAGTTTTGAAAGCATTGTGATGAATAGAGCATTTGCTCCTATAGGATTCATCACCGATGTCGTATAAATGCACCATGATAAATAGTGCAGTCCCAGATCAGACGCCGCCCTTTCAAGGCGGTGTCTGATCAGGGACTTCACTTTTTGTCTCATTCTCTGTTTCTACATCTGTGCTTTATTCCTTTGAAATTTGCATTTATTTATCTCATTTCCTTATTGTACCGAATGGCTTAATAACCAATTTGGATTGAAGACGACAATTAGAAAGTTTGCGCCGAAAGGGTTAATAGAATAAAACTAAGTACCAAAACAAATGGAAAATAGTAAAAGAAATGTCCAACCATGACAGAACAGATGACACAATAGTTATCTGCCAGACAGATCAAGGAAGTGATTACATATAGAAAATCAGTCACATCGGATAAAAAAAATAATGAAGCGTATAACGAACACAAAATTGCAAATAATGTAGACAATAATCAGAGATCATTAGAATTTCCGTCATCGCATCAGGTTCTGTATTGAATATACACATTCTAACGTAACATTTACATAACGATTAACTCTTTCACCTACGCAGTCGCATAAATGCGCCACGACAAATGGTGCAGTCCTTGATCAGACGCCGCCCTTTCAAGGCGGTGTCTGATCAGGGACTTCACTATTTGTCTCAATCTCTATTTCTGTATATGTGCTTTATTCCTTTGAAATTTGCATTTATTTTTCTGATTTCCTTATTTTACTGAATGTTTTAGCAAATTTGGATTGCAGACGATAATTAGAAATTTGGCGCCGAAAGGGTTAAATAAATGTTTATGTACTGTTTGCAATATCCGTGTACCCCTTTTCTATTTATATGCCTCATATAAGATGCAACACCACGAATGGAAGAGACATAAAATGTACTTACCGGCAACGATAGCAACTAAGGCTAACAGAAAAACGACGGCAACCTTCATCTTGACTGAGTCTTTGGCTGGAGACTTTCAGAAATATCAAATTAAAACTGCTGACAAGACTGCAGATGCTTTGATGATAAGAATGCTTACTAATATCGCCTTATATACATTTTGACTTTCATTCGAAACTACTAAATTAAACTAGATGGTCAGAACTTCAACAGTCAACGGCCCATCCTGGTACCGAAACACTTCATCATGATATTGAGCATCCTTGTCCCAGGCGCACCTTGTCACAGCAGACTATTCTGTACGGACTTATCCGAGGAGCTAGAACAAGTGCCTATTTGATGTCGGAATCCTGTAAAACTGCAAAGTTTGTCCCGAAACATATAGAGCATTTGCGGAGTCCACCGGATTAACGATGGGCCTTTCTTCAATGATCGAGGCACTTTCAAAACATTTTATGGTCTATAAAATTGCTATTTTGGATACATGGTACACTTTTCATGCACTTAAAACAAACTTCGGATATGGTTATTAGGTCCTTACATTCATAAGCGTTGGTTTTATGGACATCAGAGATATCTTTGACTGTTATCATTGACACGGTATATTTGCAGATCTTAGTGTTTACAAGGACCTAACACGATGGCACTGCAGTTTGAATAGTTCATTCTGTACTCGGCTATTTTAATAGTCAATCTCTTTTACTAAATCTACTGATAAGAGGCATTTACTAGAGAACTGGAAAGTGTTAAAGTCAGTTCTACAAGTATTTTACATCGCTGTATTGTCGAGCATTTTTTAGCAAAGAAGTAAGGAAGTTTACTACATGTACATTAAAACCTCTCTAAACTGGACGGTTATTTATTTTTCGTTGCCTGCGGCGTATTCATGCCCGAGTTTCGCCCGTCGCCCACAATTGACCTGGATGCCGTCTCATCAAGATCAGAACTGACTACAAATACGAATTAAATGGCGAATAGCAGGATAATGGTTAATGATATACTACAGTATACCCTATCTAATGCGACCACTTAATGAACAAACATGGCTTTCTTCATAAGCAGGTGGTTGCTTAATGCAGGAAGAAAAGTATGCAGCAAGCTCCTCTTTGGAGCTTTCTGCATAACTTTCGTCCTGCATTAAGCTACCACTTGTATTTGCCACTGTGAATTTTGCCCCTTTTTGGTGGTCGCATTAGAGGGAGTGTACTGTATTATTAAATAAATCAGGCTCAAGGCAACCTGTTACATATTTATGTTAATCGTCATTCATTGAGCAATACAAATAAGTATTACCACATGTATCTGGATACAAACCAAAGCCGAACCCAACCCTTACCAGGATATGTTCTATTATATGGACTATGTTTTCAAAACTGTGTTTTTCTCTGTTACGAACAGACATTCGTGTGTCATTTTACATGATAATATTATTTTTTGCCATCAACATAGCTACAGATATAAGGGCATACAGTAAACCCTCTCTATAACGGCCACTAAATTGTGGTAATTAGTTTTTACTTAGGACAGGTGGCTGCTTAAAGTAAGGTGAACGTAAAACAGAACGCCCCTATAGGAGCGTTCTGTTTTACGTTCACTTTGCTTTAAGCAGTCACCTGCCTTTAACACAAAATAATTTATGTAATTTGATGGCCGTTATAGAGAGGTTTTACTGTACCCAAAACTAGAGTTTGGTGGAGAAATAAATAAAGGTGCTATACTTGAAAATGTTTAAATTTACGCATCTTATCTGGACCTTTGATACATTGAACTGCACATCATGCACGCTTATTATGGCATTCAGGAGGAGCTTACCAGACTCATGTATTATTTTTTCCCTGTCGTGCCCTTAACGGCTTACCTGCAGGTGCTCTGACTTCAGCAAAGCCATTGAGTACATATTTGACGGATTGTCACAGTTATTATGCTATGTTTTACATGTTGTCCTGTGTTCACCGTCGTCTATGTTGTGGGTAAGTCCAGCGGGGATACCTTTATTTACAATATTTGTAAAGCTAGGGTGACTTTGAGAGAAGTGTGAGGTTAGGACGTCCGTAAACCGGTTTAAACCCCCAGTGGTGTTTTTGCTGCTGACCGTGCCAAGGCGGTACTCTCTTTGTCACCCTTCCTTTTGTTTGCCTTGCGTCTTTGTGCTTGTGGTTTGTTCATGTTGTGGAACGTTTGTCCCTGTTTCTTGTGTGTCTTTTGGTGTTCTCTGTGTTCATTTCGTATGTGTGTGTGCGTGTGCGTTTGGGTGTGTGGTTGTGTGTGTGTGTGTGTGTGTCATGCTGTCTATCGGTGTTTTGGTGGTGGTTGCGTCTTGCATGTGGCTTTGCCTGCTTGACTTTACTACTTTTCCATTCAATTACATTTTAAACCTGATACACTTAAAACCAGTGATTGCAGATGCAAAAACCTTTAGTCGCCTGTCACATGCATAAAACGAACCGTTCCAAGACAAAACCAGCCTTAGCAATATTCAAATAGTGTAGACCCAGATAAACGGTATCGTCTTCGACGATGCATCTGATCTGGGTATGTACTGTTGGACACACATCAGTATCTATGGTATTTTATATGCAGTATATCAAACAGTATCATTACTTATCAGATGCTGTGTAGATGACAATGAGTTTAATCCATGTGTACACTATTAGCACGTTTATTTAGCATGGCATTATGACTGGTTTTGTCATGGCGCGACTCATATGAATATGACAGAAGCTTGTTGTAGGCATAGCTTGAGTGGAGAAAAATGTTGAAATTATTTTGTTATCTAAGTCAATCCCATTGCTGATGACTAGCTCGTTTTGCGTCTAATAATAGTCGTCTATAAACGGGTTTAAGTTTCAGTATGGATGTTCCTTCAATTTCCTCTGTAAAACATAAGTGGTGTGTAAGTTAGATGATGAGACGCCGAATTATTCGGCATCTCATCTGGGCCCATGCTTATAAAACGTTTAGTTGAGTCTGAGTACGTTCTCAAGCTTTTGATTGGTCAGATTTGAGCCTTTGGCTCAAATCTGACCAATCAAAAGCTTGAGAACTCATATCTGACCAACCAAAAGCTTGAGAACGAAACTCAGACTCAACTAAAAGCTTTATAAGCATGGACCGAGGACTCAAACGTATCGCAAATGTAATAGTAGATTCGCAAAGTCCAACAATCCCTTCATGTTGCCTCCTGACGATGTCGGTGGTGCTGGAACATGATATAACTACGTTTGCAGTAGAAATATTAAGCATAAATACAAAGATTGTAATGTACTTAGAATTGGATCAATGTCAAGGTTGCTACTAAACAATAGAAAAATAGTTTGTGATACTTAAAATAGGAGAGATACATTGTGGTTAGTCTAGATTACAGACAGTCTGTATTGAAACAAATATATAATCTAGGATCCCTGGTCAAGGCCATTGTCAATTAAATGAAAAAGGTTTCCAGACAAGTTAGATAAAAAAAATGGAAAAAGTTCATATTGGTGTAGGGTAATAATTCTTGTAAATACAAATTAGAATTGCATTGGAATTGCATCAAGGATGTCTATTAACCCTATCCTCAATTAACATAACTCAAGACTCTATCACTACTCGGGTATTTATTGACATGAATTACACGTTAGCAATGATATTTAGGACTGTGAAAAAAACATCAGAGTGAACTCTATATCATTCCACAGGCAAAAACAGCAGACCCTGATCAGACAAGAGCTATCTGATATGAGTCTACTGTGGTTGCGAAGGTACCAAAAGGCGTCTTATATGAGGAGGAAGCTTTTAAAGTTAGAGTTAACTCGCATTCCCTTATATTGACGACCTTTTACGGTGTAAAAGTCACTATGTGAAACCGTTGTGATAATAGGAGCAAATGCCCTATTTATCACAATGGATTCAAACTACAAAATTCTAAAAGTTTTCTTTTCTCTAGTTAATGGTCATATTCTTGTTTCTAAAATAGCCTATGAGGTAATGGGTTAAAGTCCCATTATATTTTGGCATCACTTTTACTTATGAAAAGTTGAAAAGAGCGAGTTTTAAATATAACTTTACAGACAGTGATCCCATTCGAGACAATGGTCCAATTAAGCAAAAAAACGTGAGGGATATGGAACCAATTGTTTACATTTTTCAGTTCTAGTTTCTCTTTTAATGTTTTAAAAACAGAACAGAATTTCTATATAATCAACAGCCCATGATCACGTGATTCACTGACAGGTAACGTGCTTAGTTCAGGTTTTTATGCTTCTTCTGCGATGTTTTCGTGTGTCGTTTTTAGTTTAAACATATTTTATTTCATTAATGTACACAAATCCACATATCACTAGATATATATTAAGGATTGGATCGGAAGCAACATGCTTATTTGGATCCTCTCCTTGACGCATTATAACTACACTGGTGGACATTGTTTAACATATCATGACACAACTATGTCGGTGAGTACAACTCAAATAACTAGGAGAAAGACATAAGAAAACGGTGCATGAATGTGTCTACGACATAACAGTGTCTCGGTAGACTTACAGAAGGGAATGTTATATATTGGATGGTACTTCTGTTACATGTACATTTGAAGAACACAATGGACGTAGAACATCATTCATGACCAATATCATAGAAACAGCTGGAAAGAAAATAAAGAGAATGGAAATAATGGTGGTCAACATGATGGAGGCTAAGGGCCGGTGAGACAAGGAGTGCATATGACTATGGTCACCCTACTTAAAACAAGTCAAATAATGAAACTTAACCGAATCTTTTAGTTTCTAAAATGAACTTCTGCACCGCTTGAAATATGATAGTGTTACCATGTGCATCAAGTGATGGATCACCTGTTTCACTGTAACAGGCCGTAAATAGCTAATTGTATGTTTTAAATGGGTACGCTGGATGTGGTAAAGCGGGCATATAAGACAAAAGTGTTCAGTACTTTCGATATCACCACGAGAGCATGGCGGAGAGGCAACAATGTTTTTCTGAAACAATGGAAGGTTTAGTGCGCTACAATTTGTTCTCAACCGGGTATGGAGTATTTGACCCTGTCTTGTACCAGCATAGAAATATAAGGGAACAGGGGTGGTGTCATTGTGGTCAATCGCAGATTTGAAGGATGACTTTGAAACAGAGCGTCTGATTTCTAAGGGGAGGGAGTTCCATTCACGAACAACAGAGGGTAATAAAGAATCCGAATACAGTTTTGTCTTGGATTGCACAGTCTGCACATTGTTTTGGTTTCTTAAAGGATAATGACTCTGGTCGCCAACAAGTGGGGGAACTAGTGGGGATAGGAAATCACGTGTTTCTTTATGAATCATTTTGTAAAAGAGAAGTAGTTTATGTTTTCGCTTTCTACGCTCGAGAGATTCCCATCCTACTTCTTGTTCAAGATTCCTAATGGATATAAGCTTGGTTGCTCCTGTGGCGATTCTTGCAGCCTCGTATTGGATCTTTTCAAGTTCATACTTCTCATTGTTTGTGCAATTATCCCATACGACATCTGCATATTCCAGCAATGGTCTAATAAGACTTAAGTATATTGTTTCGAGTGCTTTTCTATCCAAAATATATTTTAATTGACGCATTATGTTAATTCTTTCCCAGGCTTTAGATTTTATATAATCGATATGAGAATGCCATGATCCATCGTGTGATAAGTGGATTCCGAGATGCCTATGCATATCAACCTCAGTAATTTCTTTGTTTAACATTGATAAAGGAGGATGTACAGGCTTAATGGATTTTCTAGAATTTTTTAGTGATTCGGTTTTAGTTTGATTAAAAGCAACAAGCCAAGATTTTGCCCAATCTGTTTTTTTACTGATATCGCTATTCAAGGTACTTGCAGCAGTATCTGCATGTTCTACGATTAAATAAAGACGTGTGTCATCAGCAAAAAGGCGAATATTAGAATGTATATATGTTACTATGTCATTAATGTATATCAAGAATAAGAGTGGTCCAAGTGTACAACCCTGTGGTACCCCAGCATTTACAGGTAGAAAATCAGACTTGGTACCCGGAATTACAACACATTGTCGACGTTTATATAAGTAGTTAGAGAACCATGTACAAAGACGGTCTGATATACCAGTCGCTTTGAGTTTGACCAAGAGTCCCGCGTGCCATACCCGATGAAAGGCTTTGCTAATATCAAAAAAGACTGCTCTGATTTCTTTTCCATCATCTAACGCTTTACAGAAAGCATTATACAGAAACGTTAACTGGTTGACGGTTGAGTCCCCTGGAATAAAACCTGACTGAAAAGAGGAAATATACTTTGTATCACGTAAGTAGTTAAAGACATGCTTAAACACGAGTCGTTCCAGTACTTTGTTCAAGTTACTAAGAAGGGAAATAGGACGATAGTTACCCACGTATGATGGATCACCTTTCTTAAAAATAGCACATACATGAGCTTCTTTCCAACTCTGAGGCACTGTACCTTTAGAGAGGGATGTATTATAGATATCACAAAGAGGGTGGGAGATCTCTTCAGCCAGTTCGCGGAGGATGCGATTGTTAACATTATCAGGTCCAGCTGCTTTACCTAGAGGAAGACAGGCGAGTACCGACTTGACGTCGTTAGGACAAAGTTGAAAGAAAGGCATCGTGTGATCGGCGCGTGTGACACGAGGAGGCATTGCATTACATTCACCAAGAACCGTTTGACCTGTAAAGTAAGTATAAAGTAAGTTCGCCTTATCGATGTTATCAACGACAACTTCATCATTATTTGTCAGAGGAGGAATAGAGTTCCTGTTTTTAGATGTTATGAACGTCTTGAGAATTCTCCACCAGTCTTTGGGAGAGATATTGTTGTTGTGCAGTTTTATGGACAAATTTTCAAAGTATAGTTTCTTTGAGTTACGAATAAGATTGACAACTTCGTTTCTGAGAGATCTAAAACGGACCCAGTTACTATTTGTATTGGTGACTTTTGCTTTTTTTATATGCTCTTTTCCTTTTTCTTATTTTACTTTTAATTGTTGAATTCATCCAGGGCGGTTCGTAAGGCCTAATTCTAATAATTTTATTAGGGATGCATTCTTCTGATAAGTGTAGAAGTTTATCTGTGACATTTCTAGTATAAGGAAACAACACGTAAAATGCTAGTTTCTGTGTAGCCATTGGCACATTAAAATGAATTATCGATTTTTGGCATATTCAACGCATTTTTGCAGTAATGCAATACAGTTGAGTAAAATATAATGCATTTGTTTGAACACCATTGTATGTAGACGGCATGTGCGTATTATATACTCAGTATAGTGCCTTAATCGGCCAGCAAAAAGAGGTGTAATTAGGGGTTGGTAAGGCAGGTGATGGCTTAATGCACGTTAAAAGTAATGCAGAAAGCTCATGTAGGAGTTTTCCGCATTACCTTTGCCCAATACAAAGCAACCAAATGCTTTTAAATGGCTGCTTAAGACATGTTCTACTGTGTTATTACCCAGTTTTAACAATACTGTTACCTTTTCATTATTTGTGGTTTTTTTGCTGAGGACACATGTATTTACCGCTGAGTCAAGGTTACCTCCAATACACCAAAACAAAGAAAGCTCTGCTTTTCGTTATTTGTTCAAGATCTAATTTGTTGTGGGTGGATGAATCGCGGGGAATCATTGCGTTAGAAATTATTTAAGAGCCACAGTTAACATACATGCGAATGCATTTCCTTGGGTAGTCTCGCCAAAGGTAGTAAAAACAATTGGTCCGTGCGTGCTCTTAAATTACTTTGTTGCAATAATTAACATTTTAAGCCTGTACACGCTGCAGTTTCAAAGTGGAACATTCCATCCGTGATACATATTCAGTCTATTCAGCATGAAAGGCCTAATATGCTAGAGCATAGTGAATGACAATATGTGCAGACTGATCAGATGGCTTCTCTATGAGCCCTCTGGTCTGGGTCAACATTTTTACAAATGCCAGTACATTCGCATTGAAAGGGTTAAGGAGGTCGGTACACATAAACATGTTTCATTTCCAGGTATTTTGATAGATTTATATAGGTATTAAACAACTCAAGGAGAGAAGGAAAGCGCTTGGAGTCATTAGGTATATGTTTATGGTTTACTTAATTGGTGCATTTGCCGGTGTTGTATAATATTTCACAGACATGTGTCTGTTGTGAGTGTAAGTTTTGTAAATGAAGAATTGTTTTGTCTACAGTCTGACCTCCTTAAGACATTCGCCATTTCGCTTACCGACAAAGGTAACGATAAATATACATTCATTATACAGTAGAACATCTCATCAGCGTCTGCAAATATAACTCTTTACTTAATGAATATTCATGTAAAAAATAATGACATAATGAATTATAATTAGAATCACTTTTATTATGGCATATAAACACAGGAATGTTGGTCATGATAACAACTAGAATTTTATCTATACTATTGCATAAGCAAACAAAGCAGACCCTGATCAGACGATGCCTATAGTAGCCGTCTGATCTGGGTCTACACTGTTTGCAAAGGCGTGTATACGAAGGAAAGGATTTACAAACATATGTGTCTTTTAAACGAAGGTGGCTGATACTATGGACACTTCGGGAACAGTACATACAAACAGCATAGACCCAGATCAAATGGCTCTTTGTTAAGGGTATGCACTGTTTGGTATAGACTCATTATTTTAATACAATGTTTAGGTTGATTAATATTCAGAGAGGAACCAGTTTTAATTATTCAGCAGGTTCAGGTTAAGGGATAAGCCACCATGTCCACTTGAGAACATATACTTTCTTTTGAGTAAGTGTTGTAGAGGTATTACTGCAGACCAAAGGTAACACTCAGAAAACAATATCTTAATTTATGTAAATTATAATAAAATATATGGTGTCATTAAAAGTGGTCATGTACAATCACTGTAGACCCAGACAAGATGGCACCTACTTTTACAGATTCCTATGTTTAAAAATTGGGTGGTCACATTAGCGATGCTTTATTATCTAACAATATCATAATAGTTGTACAATTTACCTTCAGCATAATGAAAGAGAGGATGTAATGATTGGCAATGTAATGATACTGTAAAAACAAATGTAATGATACTGTAAAAACCAAACACACACAACCCCCACCCCCAAAGAAAATATATAATAATAATGTAATGATACTGTAAAAACAACTCCCGCAAACCATACCTTTAGTAAATAACATTTTAGATCATTTTGGACAAACTGCTGATTATTACAGGGTGAAAGTCATACAGAAAGTTATTTTCTTGTTGTGTTTTGTTCCATTGTTGAAGAAAAGAACTTTATTGTGCATTTCTAATTCACCAAGTATAACGTGTTAGGGAAGACTTCAGTATCGAGTTTAGGAATGTCCTTGTAATGACGAGTTTTCGTTAGAAAAGTGTATTTCTATTTCTGTTAAGGGAGAGTACTTGGATGTATCAAAGTAAAATAGCAACATTATTACTTTATATTGTTTTGCTGGAGTCTAAAGTATTGAAACGAAATAATCTTGTGCCATGTTTTTCATGATCTCCAACCACTTAACCTTTAGCAAGCTGAGAAACTATTCTTCAAAAAGACATTTCTTTAAAAAAAATATAACAATACTGTCAAACAGTTCGGATCTCAATGAGCCGCCATGTTAATTAAACATCATCTTAGATTGGTCAAAACCATTTGCAAATGTTATAAACATTCACACACAACTTACTAAAGGCTAAAACCTAGGATGTCCGCCAAATTATGTGGATAAGATCTACACCACTGTGTAAACAGCTCGTTACGCCGTAACTGTTTCCTCAGAGAAAAACAGAAGGTTTAGAGGGGTTTATCCTATCAGCATATAGTGTTTAACCTACTTTTTGGGCCAATCACAATGCTGGAAATTTTGAATTTCTCCACGATTATTTTCATATAGTCAGGCACTAATCGCTGACTTAGCGACTAAGTTGGCTGTCCCCAGCGCATGCGCGAGTACATCCTGTGACGTACAGTGCGTAGCTCGTCCCACCATGTAACAGCGCGAGCGTCAAATACACATGTGTATACATGTTCTGTGCAGAATACCAAGCTGAGACTAAGAAATGAGGTAAATTGATGCAACTCAAACATTTTATTGGTAGATCTACATGTACTGAGATTCGAAATAAAGAAGAAAAAACCAAAGCATTAAAAACACCAAAAAAGAAGACCCTATTTAGTTATTAGACAAGTGAATGCTAAATGCAGGACAAATGTAATGTAGAATTCTCCCTCGAGGCGTTCTGAACTACCTTTGTCTGTATTAAGCAGCCACCTGTCTATAGAGATTTCATTGTTTTGCCGTTGAATGGCTATTGTACAACGGTTTACTGTTAAACATTATATATGGTAATTCCTGTCTTTTATGTAACTGGTCTCTTGTCCCTGAAATTATAAAATATGATAAAATTACCAGCTGTCGGTTAGATCTAACCCTTTCCTCCATAGTTTGTTTCAGTATTAAAGCAGACTTTAGGAGTATTCTGCTTTAATTTCAGCCTGCTTTAAGCTACCGTCAGCTAGGATATGGGAAATATTTCTTACGATGCCTACCCATGACGGTATAAAGTGAAACTAATTTCTAAAGTGGAAGAATAATTAAAGGCGTTAAAATAAGTACCTATTGCGTAAAGGGTTAAATAGCATGTGTAGTCTACGTCTGCATTTAAAACTGAATTTTATTTTTAAAGCATTTGTTGAATTGGCTATCTTTTTTAGAGCACAGCGCTTGAAACATCGACTCAATGAAATATCTTACCTAATTCGGGTTTTAACAACTTTTGTGTCTGCACATTTAACAATTGTGTTAGACAGCTATCTTGAAATGCATCGTCCGTAAAATTTAACGTCATGGTCCCCAAGAAGGTCAAACATCGGCTTCATTTCTGCCATCTTTCTGAATGACTGAAACATTTGTTCAACACACGGTCTCGGCTGTTGCCCCTAGCAACGCATGCGACCAAGTCCAGCTTCACTCCGCCCACTTTACATCCTGTCCAAAAACTAGGCTAAACACTATATCAGTTAGTGTCTATTAAGTGCGAATTTAATGACTTTAAATGCCTTGCTCGCTCGCTAACGCTCGCTGCGCTTCGGCATTTAAAATCATTAAATCCACACTTAATAGACACTAACTAATACATAATTGTTAAAGTGATCGCTTCAGAATGGTGCTATTGAAAAAACAGTTTCTGGTTAACCTTTACTAGGTCATAAGGTATTTTACTAGGCCACCGGTTCTAGTGATGCACAAGCAATAATTTGGGCACGATACAGGTACGTGTATCTGGAATCAGAAAATATGTAAAAGCGGTTAAATAGTGTTAGCTTTTGGTGTGTATAACACCAATTTTAATCCTTTGGTAAAATTATTATTTTTTTTATAAAATTGGCATCAAACAGAAAAAAAGATCAAATTACAAAGGGATGTCTCTCTCCTGTTATAGTCTTATCTGCCTGAAAATTAAAATCCACATAGCTAAAATTACACGTGTTTCGCTAATGGTGTTACTTCCTCCAACAGAAATGTGTGTTGTGTGTGTGTGTGTGTGTGTGGGGGGGGGGGGGTTAAACGTAAATTCGTGGTCGAGCAGTATGCATTTTTGCATAGGTAAAACCAATTTGTTCATAAATTGATCATCTGTATAGCCTACCTCGCCAAACTTCACACGTATGCTCACAATAATCGGGGTATAAATTGCCTCAGAACTATAACTCTTAGGACTAGAATATTTTCATGCGAATTGAAGAGTTATGTCACTTTATAAAACGTTGTGCTTAAACAGCATTCCCATTACAACCCACAAGCATCTTCACTATTCATTATAGCAACAATCTAGCATAGTGCCAGATCGTTTTGTGTCGGAATCCTTATGTCCCTATGAACAAAATATATTGACATTACGTCAACCTCTTTAGAGCTAGTCCCATATATTCGTATCCACTCATTAACCACCATAACCATTACAACTTGATAAGTGGCGATAAACATGTCAAGTATTCTGACACAGTGATTCTAAATAAATAGATGAGGGCCCATGTTTCAAAACATTCTGAGTCTGAGATCATTCTCAGAATAGCAAGCTCAGAATCTGACCAATGAGATGCTTGAGACTGATCTCAGACTCACGCAAACGTTTTATAACCTGCAGCCAGATAAAACGGCTCCTGACTGCTTGCTACTATGTCACTCTATTTAATAGGATCAAAACAAGCGCATTTTGACGCAACTGCAAACAGAGTAGACCCATATCAGACGGCTCCTATAGGAGCCGCCTGATATGGGTCTGCTATGTTTGCTTATGGTGTAATATAGATCTGATTCTACAGCTTCTTCCTGAGCAAAAATGTTGTGTGTTCATAAACCTATAGGAGCAAAAAATAATGCTCTATTTATCACAATGGTTTCAAGAAGTGGTTATTACAGAGGCGTAGAAAGGCATTTTTATGGAGGAAAGGGTTAAAATGCCAAAACGGACGTTATGAAGTATACCCTTTCTGTGTTATTTTTTCCAGCGTTAAATAGTACTATTTTATTTAGGAAAGAAGTTACGTTGGTAAATTTTCGTTATAGAGAGATTTACCTGTATGTACATTGATGAGACTGACATAAGATAATCTTTAATATTTTACGGCAGTTTTTGTTGTATAACATACAGGGTGAGAGGTGAGATTTGGTGTCCATAATCTCAGCTATACAAATTTGAGGAGAGGTAAGATTTGGTGTTCATATTCTTATTGTAATTAGGATATGACGTTTTTTTTGTTTTTTTTTTATTAGATTCGGGGTCGTTTTAATCTGTTGGTGCATATTTTATTGTATTACATGCGCCGGTGTTTTATCTGTTTACACATTAACGTAAGATGATGGAGGCATAAACTAATAACATATGTTCTGCACAATATAAGCAAAAATAATCACCCGTCTGGTTACATACGGAGGTTTTCATCAAGTCATACCGCAAATAACTTTTCTTTTGCAGGATAACGTTATTTTATTGTAGGTACATGTACAGTAAAACCTTTCTAAACCGGAATTCTAGTTGAGAAGAATTAATATAGTTTTAGGCAGGCGGCTGCTTAATGCAGGGTGAAAGTCATGCAGAAAGCGCCCAGAGAGGAGCTTTCTGCATGACTTTCACCATGCATTAAGCAGCCACCTGTCTCCAAGACCGATCTTTATACTAAATTGAATTTCTGGTATAGAGAGGTTTTACTGTACCTAAGAACACTAAGTTTATACATTATCGCTGATCAGGGTTTTTTATTTTTGGTAATTTAGATCCTATCTTCTAACCCAGGTATTCATTCGCCGGTGTGTGTTTTCTAAACCATTCAAAGGCTGAATTTGTGAAGTGTTTCATCATTTGTCAAACGGTAGAGATCAGCATGAAATGCTTAAAATCGCATTAGCTGACGGATTTGAACCATTAACTCTCTCTCTATATATATATATGCCTTTTAACGTGTATGTAAACAGCAGACATAGATCAGACGGCTCTTGTAGACCTGTTGTATTTGCTTATGGGGTAATAAATATATGAGTCTAAATGCCGTTCATTTTGCAATGTCGTGAAAATGCGTTTATATCAACGAAGGGTTAATGCAGGATGGAAGTAATGCAGAAAGCTCCTGTGGGATCTTTCTGCATTACTTTCATACTGCATTAAGGTTATCACCAAGTACAAGTACAAAGTACAAAAGTTTATTCGGCATAAACAAACATTGTCCATTGCCATAAACAAAAGTATAAACAAAAGTATAATGAGAAATGACAGAACATTTTCAGTAATGTACATGAGAAAAGTGTAACAAACTCAGATGAACTAAGCACACTCTTAATAATCAATGATGGTAAAGTATAAATAACGTTATAAACGTTTCAGAAGGTTTCATTTCACAAAGTCAATTATCGCTGTATTAATATGTAAAACTAACAGCGTCGACCTCACTGGTATTACATGTATACCGTATACGCCGCAAAGTGCTGTCTGTGATTATATACCACAAAACGCTGGCGTTTTATACCTGTCTAAAGGGAAGTTACTCTATTGATCGGATAACCTCATGGTCTTAAATTTCTAACCAAAACACGACTACATTCTGTTTTTAACAAAACAAACTCAATGTCTAACGCAAATGGTAACATGATCAATATAAAGGAACATAACTAATAACAACTGCGAATTGTTATTATAAAGCTGTCATTCGCGTACACCGAAGGATTGGAATAAAACTCCACAGGAAAGGGTGAAGTCAAAGCTACAGTACACTCCGAACGGACAGCAGTGCTTTTAGATAAGTATACCTTTGTAGCTGATACACGTAAATAGTATTAAATCCAAGCAGAATATGACCCTCGGTATACGTTTTCTAAAACTGAAGATTTAACAACAATTCCCATCGAGTGACTGCTTAAAAGAATCGCATCTAGGTGAGGTGATCCCACTGAGCACTCAGTCTATGGGGCTTCGTCTAGTATTAAGATTATTCAGCTAGGATCCCTGATAAAGGCTATACCTAAGGCTCTGGAATTTTACTATGTTTTAATATTCATGTAGATAAAAATCGAGACATAAGAAGAAACATATATCAATATGTAAATTCCATGGATACATGTATATAGTTCCTTTACATAGTTAATTGTCAAGCATGATTCTTTGTGGTTTTTCTGTATTTTTCAGGGATTGCTGACAACAACAGAGGAGACGCAGTTTCCAGGACAGGTTGTAGACCATGCTATCCGCCTATCAGGGATCCTTTTAAAATTTGGTAGCCTAGATAGTGGTATTTACATAAATTACATTAAATATCACATAACATGACATAAATCACAAGAATAATTACATCCATTAGAAGACAAAATACATAAAACATACTACATGTAACTCAGCAAATTAATTCTCGAACATGGTATATAAGGACATTCTCCCCATTGCCTAGTGGGAGAAAAGGTCACAATAAATATATATAAATAACAAATGAAAATTTCCAACTATGTGCTACTTATGCAAACAGTGTAGATCCTGATCTTGGGGCTCCCGGTGCAACCCACTGGTCTGCACCTATTGCATGCTGTGTGGTCCGTAACAATAAATACAGGCAAATTACTCAAAAAGAAAATGAGAGGAGTTTAACCTTTTAGCATGTAGATATAGTATGTTGTGACTTTTTCAAACAGTGAAGATCCCGATCCGAGGGCTGCCGGAGAAGCTCCTTGATCAGGATCTATCCATTGAATTGAGACAGGTATATGGCAGACTATACTTCTTCCACATTTTCTCTCTGAGCAAATGCTAAAAATATATATTCAGAAATATCTTTAAGAATTTTAGGACTTTGAGTTTGCATCAATCTTTTGAACTTCTGAATTGTTGGCCAGGATCTATAATATTGCGGAATCAACTTTAACCTCAGGTCTCTATATAACGGACAAATCATCATGAAGTGGTATTCATTTTCAATAGTATTCATATGACAAAACATGCATTTTCGTAATTCCTTTGGCATATTGCGAAATCTTCCCTCTTCAATAGCGAGTTTGTGTGCTGAACATCGGAAACGTGTCAGGGCTGCTCTGTGTTTGCTATTGCTTACACATTGCAAATATTTTTCAAATTCAATCGTTTCTTTGAATAATGAGTATGTACTTAATTTACTGGAATGTTTTAGTTCAGCATACCACTCCTGAAAATATAAATCATATACTCTTTGAATCACTGCCTTTAATTGGACCGTTGAGATATTTATATTGTCCCACAAATAGGAAAATCCTAGGTTTTCCAAAAAGCTTTTTACTTGTTTTGCCCAATCGTTGATAAAGTTACCATCTGAATCTTTTAAAGAAAAAATTGAAAATAAAAGGGAACCAGGATTCTTCACAATTTTAAACCAGTATCTTAAAATTCGCACTTTTCGTATTACTATAAAGGGAAATCGACAAAGTTCACCATATACAGATGCATTTGTTGTTTGTTGTCTTACCCATAAAAGCTGCTTAAGAAACTTTGTATGTATGCGTTCAATGTCAGGAGCTTTATGAAATCCCCATATTTCTGCACCATAATTCAAAATAGGGCTTATCATAGAATCGAAAAGCTTCAGTTTCTCTGTAATATTCATTACTCTGTATATCACCTGTCTTACAGACCCGTATTGATAAAAAATTGAACATCCGGGTTTAGAGCGGTTTTACGACATAATGTCATAAAACATCACATCACGTGACACCTTGTTTTTGAAATATTCCTTTGACGTGTTCCCTATTTTTTTCTCACCGATGAATGATGTATGATACATAAAACAAGCTCACATACTGTGGCTTATCTTCATTGTCAGATAAAATGGCATTATCTTTACGTAGATTGATACTTAAGCCTTTACCTCATATAAACGTGTTTTCACGCATTTGCACACAGAGACGACCCAGATTAGACGGCTCCTATAGGAGCCGTCTGATCAGGGTCTGCTCTGTTTGCTAATGATATTTGATAGATCTGTTTCTATACTGTCTAAAATGGCCACAATGTTCCGCCTTCCATACTTTATTATAACTATTGTGTTCATGAATATTCAGTAGGTATTGGAATTTGAAATAAACATAGGACAGGAAAAGGGTTAAATCATAGCCAGTTGAAAAAAAACGGTGTCTGCGCAAACTCTGATCTGCGAAAGTGTTTACCTGCTTTCGATTTTTGAGAAACTATTGACTGGGTGTCAAACAGCTTGGATCCCGATGAGACGCCGAGTAACTCGGCGTCTCATCTGGATCCATGCTGTTTGCAAATGACATTCTTGTCGTGTTAGCATGATAAGGGTTATGTTGTTTACGTTGGTAAATTATTTTACCTTATGAGTATTCATATAATTAACAAAGACGTCATGACTATTAATTAGAAGATTTCTTATAATGACATATGAACACATGAATGTTAAGCCATAGTAGAAACTGTAGAATCATATCTATATTATTTCATTAGCAAAGAGAGCAGACCCTGATCAGACGGCTCACGTGGAAGCCATTTGACCTAGTTTAAGCATATTTTATGTCATACATGTAAGAAGCAGAAAGGTATTTGATCTGGTCTATTCTATTAGACATTTAAAAGGCGTTTCATCAGGTAAGAAGTTAAACAATAGTAGCATTTGTAATTAACGAAACATCCCATAAAGCTTTATTCATTTATCATTATTCAGGTATACAATAAAACCCCTTTAAATCGGACCTTAAATTCAGTATAAACATCGGTCTTGGAGACAGGTGGCAGCTTAATGCAGGGTAAAAGTCACACAGAGAACTCCTCTATGAGCTTTCTGCAAGAATATCACCTTGCATTAAGTAGCCACCTGCTGAAAAGTATCTACATTCTTCTCTACCAGAATTCCGGTTTAGATCGGGTTATTATATTTGTCTACAACAGTATATTATCCATGTGATTGAATGATAATACAGTAAGACCCCTCTATAACGGTCACTCAACTGTATTCATTAGTTGGTATTTAGGGAAGGTGTCTGCTTAAAACAAGGTGAAAGAGAACAGAACCCTCCTATGAAGCGTTCTGTTTTACTTTCACATTGCTTTAAGCAGTCTTCTGCCTTTAACACAAAATACTTGATGTAATTTAGTGGTCGTTATAGAGAGGTTTTCCTGTGTAGTTATCTTTTACTACATCCTACGCGTGCTGATAGTTTTAACCAATACGTCTTTTGTCACATTTGCAAACAGAGCAGACCCAGATCAGAAATGAAGGGGCCGTCTGATCAGAGTCTATAATATAACTATGATTCTACAGTTTCTTCCATAGCAAGTATAGTTCTATGTTCATATGTCTTTATAAAAACAGCAGGTAACTGATATTCATGATGCCCTTTTCCTTACACGAATATCCATGCAGTAGAGAGTTAGACGGCAGCATTGCTAGCAATTGCAACCAGCTTGGGTCTTGATATCCAAGTAGTACTTAACCCTTTCCTTCATATAAACATGTTTTTACACATTTACAAACAGAGTAGACCCCGTTCATACGGCTCCTATAGGAGCCGTCTGATATGGGTCTATTCTGTTTGCTTTTGACATGATATAGATCTGATTCTAAAGATTTTGTCAAAGCAAAAAACAATCTTTGAATGTTTTACATTTTAAAACCTCATCTAATAAATATGCATGACGTCATAATTTCTTACATTAATATTGAACAGGGAAAGGGTTAAAGGTTGAGATGAACGGGAAGCTTGGCCAATTTGAATAAGATAAAACTTTAAGAAGACAATGTTTTGCAGCATAACATTTCTTTATGCCCAATTTTCGGCTGCCTGGCAGGTTGATACTTTAGCCGGTGGTTGTTATTGGTGCTGCATTTTCATGTTGATACTTTCAACTTTCAGAGTGGAATAGCCAATCATTGTTTATTGATAGAGATACAGTATGTCGGTAAAATTGGCAAGACGATTTGAAAAACAAACAGTGCAGAGGATTAGAGTACAAAAATCGTATTTGTCTGGTCTTTTGTGAGATTGGCTAAATATTTGATGATGTATACGGTATAAATCATGATAATTATATCTAACAATATGTAACAGTGACAGAAGGGTCTTACATAGTATGAACATGTCACCAACGTTAATGCTAATCGATCAATTCCTTTTAAACTGACAGACAGATGGCCAATCACCTTGGATATTACAGTCAGATGATCAATCGCCTTGGCTCTTACAATCAGATGGCCAATCACCTTGAGCTTACAGGCAGATGGTCAATCACCTTGGATCTTACAATCAGATGGCCAATCACCTTGGAGCTTACAGGCAGATGGTCAATCACCTTGGATCTTACAGGCAGATGGTCAATCACCTTGTATCTTACAGGCAGATGGCCGATCACCTTGGATCTTACAGGCAGATGGTCAATCACCTTGAATCTTAAAGTCAGATGGCCAATCACCTTGAATCTTTCAGTCAGAAGGCCAATCACATTGGATCTTACAGTCAGAGGCCCAATCACCTTGGATATTACAGTCAGAAGACCAATCACCTTGGATCTTACAGTCAGAAGGCCAATCACCTTGAATCTTACAGTCAGAGAGCCAATCACCTTGAATCTTACAGTCAGAGAGCCAATCACCGTGGATCTTAAGTTACCGGACGTCTCCTCTGGATCTAAACTGATTGCAAAGTAATCACCACTTGGCCACGTAGATTTTACATGTACAGTAGAACCGGTCTTAAACGACCATCAAAAATGTCTAATTATGGGTCAGTAAGGCAGGTGGTAGCTTAATGCAGGTCAAAAGTTATGCAGAAAGCTCCTGTAGGAGCTTTCTGTATTAATTTTGCCCTGCATTAAGCAACCACTCGTGCGTTCAATAAATGAATGGCCGCTTTTTAAGACTCGGTTCAATAAATGAATGGCCGCTAAAGACAGATTTTACTGTAGTTGGAACAGCTGTGTACAGAGCCATTGCTATAAACTCGTTTGTTCAGAATTTTATCTTTTAAATATCAAATTGCAAGATTCAAATGATAAACAACATACTACTGCGAAGAACAGATGGAGTCCAGATCCGTTTTGTAGATGTTTTAGTTTTAGTTTTGTTTGTACACTTTTGTCTTTTACATACATCTACATATCATTTAACCCATTCGGCGCCAAATTTCTACTTGTCATCTGTAATCCAAGTTTGTTAAATAATTCGGTAAAATAAGGAAATGGGGTAAATAAATGCAAATTTCATAGGAATAGAGCATAGAAATAGAGTTTGAGACAAAAAGTGAAGTCCCTGATCAGGCGCCGCCTTGAAAAGTCGGCGTCTGATCAGGGACTGCACTATTTGTCGTGGTGCATTTTTGCGACATTGGCGGTGAAATGGTATTAACCATTTGATTGTAAGAAACGAATGCACTACCATTTGTAAATAGTTTAGACGTCTCGATGAGCCCTCCGATCTAGCAAATTTACATGTAACACTTTACTCCATAAATACGCTTTTTAATCCCTTTGCAAACAGAGTAGACCAATATCAAACGACTCCTATAGGAGCCGTCTAATCAGGGTTTGTTGTGTTTGTTTATGAAATAATATAAATATGATTCTACAGTTTCTGTCTTGGCCAAAAATGTGTCTTTATAAAAACTATTCTAATAAATATTCATGATGTTGTTATCTCTTACATAAATATTCATGGTGTAAGGCCATGGCTGAATCAGGACAACAAGGGCTGTGTGTTCCATACCGCTTTTGACCAGGCACACACTTACTGTTTTAACCCTTTTGTTCACAGTGGATTCTTCCTATGCTTATATATTGGATTAGTTCATTTTCTATCTAAGGCATGGCTGGTCTAAATTTTCATTTTCGTGTTGTTTTTTTATTGAAATTCCTATCAGCAAACAGTGTAGACTCTGATCAGACGCCGCATGTTTGTCTATGTCCCGTATATGGGATCGTTGGCACAACTGGGTTAAGTTTATGTCAACAACAATCGAAACAATTATTTGTAAAATATTCAAAAGCAAGTTGTGATACAGAAAACGTAACTAGTGTACATGCCACCATAGATATTTAGATTTGGCTTGAGCCTTTTATAACAAACATACGTTGTACTTTATATAGTTTATAGATAATGCAGAACTATGTAATAATAGTAAACATTGTTATAACATTATGACGCCACCACGACAGTTTAATATGATAATAGTGATATAGCATTATTGCAGTGCAATGCCAATAGCGTACTCGAATGACAATTAACATAACCATTCACTCCATGAATGTTCATGATCAGCAGTCATCGCATCAGATCGTTATTACATCATTATAAAACAAAATGGCGGACTCTCATCAGACGGCTCCTAGCAAAATGCATATCTATCAGGTAAAAGGTTAAGTAGCTCATAGAAACACGTGACGATGGGATATAAATAACTTTAACATACGTAAATAGCCGTATCTATAGAATAAATTTTCTAAACCCAAATTCTAGTAGAGAAGAATCTAGATATTTTAGACGCGTGGCTACTTATTACAAGGTGAAAGTCATGCAGAAAGTTCCTAGAGGACCTTTCTGCATGACCCCCGTCCTGTATTAAGCTGCCACATGTTTAAAATACCGATACATGTATCTATTCTATATTTAACGCCAGGTTTAGATGGGCGCCTAATACTAATTGTTACACTAAAGAATATTTCGAAATACTAAACCTTAAGCGCGCTATTTACGAACAGATGACAACCCGTACAAACTGCTTTGATCAGGATGAGATGCCGAGAAATTCGGCGTCTCATCTGGGTCAAAACAGTTCTACACCAAATTCGTGCATTTAAAAGGAAATGCAATAAACCGCTGCTGTGAGAAATGGGTTATACTCATATCCCGCTACCTTAAGCTTTATTCAAGTACATTAACTCTTATCCAGCTACATCAAAACATTTATCCCGCTACCTCAACCCTTAACCCGCTACCCTCATCCCAGTACCTTAACGCGTATCCCGCTACCTTAACCCGCTACTCTCATCCCAGTACCTTAACGCGTACATGTACCCCGCTACCTTAACCCGCTACCCTCATCCCAGTACCTTAACGCGTATCCCGCTACCTTAACACGCTACCCTCATCCCAGTACCTTAACGCGTACCTCACTACCTTAACCCGCTACCATCATCCCACTACCTTAACGCGTATCCCGTGAATCGTCACATTTGCAAGTAGCTTGGATCCAGACGGGACGCCGAGTAATTCAGCGTCTCATCAAGATATTTGACAATTGGTCAAAGATTTCTCAAATACGTGTACGTATGCCATGATATTTGTCAAGAGTTTCCCCGGAACTTGTGTCATCATGTCACTTAAAAGAGTTTCTCAGAAACGTATACCACGACACTTATCAAACGTTTCACAGAAACATAAATTATGTCATGCACTTGGTTAAGAGTTACACAAAAGCTTGTCAACAATGCACTAGCTCCAACTTTAACCTTTAGCCTGCTGCGGGTGGGTGAGTGATGTTCCTTTGCAAACAGTTTGGATCCAGATGAGACGCCGAGTAACTCGGCGTCTCATCAGGATCCAAACTGTTTGATACTCTGACCGTGCTGTTGAAAAGAAATGAAAGATAAATAAACTGTGAACACTGAAATCGATGACATTTATTACAAACAAAATATCGCTCAGCAGGTTAAGCAGACATTTAGTGTTTTACCCCTGGGTAATGGTTAAATTATTTTAGCTCAGCAGGCTAAATGTAAACTATATATACTTGAAATTTGACAGGAATGATAACAATGAAGACCAATTTGCCATAGTCAGACACCTTTTCAACAATTACAAAATGTTTATTGCGAAACTGGTTCGGATGTAAAAACCCAGAATTGCAATACACTTTTCTACATTTGAGAAATGAGTTATTCATGCATTGGCGACAGTTTTAAACAGATGGAAACATCTCAAATGGACACATCCAAATGCCAACAAAGCCTAAATGGGCATATCAGCACATTATGAAACCAACCTTAACAAACCTTATATCGTCTGTTTCTGTTTGAACATTGGGGATTGACAGCGTAGTCCCAACCACTTTTGCAATAAATTTATTGCGAAACTGGTTGGGATGTAAAATGGGTCCAAATTCGTATTGCAATTACTTGACAACCAGTTTAGCAATAAAAACCAGAATTGCAATAATGTTTTTTGGATGAAAGAAATAAGTTACTGTTGCATTTCGGGTAGTTGTAATAGTTGCAAACATCTTAATAGGCCATACCCGGATGCAAACAAAGCCCAAATGGGTTTATCAGTAAATTAGAAAAAAAATCATTCATCAATGTTTTCTCTGTTTGAACACCGGCTGGATTGATAAATTAGTCGATTATAGGATTGTTTGTTTCGAAGGTAGTTGCAAACATCTTTTTAAAGCTAATTCGGATAATATGGATGCCTAATAGACTTATCAGCCATCTATGAAATTGGCCAAAAACTACCTGTTCTGAACTTACATATTCGAACATTGACAGGAATAATAACAATGAAGACGAGTTTGCCATAGTCTGCTAGATCAGACATCTTTTCAAGAATTGCAAAATATTTTTTGCGAAACTGGTTGGGATGTAAAATGTGACATAATTTGTATTGCAATTATTTGACAACCAGTTTCGCAATAAAACCCAGAATTGCAATAAACTTTTCTACATTTGAGAAATGAGTTATTCGTGCTTTGGAAACAGTTGTAAACAGATAGATGCGAACATCTCAGATGGACACATCCAAATGCCAACAAAGCCTAAATGGGCTTATCAACACATTATGAAACCAACCTTATATCGTCTGTTTCTGTTTGAACATTGGGGATTGACAGCGTAGTCCCAACCACTTTTGCAATAAATTTATTGCGAAACTGGTTGAGATGTAAAAAGTGTCTAAATTCGTATTGCAATTACTTGACAACCACTTTTGCAATGAAAACCAAAATTGCAATACACTTTTCTACATTGGAGAAATGAGTTATTCATGTATCGGCGGCAGTTGTTAACAGACGCGAAAATCTCAAATGGACACATCGCAATGCCAGCAAAGCCTAAATGGGCTTATCAGCACATTATGAAACCAACCTTATATCGTCTCTTTCTGTTTGAACATTGGGGATTGATAGCGTAGTCCCAACCACTTTTGCAATAAATTTATTGCGAAACTGGTTGGGATGTAAAATGGGTCCAAATTCGTATTGCAATTACTTGACAACCAGTTTTGCAATAAAAACCAGAATTGCAATAAACTTTTTCTGGATGAAACAAAGAAGTGACTGTTGCATTTCGGGTAGTTGCTAACAATTGCAAACATCTTAATAGGACATACCCGGATGCAAACAAAGCTCAAATGGGCTTATCAGTAAATTAGAAAACCAATCATTTGTTAGTGTTTTCTCTGTTTGAACATCGGCTGGATTGATAAATTAGTCGATTATAGGATTATTTGTTTCAAAGGTAGTTGCAAACATCTTTTTAATGAAAAAGTAGTAAAGTCAAGCAGGGAAACCACACACAAAACGCCACTATCACCAAAACACCCAAAGAAAGCATGAAGTACTGTGTTAAAGTGCAAAGAAACGCATTGGATGTAGAACAATTTCTGCAAGAGGAAGAAAACAATAATGATTAAAGCTAATTCGGATAATATGGAAGCCTAATAGGCTTATCAGTCATCTATGACATCGGCCAAAACTATCTGTTCTGAACTTACATATTCGAACATTGACAGGAATAATAGCAATGTAGACGAATTCGCCATAGTCTGCAAGATCAGACCCCTTTTCAAGAATTGCAAAATGTTTATTGCGAAACTGCTTGGGATGTAAAAAGTGACATAATTTGTATTGCAATTATTTGACAACCAGTTTCGCAATAAAACCCAGAATTGCAATAAACTGTTCTACATTGGAGAAATGAGTTATTCATGCTTTGGCTGCAGTTGTAAACAGGTGGGAACATCTCAAATGGACACATCCAAATGCCAGCAAAGCCTAAATGGTCTTATCAGCACATTATGAAACCAACCTTATATCGTCTGTTTCTGTTTGAACATTGGGGATTGACAGCGTAGTCCCAACCAATTGCAATACGAATTTGGACCCATTTTACATCCCAACCAGTTTCGAAATAAATTCTGGTTATTATTGCAAAAGTGGTTGTAACATAGCTTCTACCTGACCCGAAATGTCCTGTGTTCATATGCCATTATAAAATGATCTTATTAATATTCATGAATACACAACAGGGAAAGAGTTAATCATTTGAATATTGGCTTTTCAAAGTGGACTGACTTGGTGTAGAGTCCATTCAGTATAAAAGACGACAAGCAGACACATGACTGTGTACAACGCCCAGCCACTGACACCTTGCCGACCAATCATACGAGCTCGTAGCACATAATACCATTTTATACCAAGCGCTGACAAGGGGACTGATTCTTCAAATGATTGACGTGGCGAGTACCGAGCTCACAGCATCCAGCTCTTGAAGCCTGGCACTCTAGCTACTGAGCTAAATGGGCTGGTAAATAAAAAAAATGATTGAATGATATCTTTGCACTATTCTGGAGTTTCCCAAATAGTTATTTCTTTCGTTATTTCCAATTTCATCTAGTTTCAGTAAAGCTGAATAGTTCAATTTGGCATCATTTTGATAACTATCAATTATACTGACACAGTAGAAAATAGTGTCGATCCTGGACGAGCAGTTTTGTCTAGGTCTGCAATGTTTGCCTATGTTTTTCTGTTCAAATACATTCGAGTATTTGGACCTGGCCTGGTGCCTATAAAACGTTTCGAGCCTGAGTACGACTTCGTTCTCAAGCATTTTCATATTTTAAAAACATCTAAAAACACCTAAAACAATTTGGAGTATATATATCCTGAAATATTACTAAATCATCAGATTCATTAGATTTTGACTACATCAAAATCCGATCAATGTGGAGCTTGGCCATGATTTCGTACTCAGACTCAAACCGTTTTATAGGCACCAGGCCTATTTACGCCAAAACTCAAAGAAATATAATATCATTATAACTGAGCAATGTTTTCTTCTGCAAGAGTATCGCTATTTTTAAAATTCAAGTCAGTGATTGGTTTTTAATCCATTTAACAATTTACCTCATGAAATATTATGAACAAATAGTGCCAGTGTATGTATAAGGGCCTATGAACTACTGAAGAATTGGTACTAACATAAACTGTAGAACCACAGGTCACACATTCGTTACTGTGTTGAAGATGATCAAAACACGACTATGATCATAAAGGTTTTATTCTTCATATGGGTTTCCGTTTAATTTCATATGAAAAATACAATCTATAGAAGTTAACGAATAAATTACCGATGTGGTGTTAAGGTCCTCAAGCAAAGCTTATAGGCTGGTACTTATTATTCGTTCTAATTTCGTCCATTATTGTCTAACCCTTTCAACGCGAGCCACGACTTCACTGTCATTTGCAAACAGTGTAGATCCAGAACAGAGGAATCATAGAGAAGCCCCTTGATCAGGGTCTGCACTGTTTTTCATTGAAAATCCTATAGTAAGTTTAAGCCTTTCGTAATTAGTGGACTGTATAGTTAAACATGAATGGACTATTCCATCCTAAAAAATCATATATGAAGGGTTAAGCCGGTGCTAGGGGGCGTGAGCAGTGTTGCACTTTCAATTACTGTTAATGAACAGACTCAATAAAACCGAGTCTGCAATTTTCTCTTTTTGTGTTGCAATTCACCTCCCTTCAGAATTTATAATCTTCACAACAGCAGGTGTTAAGTGTTTGTGTGGCGGCCGTAAAACGTCGGTCCGTACTTCATTCTCAGTGTTGTTATACCTTCTGATCCTTTGAGATCATGAATTTCAGTACTTCTTGTTCTGAAAATTGAAAACCGCTTAAGCCGGTGCTAGGGGGCGTGAGCAGTGTTGCACCTTAAATTACTGTTCATGAACAGACTCAATAAAACCGAGTCTGCAATTTTCTCTTTTTGTGTTGCAATTTTTTCTCTCAGGGGATCACCTCCCTTCAGAATTTTTAACTAATTCTCCCCTAGGCTATCTTTAGACCCAACCTCTTTGAATAAATCTACCGAAAAGGAGCATTTACTAGAGAAAGGGACAATTTTAGAATTGTGTAGTATTGAAACCATTGTGATAAATAGGGCATTTGTTCCTATGGAGCAAATGTATATTTATCACAATGGTTTCAAGAAGTGACTTTTACACGCTAGGCGCAATAAGGCGTCAGTAGGAGAGAATGAGTTAACCTGTAAAACGTACATTTTATCAACACCAGCTAAATGTTTGCTGCTTATTTGATACAAATACAATATAACTTCTCTATAGTGACCACATAATAAATAAACACTTGGATTTTTAAAACAAATGACTGTAAAACCCTTTACATAGCTAATATTCATGTAAGACATAATGGCATCATACATATGTATTTTCTCAATTTTTGTAATGGTATATAACTACAGGATATTTGGGTTAAGACAGAAACTATTAGATCTATATTGTTCCTTAAGTAATAGAGCGGACCCCGACAGGACGGGAGTTGTCTGATCTGAGTCTACTCTGTATTGTAACTACCTGCTATCTTAAAAAAAACAGGGTAATCGTTTTGGTGGTCATTGTAGAGATGTGTACTGTGTTTTAAAGTGTTGTCATAGTAACCATATGAAACATATCGATACACCAATATTAACTATTATAAAACAAATATTTCACACACGAATTATTGATACACATATAGGTTACACAAATACGTATATAAACCACATTAAAGCGACAACAGAAATAGGGGTAATTCTGAGTCTTAAAGGTAGCTGTTTGCGTTACGTTAGTCTTGCATTAAGCAACCACCTGTTTTCTAACCATTTACTCATGTAGTACTCTTTTCTCTGCCTTTTCAAACCTATTGGCGCGGAGTAAAAGCTTTTACTATGACAACATGTAAATAGCGGCTTTTTGAAATCTGCATAATATGTCTTTTTTCATGAATATTTGTAGACTGTTTCATTACATCATGGATATTCATTACCCATTCCCTCATATTGACGACTTTTGACGAGTTTGTAAAGGTCACTTTGAGAAACCATTGTGATAAAAAGAGCATTTGCTCCTATAGGAGCAAATGCTCTATTTATCACAACGATTTCAAACTACAAAATTCTAAAAGTTTCCTTTTCTATAGTTAATGATCCTTCTCGGTAGATTTATTCAAAGAGGTTGGATCTAAAAATAGTCTATGAGGTAATGGGTTCACCCTGATTTCGCTAATCGCGACTTGAACTGTATTTGTAAACATACTCGATCCTGATGGCACGTCGATATTTCAGCGTCTCATCAAGGCCCAAGCTGTTTGACAAGTGGTCAACAGTTTCTAAGGTTTGTCTCGCGGGCAATATTTTCTCAAAAGTTTAATCGAATTGAAAATAGTCAAAATTGTAACCAGACCGAAATGTGATCAGATTTAATTCATGTCACATAGAGATAAGATTTAACTGGGTGTTCATGATGGAATACATTATTTTGTCACATAGAGATAAGAGTTAACTGAGTGTTCATGATGGAAAACATCATTTTGTCACATTGAAATAAGTGTTAACTGTGTGTTAATGATGGAATACATCATTTTGTCACATCGAGATAAGAGTTAACTGAGTGTTCATGATGGAAAACATCATTTTGTCACATCGAAATAAGAGTTAATTGTGTGTTAATGATGGAATACATAATTTTGTCACATCGAGATAAGAGTTAACAGTGTGTTCATGATGGCTTACATAATTTTGTCACATCCATATAAGAGTTAACTGGGTGCTCATGCTGGCCAATAAACAAAATGATTGTTTCGGCCATTTCAGAAAAAGCATTGCATCATGGCTGCATTGTGCCATAAAGGGTTAGAACCGAGCTTGATCAAAATTTGGCGTTTACAGGAACCACATTAACTGGTCTACTCTGGAGTTAAAATGCGGTTTTAACAGTTGAAGCGTTATACAGTCAGTAAAGTCTCGCTCATGCGACCACAACACTTTGTAAAGGCAGGTGGTTGTTTAATGAAGGTCATGTATAAATCAGCGGGTTTTCTGAACAACTTGTGTCTACCACCTGTTTAACATTTCCTTTGCAGGACACGAATCAGTGATGTTCTTTGCAAATAGCGTAGACCCAGATTAGAGGGCTCCAAGAGGAGCCCTCTCATCAGGGTCTGCCCTGTTTGTCATGTTACACTTTTCTTTAGAAAAATCCCTAACTATTCACCATAAGCTTGACCTACTTGAAATGAAGAACAGTTCATTTGAAATTTCAGTGTTGCAAAGGTTGAATTTATTTTGAGTGATCGTATTAACGAGACGTCACTGACTGTATCATACACATGAGTGGTCACGAAACGTCACTCACTGTATCATACAGATGAGTGGTCGTATTAACGAGACGTCACTCACTGTACCATACACATGAGTGGTCGTATTAACGAGACGTCACTCACTGTATCATACACATGAGTGGTCATATAAACGAGACGTCACTGACTGTATCATACGCATGTAAAGGTTAAACCTTTGCATACACATTTAGACTTTCAGGGTATTTACAGTGGTATTGTCTAAAGGTTTCTTTAACAAATTCAGTGTGAGTACAATATAACTACATCACAGGCATTCCCTGCAAAACAGCAACAACAACAAAGTAACAACAACAGTAATAATAACTATTCTGAGTATACCCACAACGTCAACAGCTGTCTTATACAATACACAAATGTAGAAAGGGAAGATAGAAAATCTATTGAATATCATTTCTTCCTAGCATGTCCAGAATATAGATATAGATAACTGAGAGGAACATACACAAATCCATATTATTGTCATTGACTACCATTTAACAATTTTTTTTAATCTAATGTCAACTAATTCAATATCTACTTTTTACTACGTATCTATTTTTTTACTACGTATCTATTTTTTATTACATGTTGTCGTTCAATTAAAATGAAATTATTCACTAAAAAGATAATCATATTTTGGAACGATGTTCCAACACTTCTTTGCTAGCAATAAATTTACTAATATGCCCTTTCCCTGTTTAATATATGTATTAGACGATTTTGTAAAATGACATATGTACACAGAAAGTGGTTCGGACAGAAACTGTAGAATCAGATTTATTTTATACCATAAGCAAACAGAACAGACCATGCTCAATCGGTTCCTTTAATATCAATCATCTGATATGGGTCTACTCTGTTTGAAAATGCCCGAAAAGGCGTTTATATGGATAAACTGGTAACTAATAACCCTTTACTCGAAGAATATAAATGTAAGAAATATTGACATCATAACTATTAATGAGAATGAGCACAATACATTTTGGAAATGGTGGAAGCTGTATAATGATATCTACATGTATATAAATCTGTAAGCAAACAAAGAAGACTATGATCATACGGCTTATATAGGAACCATCTGACCTGGGTCTCTTTCGTATGAAACGGCTTACAAAGGCGTTGTTATCAGGTAAAGGGTTAAAATGAAATTGTTATTATGCATCTTGTCATATATGTGTAAGTATATCTTTCATCCTGCATGTATTACATGATTGTGGAATTATTAATACGAGGGAGGGTACGGAATATCGGAAAACAGTATCCATTGAGTCAAAAGGTTTGAGTAATAAAATGTGTTTATCGTTTTAAGATAACTGTCAAATCCAATAATTATGATGGTTACAAAAGCAACCAAAATATAATAACTACAAGAACTTTGTCAAGTATTGTCAAGAACAATAAAAGGCAGGATTATAACAGGGTATAACTGGCAAAGCAGCTGAATACAACGATAATATATACACTATAAACCTGTGCAGACGTAATGGATAACAACGGATTGTCATGTATTACAAATGAAACATTCATGGATTGCAAAGGAAATGTCAAGTATTGCAAAGAAACGTAATGTGTTACAACAACACGCCATGGATTGCGACGAACACGTCACATATTACAAAGACATGGCATGGATTATTACCAGACAGATAGATTTCAATATACATACATACAAATGGAGTTTGCAAACGAAACGTCATGAATTGCAAAGAAACGTAATGGATTACAACGCATTGTCATGTATTACAGATGAAACATTCATGGATTGCAAAGGAAATGTCAAGTATTGTAAGAAACGTAATGTGTTCCAACACCACGCCATGGATTGTGAACAAAATGTCACATACTGTTACATAATTATTTAATCCTTCTCCTATTTGACTGGCATTTGCAGACGTCGTGTAATTCGGATTCAACCTTCTGGACACACGGTCAATAGTTTCAGAAAAACTTGACAACAATGATGAATGTAACAAGTATAATAAATCAGAGGTTTAGTAGACATTATGTTTTAAGTATTGGTTCTTGATAAAGTGCACAGCCGATTCAAGATAGAGTGCACCAAGTACATGTAATATCCAACACACTCAGCACTCGTGCTAACTTGTGTGTCGTTACGAATTGACAATCCACTTCAAAAGTTAAGGCTGATAACAAATATCACAGATAATAGTTTACACGGCCAGTCACAGTTGGAATGAAAAGTTGGAGTACATTTCATACTGCTTCAAGAAGGCAAGAACAGCATCGTGGCAGAACTGGAACTGCGCCTGAAACAAACACACAGGGACACAATTAAGTCACCCGCATATATATTTTAACTCGCATACGCAAAAGCGCAAGATAGTTAACCTTTTACATGATCAATGTTTCTATAAGCAATAATTAATTATTATAATGGTATATGGTATATGAAAACAGGATGTTGGCCATAGCATACACTGCAGACTGAGGTTTCTACAAGTTAATAAGCAAACAGACGGCTCCAACAGGAGTCGTTTGATCTTGGTCTTCTCTGTTTGTGAAGACATCAAATGCATCAGCCTCAAAATCACGATAAGGTAGGAAGGAGAAAACGTTTAGAACTGATGTGTTTATTTGCTCAAATGGAAAAGTAGTAAAGTCAAGCAGGCAAAGCCACATGCAAGACGCAACCACCACCAAAACACCGATAGACAGCATGACACACACACACACAACCACACACCCAAACGCACACACACGAAATGAACACAGAAAACACCAAAAGACACACAAGAACCAGGGACAAACGTTCCACACATGAACAAATCACAAGCACAAAGACGCAAGGCAAACAAAAGGAAGGGTGACAAAGAGAGTACCGCCTTGGCACGGTCAGTAGCAAAAACACCACTGGGGGTTTAAACCGGTTTACGGACGTCCTAACCTCACACTTCTCTCAAAGTCACCCTAGCTTTACAAATATTGTAAATAAAGGTATCCCCGCTGGACTTACCCACAACATAGACGACGGTGAACACAGGACAACATGTAAAACATAGCATAATAACTGTGACAATCCGTCAAATATGTACTCAATGACTTTGCTGAAGTCAGAGCACCTGCAGATAACCCGTTAAGGGCACGACAGGGAAAAAGTAATACATGAGTCTGGTAAGCTCATCCTGTATCCAAGTTTAAGAGTATACCATCATAGAGTACTACCCTCGGCCTGTCATCGCGCAAGCAAAGAGGGAAGCGTAGCTACCGACTGTAAAAGGGTCGATAACCAAACATGCAGTGCGTTGCAATATAATAGGATCATAACCTTTCTTTTTAAATGTTTTAATGCGTTTTATAAACAAATCATGAAAATGGATATGACCCCGAATTTTCCTAAGTTTGTAGATAACATCCCCATAAAATTCTGGTTGAGAAATGCCTTGTCGCAGTAATGTCCGTAGATTGCAATTATATTTACTAATGAGAGGCAAATTTCGATAATAAAATTTAGAAAAAGTTTTCCGAAGTTTGTGATATCTGTAACCTTGCTTAAGAAGTTTATCAGTTATAACTAAATTACGTCTGTTAAAATCTTCAAGCAAAGAACAGGCTCGGGCAAACCTAATAAGTTGAGAAATATAAACCCCATAAGATGTAGAACGTGGCACATCCCCATCTAGAAAAGGATAATTAACAATTTTAAAATTAAAATCTTCTCTTTTATCGTATACTTTGGACGAAACTTTATCATTTGTAATTGAAAGATTCAAATCTAAAAATGAAGCATTAATGTCAGATTGATTAGCTTTGTTTAAAGACAGTTCTTTTGGGTAAATTGAAGAAACCATAGTATCAAAATAAGGATTGTCTAAATTCAAAAGTTTTATTAAAAGCATTAACAATATCGGTCTGTGTATCAGGTTTTAAGCTAAGCATAAAATCCCTCTCGTAGCAATACAAAAACAAATCTGCAACAAGAGGGGCACAATTTGTACCCATGGGTATACCAACAACTTGACGATATATGGTATCCCCATAACGCACAAATATATTATCTAAAAGAAAGGTAAGAGATCTACAAACATCAAGGCAAGTCCACATTGTGTAATGTTCAACTTCTGAATTCGAAAAGAATGAACGTTGAACATTACAAGCAATGAACATTTTGTTTTCTCTGGCAAAGGTTTTTTCTATTAATTTAATAAGTTAATCCTTTATAAGATGGTGAGGTAGAGTAGTATAGAGTGTAGAGAAATCATAAGAGCTCAGTAAAGAAATGTTATACTGTTCATTTTCAAGTTTTGTTAAAACATCATTTGAATTTTTTATGGACCAAAAAACATTAATACCAGAATTTTCATATATTTTATCACAGTAGCGTTTAACATGTTCTTTGATCGTAGTAAGACAGGACGTGAAAAGTATAGATAATTTAGTAGTGGTACAACAGATAGAGTTGGCAATAAAACGCGCCTTATAAGGGTTTTTATGTAGTTTCGGAATCCAGTACAAAGTAGAAAGTTTATATTGTTTTATGTTAGGACCAGACTTAAAATTATTGCAATTTTTTACATGTTCCGAGACTATATCTTTTCAGGTGTTTGAACTGTTAAATAAGTTTTTGAATCTGTTAGCTCCTTCTTTAAAACATCAACATAATACAATCTTCAAATAATGATTACATTGTTTGATGCCTTGTCAGCAGGAACAATATCAAATATCAAAGCCATATTTTAGTATAAACTATAAACTTTTATCTAAACATATTATTTAAAAGGAATGTCGAAATTAATGTATTAATAGTCCAGGTTTCGTTTCACACCAAGTTTTAAATATTTGCACAAAACATATTACATGGTATTTCATGACACCTCTAAAACAATGTTGTAATTAGTACTCAAATATCTGCTTATGTATCTATTCTAGCATATAAAACGAAATGAGTAGATTCTCAAAATTTTATTGAATGAAATCTCACTCGATATGATACTAATATATATCTGTTACTCTGCTTCTTGCAACATAATCGTAAGTGAACATATTTTTCATACGTACTACATTTGGTATGACATTCTGTCTTCTGTTTCTCATTTCCTGTATCACCTGTGAAATCGCTACTTCCTGTTCAACCTTCAACCTGTCCAGAACCGCAGCCATGACACAGAACAGACCGCTCTTCTCCACTCCGTCCCTGTCATATGTACATATAGATATATATCAATAGAATAAAATACATGTTTAAGAATATTAAACAAGCTAGAACTGCAATCATGACACAGAACAGACCGCTCGTCTCCACTCCGTCCCTGTCATATGTGCATATAGATAGATATCAACAGAATACCATACACGTATAAGAATATTAAATAATCTCGAACAATGGCACCTTACGGATAGCCTTTCTCTACTCCACCCCTGTCACAGGGTCAGATAGATATAGAATAACAGAACTACACAACACAGCCTGGAATTGCAATCATGGCACAGAATATATCTCTCTTCTCAACTCCATCCTATCATAGTAACATACATAATCAAACCATCAAATCAGAGGTACTGAAATGTTGCATTATCTCTACAGTCAAAGTATCACAAGACGAGTGTTTATTACTTTTTTGAATTATCAATACGTCAAAATAGGACCTGAGAATCGCTTGCCGATTCGTTGTCAACTAAGACTCTGAAAAAAACCCCGTTATATCACCATTATTATACAGTACCTACATGCAGTGAACAATGACGGGATGGTTCCCAGACTGTCGTTGACATTCTTCCATCAATTCAAGCGCAGACAGTATTTGAGCGGCATCATCTGGTACAGGTTGGCCTTTGCCCCATTTCTCAAACTGAATAAGCTTCAGGTCTCTGACCTTTGAACAAACCATATGACATTTGCACTATCTCTTACTGCTCTTTACATCTTTCATCTGTGTAATTTCTGGATAATGTATAAACTCGTCAGACGTTATATTTTCAGTATAAAGCACAAAAAGTATATTATATGATAATAAATTAAACACGAAATGCTTGAATAATAAATATTCAAGACGTTAATGGATATCCTTGACATATTTGCCGTTTTGGGTCTACTCTGTTTGCAAAGTCATATGACAACTATCCTCATGGTTCTTTTTATATAATATATAGTTTAGCATTTAAAATATAGTATGTATTCACTTATACCAATTATGTAAAAACAACAACAACAAATGTGACTACATTATTGTGTTTCTAATTTAACGTGGTTTTCAGTATATCGACAAATATAAAACTAAGATATAATAATAACAAAAGCTTAGTCTACCTCTTTGTCTGTTGTAATTGTCAGTGTTACAATGGTGTGGCCTCCTTTCTTTTCGACGTTCTTGTTGTCGATGTGAAAGTTTTCTTCATACAGGTTCTGTTTGTCAAGGTCCGACCAGTACATCTCTGTCTCCTGCAGGGTAATTGACATTAACTCTTTCGCATCTGTAATTACCTATGCTCACAGTCTAGATCTAGATGAGACGCCAAGTAACTCGGCCTCTCATCAGGATCTAAACTGTTTGTTACTGTGACAAGTCTTTTGAATAAAAAAGAATAAAAATAGAAAATGAAAATTGCATCACACGACAAAAGTTGCAGACAATAACACTTGCCGGTGACACAGTTACAAGCAAGTAATTCGGCGTTTCATTAGGGTCAAAACTGTTTGTTACTATGACAATGTTTTTTTTAAATACAAAATGAATAAAACAAATGGAAAATTGCAGCAGACGACAAATGTAGCAGATGAGAAAAATTGCCAGCTTTCATTTATAACACTGAACCAGGTATCACCGTCGGTCTTGAAAACGAGTGGCAGATTAATGTAGTGTGAAAGTCATCCCTTTAACCATGTATGAAGCATCACGCTGCCAAAAGAGTTCTCCATTCTTCATTATTAAAACTTCGAACTATAGAGTTTTTACTGTTTTTAGCCTTTGAACAATTTCAAAATGTAGCGACGTGTATTTGAAAAAATATACATGTCATTTTCAGAGGAGCATAATGTTAATGATTTAGTAGTATTAATCTTTACAATGCCAGTACTTAAGAGTACACACGTTTTAAGATCTAACTTAGTATTACACACAATGAAGTACATTCCAAAGTTTGTTAAATATCTCGAGAGAAACAAAAAGGTTCAACATTTAGATTACAGTAAAACCTCTCTATAACGGCCACTAAGTTGTGTTAATCAGTTGGTATTTAGGACAGGTGGCTGCTTAAAGCAATGTGAAAGTAAAACAGAACGCTATTTTACTTTCACCTTGCTTTAAGCAACCACCTGCCCGTAACACAAACTACTTTGTGTAATTTAGTTGTCGTTATAGAGAGGTTGTACTATATAAAGTGAGTGGTAAGTTTGCTCGAGTGAATCTACAGATATTCTGAATGTGCTCAGTCAAGTGATCAAACACCCTTACTTTGAGTTCGGTCAATTGATCAAACAACCTTACCTTGAGTTCATTCACGTGATTCACCATGACGATAATGTGTACACCTTGGTGCAACACCATTTTCCAGAAGTCCTCGATCGTTGCCTCAAGGGGCGACTGTGTTATGATAAGAGCATTGTCTTCCTTGTACATCTATTATAAGAAAAAAGAGAAATGTATTAAACGCAGATGTCAATTAATGAAGTTTGACTGTGTTATGATAAGATGATTTACCTGTGTGTATGTATATATATTTTTCTTTTTTATATAGAACCGCTTCATCTCCTATCCACGTATACATATAAATGATTGTGCAATGTGCAAACATGTATAATACCCAAATCGTGCTAAACTGGAAAATAAATAAATATAATTCGAATGACATCATTTAATGATTTAAGAGTACTTGTGGTTTAAGAACTGCCTTAACCTTTTCCCTGTTGTATATTCATGTAAGAAATAATGACGTCATTAATATTAATTAGATTATTTTTTTATAATGGCATATGAATACAGGATATTTGGCCCAGGCAGAAGCTGTAGAATCAGATCTATATTACACCATAGGCAAACAGAGCAGACCCTGATCAGACAGCTCCTATAGGAGCCGTCTGATCTGGGTCTACTCTGTTTGCAGATGCGTAAAAATGCGCTTAAATGAGGGGAAGGGTTAATACGGATCCACTATGGACTACACGCTGAAAAGCTAAAAAGGCTGATTCTCGTCTATGCATAGTTTCAGCGCAAGACAAAAATATTGGGAATAGGTATCAACCCTAATAATTGCCATGCATATTTACTTCACATTGAGATTAGTAATTTCATTTTGACCAATTCCTTGGTTAAATAAGTAAAACTAGTAAAACTATATGCACATCAGTAAATTTGATCATTTTGAGAAGCAAACACTGTTAACAAATAGGAAGGGTTTTACGTACGAAAATAGTTTTAATTTACTTCTATTGCTTGCAGGACATTCTCAATGACGAAAGTATGTCATCTAATAAGCGCATTAGAGTAAAACCTCGTTAATTCAAACACTCAAATAAATATCATTAATAAACGCTTTTTTAGACAGGTAGCATCATAATGCAAGGACTCCTATGGGAGTTTTCTGCACGACTTTCAACCTTTCTGCACGGTTATCAACCTGCATTAAGAAAGAAGTCACCTGCCTTAAAAATGTCAGATCGTCTTTATTAATAGTTCGAATCACCGAGGTCTTACTGTATTATTATAAAGTAACTGAAAAAATAAATCGATAATTCAGAGCAAAAATGTATAACACATGTACATTTATTATTTAGAGACAGGTCATAATTATCTTTTGGCGCCAGATTAATTCGAGTGCTAAGATTGTCGTCTGCTTCAGTTTTCAATATGTCCTCAATTTATTTTAAAAAAACAGTTTGGATCCAAATGAGACGACCAGTTTATCATGTGTTGGATCCTAATGAGAAGCATAGCTTATCAAAACAATTTGAAAAAATCATCACGATTTCGTCTATGGCGTCGAAAGAGTGTATGGTACTGTCTTGTTGTCTTACCGGTAGAAAGGCGGCGTTGATGAATTCACCAAATAGATATAGTCCTGGCTGTGACAGACTCGGCATGAATGCTTTAACTATGAAAAAGAGAGAATATTGTTTAACCCTTTCCTTGTTCGATATTTCTTCCAAATTTCAATACCTGGATATTCCTGGACATAGAAGTTATAATGAAATATAGAAGGTGGAACCTTGTAGGCAATTAAGAGAGTAAAGAAACAAAACTATCAAATTCCAGTAGCAAACAGAGCAGACCCTGATCTGGGTCTACTCTGTTTGCAAATGCAAGAAACACGTTTATAGGAAGGAAATGGTTAAAAGAAGACATACTATGGGTAGACGAACAGAATCACACAGTCAGTATTAATGCTTTAGCATCTAAATGTGTACTTTTACATATCGTTTTTAGAGTTAAGTAACGCGGTAACACTTTTATCAACAAGGTGTCACAATTCTTCTCGTTTGAACAGGAACAGTAATGGTTCCCTCGAGGAACAAATAAAACATCGGTGAGCAGGGAGAAATAACGAGTCAAGGTAAGTTAAACACAGTTTGGATAATAATATATTCTGAAAATGGTTGATCCTTCGAAAGTTAAAAATATACCACCTACCGAATCTAACCTTGTGCATTATTACGGATTGATGTTCATTATTCTAAATGCTTTACTCTCAGGTAACGCGTCATAAGTTTTTAAGATCTATGAAAATAAACAGATGTAAAGAAATAAAGAAACTTTTTCAGTTTTTCCAAATATCTGTTCTCTGAAAACAATATTCGTATAAAGTAAAAGAATGGGACAATATATATAAACAATAGACTAAACACTTGAACTTAAACATGAAAGAATTGCATCAACCAGAAAGCAAGCCCTGATTTTTGACTGCCTGATTCCCTTTTCTCTCGACGCTGAATGTCCACTGGTGCGTTAAACTTAAACAATATCCTAAACTAATTCGCCATCTGCCACAAACACAATAACAGCACAATGAGATAAAAAAGGGACGTGTTTTACGAATTGCCATGTTCGATGTTTTTACGAACAGTTAATATTCTGCTATGACTATCACAGTGTACATATGACATTATCAACATGTTTGTTTATTTGTTTGTGTTAATTAACGTCCGTTTCTGCTCTCTATGGGCTAATTGGACGCCTCAGAGAGAGGGAGAGGGTGCAGAGAAACCCGGGCGAGAAGCCCTACTCTTATTATCAACTGAGTTTCTCTGGTTCTTTTAGATGCCCAGTGTAAAGCACTTCCGGAGGACATGTATCTAATCAATATGCATAATACATGGGCATTCAACAGTTAAAGTGGTCACCTCTTGTTGACATAAAATAGAAGATGCTTGATAATTTCTCTTTGTAATTAAACTAACTTACATGGCAGAATATTTGAATATCTGTTCTGAGCTTTTGTTCCGGGATCCTTAGCGTCATTGATTTGATTATCATCATCAACGGGCATCAATCCCCACAATACCTGAAGTCATGGGAAACATGTTTTACACATCAATATATTGTAATTTTGCTTTTGATATCATATGTTTACAATACTTAGTCAGTTGATTCGACTTTAAAATATTGACCGATAAATTTTGAGTGCTGTGAAAATTAATGTCTGCTCAGGTTTGGATCTTGTGAAAACCTACTTCTGACCCCATGAAGAAACTATTGACCGAGTGTAAAACAGCTTGAATCTTGATGAGACAGAGTTACTCGCCGTTTGTCTCATTTGTACCCAAGCTATTCGTAAATGCAAGTCAGAACGGGAATAATGGGATAAGGGTTAAGATACGCTTAGCCATCAATTATATAGTAAAATATACACCTCAAACTCCAAATCAATCCTACGTTTCTTTTTGACGTTGTCCACAGATAACAGTTCTTGATAGGTCTCCTCAAATGTTGCAGTTGAAACAGTGGATGATTTCATGGTAAGTATCTCCACGAGGGCAAGATGTACGAACAGGTACTGCTTCTGCAGAATAAGAATTTATACATGAAGGATATGTGATTATGATGCAAAACTACTTTGAGCATTCATAATCGATATGCAACGGATCCCTACAGGTTTATAAACTTAGTAGTAAACGACTCCTATGTATTAATAAACGAGCAATTCTACTATTAAATAGCTACCATATCTCAGTTACTCAACTAAAACATAGTTTTTATTGTGATTGGATGTACCAGACTGAATTAATTCCAGACAGTTCATTTCAGAGCATTTATTCCGAGCATGCATTGCACTGTCTTACATATATTATTATAAAAAACCTTATATGTATGATTCATCAAACCTTTGTCTGCACCATGTTGACTCGCTGATTTCTCAGTTGTTCCACGCAACCTGCAACATGGACATATCCAAGTTTCTCGGCCTGGTCTACAAGGTAGTCCACCGCAATGAACGTGCCCGTTCGGCCTATCCCAGCGCTTTTATGAATGAAAACAGAAGGAATAAAGACCACATATATATTTTAGTTTTATCAGTACTTTTATCGTCATCATAATAATTAACTTGTTGGTGTCATCGTCATCGACCCGTTACTTGACAAGTCCGATCTTATACACCTTTGAAGACAGATTAGAAAAGTCCCCTTTGTTTCCATGTTGTCAACTTGATACTTGAAGAAAATGAAATATATAATGGGCAGATTCCTGTATGAATATTCAAGAAGTAAAATGTTATAGAGAATACCAGGTCAATAACGTATACAGAGCACTTTCTTCAATGAGGCGTAGCAAACCTTTTGATCAAGCCTTAGCGAGTATTTACGGAACTGTTTGATTTTTGTTCAAAACAAGGTCTGCAAATTACCGTAAATCAAAGGAAAATGCTTGAATTAGTTATGTGCAATCTCTTGGCCAATTCATTTAAAATATATCATGACCAAAAACCTCACAGTACATATCTCACAGTATACTTCAAGGTAGACATTAGAGCTTGGGTTTGCAAAATTACTCACTATATACTATCCATGACAGATATAAGCATGTTTAACATTATTATTACTACTCAAACTTCGTTGAACAAATGTAAATTTTATAATTATCAACATATGGCTTTTCGCTCTTTACTTTTTGTCTCGATCAAAATTAATTGCGGAAACTTCTTGCAGGAAATTAACTCACTAATTTCCCGCACTTGAAAATCATCTTACATTTAACCATATATTTTATTTTGGTAATATATGTACAAAATAAAACAAATGTTTGATAAATCGCCTACCTGCAGTGAACAACCAATGGCCCGTCACATGATGTTTTGGCTGCCTTGACCTTACTACGAAAGTGGACAAAGGAGGAGCAGAAGTAAGGAACGTCTTTATCAGGCCAGGATGTTAAGTGGAATTGTATCACCTGGCGCTGTTCTTGTTCCTTATGTGGAAAAAATAAAACCCTTCTGTGTAGTCATGCACGAGTGAATACATCAGACCTGTTCGTCAATCATTACACATTCACTACACCATCGCAAGCAGTAAGACTCTTTCCAGATATAGCGTTTTGTTAAACCTTTGCTTAATGAAAATATATGTAAACCAGTAATGTATGAATATCGTTAGCTGTTTTGTTATAATGGCACCATTGACATTCTAGCACCATGATACAAACAGCATGTAAAGAAAATGTATTATTTCCTAAGCAAACACCAGACCTTGATCAAACGGCTGATACATGTCTACTCTATAAATGCGTTAATGCGTTAAATGTCGTATGTATTGAATTAACAATTAACAGTTCATAGTTCATTCAGGGCTTCTATCTATTTTTGCACAATAACAATTGGTGAAAAGTATGCAGTTTATTAATAAAAGGATACCTTGCTGACAACCAATGTTCGAATGACGAAATTTGCAAAGGTTTCTGTGTTTTTCAAGGTGACGATTACACTACCATAAGTCTTTGTACCATTCGTTGGCCAGTATTGCTTACACTTCATCTAAAATAATACGACATACATCTGTTAGATTTTGAACTTTACAATTACACACGTTGCAAATGGTTTGTTTTTGTCAGAAAATCCTCTGCTTTTTTAAAAGCATGAGCACGTTTAAGCCTATAATATTGTATTTATAAGTAACATATTATAACAAATTACAGTTCGTTTGTTATATACTTATTCTGGTTTATAATCTAAATGTTCATTCAGTCTTATTAATTTTGCACAAGTATGGTATAAATTATTGAAATTTACACAATACACACTTTCAAGATTCTAAACATACGTGTCAAATAATAAATGGTAAGAATATCTCCTGAATAATGCACATATGTCAAGGCGTCAAGTCTGACGATAATGTATGTTTGAGGATGTTTGCAAATCGTGCAAAACTATTGAAGCTATATTTTGATACAAAGCAAATATTTAAAAACGCATTGATATACAGACACCAAAGTTTCAAACCTTTCCAAGTTCCATTAGATTTGTTAGCATAACAATTTTTCCGCAATTGTTCTGCCAAACCATTCTCCAGAAGTCGTTCAGAATGTCCTCCACTGGACCTAATCAAATCAAAATCAATAAGTAATCATCGAAATAATACATTACGTCTACAATGTTATCAAATATATTCATGCTCCAATTGTATAAAGCAAATCTTTATTTCGAAAATAATATTTCTGATGTGTTTGAAAGAGTTTGATTTAAGGTCCCGCTAACAGTATTGCTATAACAAGGGATACATATAAATCTAAGGATATTTATAAATGATCTGTCAAGGTCCATTACAAATTATATGTACTGATATGATATGTTTAAGCATGTTATATATGTTTCATGTAGTACTTTATAAGGCTACAAGAGACATAGTAATATCTAAGACCGGGTATGCTGAAGATAAAAATAAAAATGTGGTATTGTCCTGTTTTATTAACCTGTCAAAATTTAAATAATTATACGCTTGCTGAATACGCCATATATAGCTTCGGTTGATATCGATTGTTTCCGCTTATAAAAGCTTTCCTACTTGGCTTATTCGAGTACTTGTACATTTATTGTGAATCTCGTGAAAAACGTTTGAAACACAGGTTTACCCAAGCTAAATATATCCTTTCAGTGACGTAGGAATATTCACATTTTGACAGGTCAATAAAACAGGACAATAGTATCATCAATACTTAATTATCAGTGTTGTTAAACAAATGTAATTTACCTGGTTCTCGAGCGTCTGCTCACCTTTGTTCTCAAAGGTATTTGTACTTCTCTACAATGAAGTTGATATCGATGACGTCTTGGTCCAAGTACAAGAACCCTATAATCACCCCAGTATTACATTTAAGTACGACATATGTACTGCTACCATACAATGAAAGCATGCCGTAGACACATGGTGTGTACAACAACCAGTCACACTACAATCTGAGACCGGGCCAGCCAGTTATAGCTCCTCACATTTTCCTTATAATGTTGAATGCTGACAGTTGTTACTTTCTATTTATAACGACTGTATTATGACGTGACATGGAATCGACCAGGAAGTCGACGCTCCGCCTACTGAGCTATTAGGGACAGTGTCTTTATCAATATAAGTTGTTGATGATGTTGTACCAATATTATCTGAACGGTTTCTTTGTTCACGCGCCCGGGTATTTCTCATTAGACTCTGAGTCATGCTGCCATCAAACATGCGTTCAAAAGTAGATAAATGTGTAACAATGTATCCTTACCTTGTGATGCAATGTACGCATTTCGTTCATTGAAACCCTGAAGTAGAAATATACTAGATTTGGACATTCATAGACAATGTTGTTTGATCTTCAATTGGTAAGTTCATATTGGTACTCTGGTTTGTTTGTTCTCTGCATTGTTTCTTTGAACGATTACATATTTGATATTATTTTCCTTTTAATACACCTAATTAGAATATTCATCTGACGAAATTGTAATGCTCGATGGAAGTCATTTCAATATTAAGAATATTCTAGAGTTAAAATTAATTAAAATTAAAGTGATAGTTTAACAAAGTGAGTACTATTTACGTGTATATAGCATGCGTTGATATAATCACTGTCCTTTTCCGTATCCCATATGTCTAGGACTACTCTTGTGTCATCGTCTGAAAGTAAGAACTAAACACAGTACAAACTTGTCAATTTCAATATTTCGATAAAAGAATGAAGAATAACAGCGAGTAAAAAGAAGGGGTGGGTAAACGGAAATATATAATTTTAAATATGATAAAGTCCCGACAACAAGGAAACGGAAGTTAGAAGCAAAATCAGAAATGAAATGTACGATGAGTGAGAATAACCAGTTGAAAATATTGAAGGACATGTAGGAGGGGAATAAGACAGTGCGCCAAAAATAAATGGAACACACATAATCTGCATTGGGAGTGCCGTAACAGAGTGCTGTATTTCGTAGAAATGCACTAGTGCATTTTTATGCAAATAAGAAATCGTTAGCCAATCGTAGCGTTCATTTAAGCGTTAACCAATCGTAGCGCTCCTTGTGCACCGTCTGTTGTATTACTACGCTGTTTGTAAGCTATGGTCGAAACAGCCGTCAGCTATAGCCTATTTTTTCTATGGCATTTGTAAGGCCTATGTGATAAAAAGAATCTTACATTCGTGTGCATTACAAATTGTTTTCATGAAACTTGCTTACTATAATGAATATGACACTCGCTAAAGCTCGTGACATTTTATTATAGTAAACTCGTTTGTTTCATATAAACAATTTGTAATGAAGACTAATGTAAGATCCTCTATATCTACACCATCGTTGGAGAAGTCATCGCACCATCTACTACATTACTTTCATATAAATACAGAAATATAAGCATGGGTCCCAAATGCTTTATAAACATTTGTTTGAACAAAAATGTGAAAATGGTACATTAATATAATATCTATACTTATAATTTCTCTTATTATACATTTTCACATGAGGTCGAGCACATGCATCGCCTACACTCTTCAGTTGTAACAAGTGTTCGTCTTATCGAAATTCAATAAGTGACATGTCCTGTACTTATTAAAAAGTTCATTGTAGTTGTTTCTGATATTCATACGTACATGCATACAACCCCCGGTATCTGTTTCTGTGCATGTTCTTTGAGGCATTGGTGTATTGTTTTGTCATTCCATCCGGAAAAGCCTATATATATATAAAGTATAAACTATATGTTAGAATGCGAAGGTAATGTGCCTTTAATTAAGATACATATCGTATACACTGAACTGTTATTGCAATTTGTTTGAAACCAGACGAAATACCAAGATGCCAAATGCCTTGTATCGACATTCAACATGTCTAGAAATATTATTGACACATAGGTATACCAATATCAAACCTTCGCTACAAAACTTTGAAATATCTATTATAGTGTAATATAAAAAGCAATCGCGGTCTAACGCAAGATATTCATGAGTTTTTAATGCGCTGTAATGTTGTTAAAATACTCATTACTCACTCTTTGATTTTCTATCAGAACTATCAAGTTCATTTAAGAAAGACAATATATGCTTGACATTTTGTGTACGACAGGAAATCAAATTACACATATAGTAAAACCTCTCTTTAACGACAACCAACTTATTTGGTATTTTTGGTTGCTTAAAGCAAGGTGAAAGTAAAACAGAACGCTCCTATATCCACCTTAACACACATACTGACTATTTTAGTGCTTGTTATAGAGAGGTTTTACTGTTCTAAAATTTGATTGCAACTATAGAAATTTGAAATATGTATTATGATATAGTGAAAAAATGCTACACCGTTCAAATGAGGAATATCCATGAAATGTTTATGTTGTGCTATATAAGTTTGTTTTGCATTTGACAGTACTATAGCTAAACAAAACAATTCAATATAAATTAAACATCTGTCGGGGATACCTTTATTTACACTGTTTGTTAAACTAGAGTGAATTTGAGACAAGTCTGATAGTGGAACGTTCGTAAACCGGTTTAAACCCCCAGTGGTAGTTTTGCCACTGATCGTTCCACATTCCCCCTATTGTTTTTAGATATTGTGCGTCTCGTTTGTCTTGTGTTTTGATAGACATGTACATTTGCTTTACTTTCTTGTCATGGTGATGTACGGGCGGGTGCGTTTTTTGTATACGGTGTTTCCTGCATGGCTCATACATGTACTTTTACTATAATGTTTGCCTTGTGCCTTTTTCTTTGTGCTTGTTCGTTTGTTGGTGTGGGTATACGTGTTGTTGTTGTTGTCTGTGTGTGCGATTGTGTGTGTATCTCACTTATTTTCTATCGGTGTTTTGGTAATGGCTCAATCGTGTATGTGGCTTTTCCTGCTTGGCCTTACTATTTTTCATAGTAAGCCCTGACTGTAAACTATAATAACCTGAACTATTAATCATAGTATAGTAATGAAGTGTCCTTGCATTCTAATTAATAATGTGTATAAAATTGATTTATTCCGCTTTATAAGTGTCCTAATGTCCTTGAAATATTTTTTGTCAGAACTAACGCCATTAAAACCCTTATAGTTCGAATACTAAAACAAACGTCATTATCGGTCTTTAAGACAGGTTAAAGCTTAATGCAAAGTGAAAGCATGACTTGCATCCTGCATTGAACAGTCACCTGCTTAAAATGCATCAATTCTTCATTACTGAAATAACGAAGTATTGAGGTTTTTTGTAGCTCGTTTAAGAAAGCATTCACGTCAACAGATTTCATATATGTATTTTTGTATTTTACTTGAATGTTAACCATAAATAACTTCCCTGGTATTTTTGTACATTGAGAAGCGGATTACAATATGCCCAGTGTGCCAAATTGTAACACGTATATACAGTCAACTCACATCAAACTCTTTCTGGAACCTGTCAGTGTCAGGGGTCAACACCAAGTCAGACAAAATCTCAAGCATGATAGCATTGTCTGGAATCTTATGCATGTCAATAATGTTGTAATAACATTCTTGGTCATCTGTAAATACACAGATTGTGGTTTATTATATGACTAAATCAAAGGATAAACCTTACTGAAATGGACTTTGCTTATTTATAAGGATGTGTAATGGAAGACACGGCATTAGCAAATGATAACTATCATACATATAAATGCAAACTTATCTGATATTTTGAATAATTGTCAACCTCAGATGAATTTATTGACAATAAGATCTTTTAATAATTTGATTATCAATGATCGGTGTTGAAAAGTTATATCCTGTCTTGAGAATTAGCAAATGACTTTGTTATTTATTTGTCAAACGTTTTTTTTTAAAGTTTTTAAATCGAGACATGATTATTCACAGAGCAATGTGGTTATCTAATCGCATTCTATTCCAAAGTTGTTTAGTATGGTTATATGGTTAAGTATTGCTAAAATTTTAGAAAATTAGAAGGTGATGCGGTAGTTTCGCAAAAATAGATGTCAATGAAATAACTGACCGTCTATCATATCTTCATTGTTTTCATAAATGGTCATTTCTTTGTAGACGTCATTTGAAAATGCTGGCATTGTTGGTGATTCAGCTTTTGAGGTAGTATCCGGATCCTTTGCTTTCGTCCGTCTATAAAATATGAAAACAATTTGATTATTTGCAGTTGTTAACGGACGAAATGAAAGCAATGTATCACATTAGAATTAAGAATGTCACAATTTAACTGTTAAAATTGGTATGTGTGGTGATATTAACAGAACGGCAAACACACCTCAATCTCCAAAGTGCAGAACATTTCCATCATCGGCCATGAAGTATAGTTATTTATGTTGGAAAAAATAATACAAATCGCTATTGTAAGTGAAATAGACTATAGTTGCTGCTATTTACGATGAAAGACATTACCGTTCATTAAATGCACATGTTCTAATATTCCACAGTTCTATTTGAGTGTTGAAGGATGTTATTCATATATTATAATCTCTTCAAATTGTTGTGAAAGCAGTATATACTTAATTTTTACAATCCTGACAAGGGTAAAGAAACTATCATTATTCTCGGTTTACACTGATTACAATACATTAATGCTATTGTTTTGATGCGTATTATGCTATTAATAACCAAACTGTCAATTATTACCGTCTCCTTATAATAACAAACAACACTATTGCTAACGCGGCTAACACAAGCACAGCTGCACTAACTCCACCACCAATCGCTGCCGGCATATTGTTTGATTTTGCCGCATTTCCATTGGGTACCGCTTTAAAAAGAAAAATGCTACATGTTAGAAATAACTACAGTACCAACTCATATTCTTCCTATTGTTACTGTAAATATGGACTTTAAGATATAAAGAGAAAAAAGATATACATGTACATAATCAGGGATTGGCAGGGACCCATTACAGTAAAAACCTCCTAAACGGGATTTTAGTAAAGAAGAATCTAGATCTTTTAGGTAGATGATTGCTTAATGCAGTGTCAAAGTTATACAGATTATCTCTTCCTTAATCTTTGTTCTTTATGTCCACTGCTGTGCTGGGTTAATGCGTGTCGTTGATAATGCAGCCGATAATGAAGTTTATCATGCAACGTCACGAAATACAGTCACTTCCTACTAGCATAATATTTTCCACGTCGACGCTGTATTTTGTGAGGTATAGTGCAATAGTGCATGTGTACTGACCCGACTGGAATGCAAGTTTGGTTTAGTCAATAGGAGGAAAACAGAAGGACGAAAAAGGCATAATTAAACATAAACATCAAATTAACACATTTTCTCACCATTGTCTCAACTATCTGTCCATATAAAATCAAGTTTGTTTATGTTGTAAAAGTCGATGACGTCACTGCATGCCAATATGACGTCGCGTAATTCCTACTTGCATGTATTTTCATTCAGGGGACGAAACCGCTTTAGCAATCTTACTGTTCTTCATTTTCTCCATTTTTCTTGGATTTGCATAATAAGGCTCGCATTTAACAACTTTTCCAACTCGCCAAAATACAGCTGAACTTCCAAACTACTAGCATAGTAATTCTTATATATGTCTTAAATCTAATGTACATATTTATCACATAATCTGCCATGTGGTTGTGCCGAAACAGAGTGCCGTAAATCGCGGAATAACAAATGCAGTTTGAATCCGCCTGTTTTACGCTTTACACAATGGCCGAAACAGCCGACAGGTAGATAGTCTGTTTGACCGTTTTTGACACCTTGTAAGGGTTATGTAATGAAGGAATCTTACATTCGTGTTAATTACACCTTTTTGTCATGAAACTCGTTTACTATAATGAATATTACACTCGCTAAATCTCGTGTCATATTATTTTAGCAAACGCTTTTCATAAAAACAAATTAGTAATGAACACTCATATAAGATGATCTATGTACTATGAGCTATACAGAATATACAAATAGATACAGAGAGTGACGGAGGGACTAAGCAGGCAGGCAGGCAGGGACTAGGATGAGAACTGACCGTTTTAAGGATAAAAAAAGGAAATACGGTATATTATGCATATCAGCAATATTTGTACTTTGAATATACATGTACCTGTGCACTGTAGTTCTGTGCCTGATAAAGTTTGGTTTGCAAGACATCTCCGTTCTTTATGTCCGTTGTTGTGCTCGTAACCAGCCTTGCAGTCGGCTAAAAGTGTGTCGTTGAACTTTATTGATACAATTTCATTTTGTTTGAGATCGTAGAAGAACTGATCTGGTTGTAACTCACCAAGGCTGCACTTCAACGCTTCAAAAGAAATGTTTTAATATAGATACAGTATAACATCATATACTCCCTATCATCTAACATAATTTGTACTTTGATTTGATTTTATCAGGTTTTACGTCGCATTAACAGTATTTTAGTCGTAAAGACAATAAGAGATATAAATATAGAGAGAGGGAATACTAACCAAGCAGACACAAATTCAGGGATTAGGGTGAGACTTTGGCCAGGCAGAGTGAGAATTCGGCGTGGCAAAAAAATAACAAAGAAAGAAGTACTATTATACATAGCATAAATATTCAACACATATGTTTTGTGCTTTGAAAATAAAATACCAGTACCTGTGCATTTTAGTTCTGTGCCTGATAAAGTTTGGTTTGCAAAACATCTCCGTTCTTTATGTCCGCTGTTGTGCTCGTAACCAGACTTACAGTTGGCTAAAAGCGAGTCGTTGAAACTTACTGTCCCATTTTCATTTTCTTCGAGATTGTAGAAGTAGCGATCTGGTTGTAGATCACCTAGGCTACACTTCAATGCTGCAAGATAAATGTTCTTATAATAGTAACCGTTTCCAACAGTGATACATATAATGACAAAAACAATACGAACTTCACGCGGGTTATTTAAGATTATTGAAGCAGCTATGTCATCTGTTTGTCTACCTACCGATGCAGTTAGGAACTAGAAGGTCCCAGCTATGGTTTTGTTGACATTTGATTGTTATTTGTCCCGTTATATCTGACTCAAACCCATCCATACATATCGGCTTAAGAGACTGACCAGCTTTGAAAAATTCAGTGTCATTCTGATCTTCAAAGTATCCATTTAAAAGAGATGGGACCTCGCAAAGGGCATCTGTATAACATGATAAGAACATGACAAGAGGTAATACAATACATAGAATATACCACCTATCCAAGAACTGTTAAATAAGATACATTATACAGTCATTTATGATCAATCAGAGGGTAGGGAAATTATGCTCATGTTCTACGTACAAATTGAATTGCCGTTTACCCAAAGACAACCGTTGACATGAATAATAAAAGTACAGTTAATTTATGGGGCATTATGCATTCAATAGTGTTTAATTCATGTCTTTATCGTGTCTGCTGAGTGCACTGTGTTTAATTAAATGTCTATTATCAAAATATCTCCTCTATGCATTTACATGTACCTTGGTTATGAGTGTATTATAGTAATCTCAATTGATCATTCCAGATCAGAACGTCATAATAATTTGCTGAACAATTTGTTACAATGAATTTGTTTAACCAGAAAACAATGAAACAAATAATGTATCATTTACCGCACAAATTGCCATCCCCGGTCCAATTTCCATCGTGTCCGCAGGTGCGCGAAGTTTCATTGTCAATAGATAGCCGGTAGAGAGTTTCATTGCACACTGCCGTTGCCACAGTACCATATTCATAGACATCCTTGTCGTTATCCTCGAAATGGTCGTTAAGCATGTATGTATAGTATCCACCAGTCAACAATACTGGTCTACTACATTGTATGGATAAGCACTGTGGTAATATGTCCCATTGGCCATCTTCCGTGCAGTTGATTCGGGAAACAGTTGCATTGAAACCTTCCGCACATATTACATATACAACAGTTCCACTTCCCAGTGTCCCGGATGTGTAGCCCGTATTGTTCGCAATTTTCAAAGTTCCATTAACGAAATCGTCAGGAAATAAGCATGTAATACGATCGCAAGTAGGCTGGTCTTCGCTCCAATGTCCTGATGCTAAACATTGCATTGTGCGGTTTTGCTTAGATTTATAACCTGGCGCACAATCCCAGTATACAATGTCTCCAACTGAATAGTTGGAAAGAGTTTTCTGTGAATAATTACCATTTGTAACAGTGGTCGGCATACTGCACTGTATTTCTAAAAAGGAATAAACAGAAACCAAAATTAATCATATCGTGTCAGTAAATATTCCTGTAGATAACCATTTAATTTTAACAGTAGTATTCGCATTGTCATTTTATTGACCATTACTATTTTAAGAAAAAAAATCCTAATTGTTCTCGATTTCAGAACCTATATACCACGCGCTAACTGGCCAACAGATAGTCACCTTGTTATGAAGTCTGGTCGGTCGAAAAACAGATTTGGTAGAAATAGTACGGTTCACAGTATCTTGTAATCTAACGATATGTGTAACCAAATTTCTGGAAAGTATCGTAAAATGTTAAAAAACCACAAACCAACACAAGTAGGGACACTAGCATTATAGGTCTTGTTTGGCAAACACATTGTTGACGTGCGTCCTGTAAGTGTATAATGGCCGTCACACGAGAAGTCCAACACCGTCCCTGTCGACACCAGCTTTTTTGTACCATTCAAATAGCCTGTTCCTTTCCTCATCGTTATCACCAAAGGTCCGGATGAAACAGGAACTGGGCAGTCATGGATCTCTGAATTGATTCAGATTCATATTGTCTTGTATATTTGATAATTATACTTCTCTTTTGTAACGGTTAACAATTATTTAACCTAGATTAAAGGCGGTTTGATTCTTTTTACAATATATCATTTGAGAAACTGAGTTGTGAAGGCATGACTCTTGATCATAGGTTGTGTATGGTATATGTAAGTAAATCTTTATCAGAACAATGAAAATATACAGTAAAACCTCCCTAACCCGGACGCTAAAATTTGTATGAATATAGGTTTTGGAGACAGGTGGTAGTTTAATGAGGGGTGAATTCGTTCTGGATGATTTTCGACCCGCTTTAAGCAACCAACTGTCTAAAAGTATCTTAATTCTTCATTACTAGAATTCCGATTTAGAAAGGTTTTACTGTACAAATCAAAATATTAAATCATTATGATTAAGATAGTATTAAACAGGTCAATTGTATAACGTACACTGTTTTATTCTAAATAATCAATTATGTTCTTATACAATACTAATTTAAATAACGTTGTTAACACCCTTATTGTAAAATAACATATGTAAAGTAAGCACAAAGCATTGCAGAGTAGAGATGGCATGTACTTTTGATTAAAACAGTTAAACAGAAATGAATTGAGATTTTAATGGCGTGTTATGCTATTCAACATTTATATACTAAACTGTCGAAGAAATTAGTGTAAATTATTTTTAAAATCTATCAAGTATTTAACCTGAATATATCTGTACTTCACATAGCTGAAGGAATGATGCCTCCGATTTGAGCTCCGGAGCCACTACACGAATGGATGAAAATTCTTTGACTGAGGTAATTACAACATCTATCAGTGATTTGTTGTAGAGTTGGGGGTTGGCACCACTGTCATCGTACAAGGCTGTGAATTTGTTGATACCAGAAGACAATAATATACCGACAATCCTGAAATTCTTATGTCTATCTGAAAGGAAAACATGTTCAGTATCATCTCATCTTTATCTGAAAGGAAAACATGTTCAATGTCATCAGATTGATTATATTCCATAACATACACTTACAATTAAGAGTTTTCGATGGTATATCACGATCTTCATCAGCCTTGTGTTGGGTTAGTGGATAGAGCCACGTAACACAAAGAGCGTGTTGTAGACTGGCGGAAGCTCTAACCCCTCGTCAAAGTCGGTGATTTGACTACTGTCCATTTCAATTTACTTTGTCACTGAATTTGAATCGAGAATTTTTTCATTTCTTACCGGATCGAGATCAAATTTAAACCACTTGTGTCATCGTTTTTCAGGAACTCTGTGCCCGAGTTTCCCTTGAATCCATCTTTAAATGAATAGTTCATGCATAAAAACAATGTTTTTCCATTGTAAACACGTTCATTTCAAATTGCAAATGGCGGACGATTGACGTCGAGTGGAATGTTCGAATTTAGCTAAGGGTAATTATAGCTCTTAAAAGTTGACGTCATACACGAAATTACGTCATTTATTTCCTATCAGTATGCAATTCACCCCTGTTGAAAAATGATACGCTCCATGATCCATACACACAGCGGCCATTTGCAAAGAAACAGCTGATCGAAATAGCATGTAGAAAATGCATTTTCGGCATTTTATTACTTGTTACCGAATGATATTGAGGGATATTTAGCATGGGAGTTCCTGAAAAACGATGCGATCAAATGAAGTATATTTAAGGTCAGTCTGACTTGAAATGAAAAAAATATCGACTAAAATTCAGTGACAAAGTAAATTGAAATGGACAGTAGTCTCTTAACGTGTACGTCATCGGATGTTATTATTTTAGTATTCTGTGGGCAGATCACTAAGCCGGGACGAGGAAGGATTTGAGTTATTGAATTGAATCAATCTGATGATGAATCCAAAACAAGACTTAAAGAGATCAAACTTAATAGTTATGTTCAATATAAATAGTTAATTTATCAGCGTTTATAAATGAAAATGTCCAATATTACGTTTCAAAACAATAAAAATGTAGTCAACTTTTCATTAATCATACGCATATCGAATGATGGCGGGGATACTTTTTCACACTGTTTGTTAAACTAGGATGACTTTGGGACAATTATGAGGTTAGGACGTCCGTAAACCGGTTTAGACCCCACTGTTAGTTTTGGCACTGACCGTTCCAAGGCAGTACCCCCTTTTATAACCCTTACTGTTATGTTTGTCGTATGCCTTTGTGTCTGTTTACTGTGTTTGTTGGTGTTTAAGATTTGTATCTCGTGTGTGTGTGTTCGGACGGGCGCCCGTCTCTGTGTTTATATGTACGTTAGTGTGTGTGCACAGGTGTGTGCTGTCTCACGTACTTTCTATCGGTGTTTTGGTGATGGTTGCGTCTTGTGTGTAACCTTTTAATTGATAGTTTCTTGGAAGTTTTGGCACAATAACACACCTTCGTAAGACTTTATTTGATTTCTGTGTTTGCTATAGACGCATTCAGACATATACACGATTACACGTTAAGATCCTGGTTGTGTAAACAATGTTTTAAAGACAGCAAACCATAGTCGACGTGCTTCAAGACAGTAGCTTCTACCAACTTCTTCCTTTCAATCTATTAAATGTTGTTAATAGTATTACAAGACAATGTCATTTTTTATGAGACTACATATATATACGAGTATATAAACCCAACGTTTGCTATTCTTATAAATACAATACAATAAAAGCAAACGCAACATGCTTACTATAGCAAATGTTTTCTTGGCACCAAATTAAGAAGTGTAGAAAAGTGTAGATCTTACAATTAGTATTGAATTTGCATTGTCAGTAATTTGATACCTAACGCTTATGGACGTATTCGGAGTAGGTTTTCGGATACAGACTAGTCCTTAAATCCCATGCTTTAATGTGATTTATAGGGATTGTTGACAAAAGCCGGATTTGAATCCGTACACAGTTACTTTATTATGACACCGAGCTAATCAGTGTCTCCATTGTTCCCTTGTTGAGAGTATGAGTTTCTTTAAAGTAATACTTTGCCAGGGATCGCACGATAATTTAGTATAACTCGGCCAGTCATCATCATACCACTACAAATGCAAACATCTACTAAATAAAGAATCGATATCGAAAATTTAAAACCATATGACAAAAACAATTTATATGAAAAGTTACAAGGAATGAAGGTGACACGATCATTCAGGCCTTTTTTCACCGTCGACCTTATTACAAAACAGCGACAAAGTCCACTGTATAGCCCCCTATGTAAAATGCATAAATAATTCATCCGGTAGAGTTCTTTTCGTCGGCACCTTTTGGGCACATTTACTCTTCGATTGGACCATAATAAATACCTAAGAAACTGGAACATATATTTTCTATACCAGTGGCTCAATATTATGAAGATGTCGCCTGGACTGGTTTACACGAGATAAGAATCATTTGTTTAATTGTGGTTCTATTTTTTAACGTATTTGACATCTCGTCAAGTTGAATTTCGATATCTCGAACTTCAAGGGACCATACAATTGTTTTCGAGGTAACAGATATTCATCCAATGTCTAACCAATATATTAAGTTCACAGCTTAAAGCATGTCTTAAATAATGCTTTCAACATTACTTTCGAACTCCATTAAGCTGTCTCACATGCTTCTTGATAGGTGTAGTGCTATTTAGAACAATTCTGTATTGTAGATTGTGGAAGGACCGGATTTTTAGTTCGAGTTATTCCAAAGTTCGAGTTATCCGAGTTCGAGATTTCGAAATTCAACTATACTTGACAACTTAAATACTTCTTCGATCGCACATAAGCTCTAGAATATACTGTACACTAAAATCTCGCATTGAACTAGAATTATATGATATACGACTGACATTCAGGCAAGCGTTAAAATGTGAATGTAAATTCCGAAATAAAAACGAAAGACAAACCGTATACATGTACATGTATATACGGGTGAGTACGTAATCTAGTTACTTACATTGATACGAATCCCGATTGAATATCCGAATTCCTTTCACGGTATATAAACCATTGAGCACTACGGTCCATTTAACTCTTGTATTTGTTCTACCGCTCGTATGGGAACAGCTTCCAGCCTCCATACTGTGGTTAGTGTTACCGTCGACCGCAAGGTCTGATGAACGACCGTCCAACGTATCCGGTGTTTGGTATGTACTCTTACCTAGAGCTATATTCTTTCCTGTTGATGAAAAAATCACTGTGCATCGGTTTTGTAACATACACTCTATTAAAGTGTAACATTTTTGACTGAGGTGTCACATAATGTTGATGAAAATGATTAAAATTGGTTAGTTAAGCCTCCGTTGCAAAATGTCGAACACCATCTAGGGCTAACTGGGGATTCGGATACAGTAGAAATGTGTTTCTTGTTTACTCCACGAACATTCATCATAACGACTTCATCAATATTAAGTAGATGAATATTTATAATGGCATATGAACAAAACAATGGTTTGGTCATGGCATAATGTAGAATCATATCTGTACAATTCTATAAACAAACAGAGCGGAGCGGCGTATTTATAGTGTAAGTGGTTAACATGTCTAGTGTAAAGCAATGTTACACAAAGACTTTCTAGCAAACACACGACATCCGGTTCCAGAACAAACTCTCGACCTCCAATTTGAATTTGAATGAGTAAAGAAAACCCTCTCATGCACAATTTATACTTTATTACTGTTTTAATCGTTTTATTAAACTTTGAATATGTTTAAATGTACAAGGTATTTATTTCTCTTTTTGATTTGAAGAATAATGGTCTGCATAAATATATATTGTGATATTTTCACAACTGTTTGATACCTTGCCATCTGACTGTTAACCGAATGACCCAGAAACACACGTGGTCATCATGAGAGGAACACCCATTGACTTGTTTGTATGTTTTGAAAAATAGGAACTTGATGGATCGTTGCAAAATAAATATGCCATAATGATAACAGAGGCGTTAAGTGTCGCTATTGGTGTATCAACTTTAAAACAAAATTTTGTTTTTGAATTAATTAGCCAGACATTGATTTACAGCCAATCTACATCAACTATCCTTTTACAGAATATATGTACTTCACAACAGCAGGTGTTAAGTGCTTGTGTGGCGGTTGTAAAAAGTCGCCCCGTACTTCATTCTCAGTGTTGTTATATTTTCTGGTCCTTCGGGACTATTAGTTTTGATGTTATTAGTTTTGATAATTGAATCCTGCTTAAACCGGTGCTAGGGGGCTTGAGTAGTGTTGTACTTTTAACTACTACTCATGAACAGACTCAATAAAACCGAGTCTGCAATTTTCTCTTTTTGCATTTCTACTTTTGTTTTCGAAGGATCACCCTTTTTTCAGAATATATGTACTTCACAACAGCAGGTGTTAAGTGCTTATGTGGCGGCCGTAAAAAGTCGCCCCGTACTTCATTGTCAGTGTTGTTATATTTTCTGGTCCTTCGGGATCATTAGTTTTGATGTTATTAGTTTTGAAAATTGAATCCTGCTTAAGCCGGTGCTAGGGGCGTGAGTAGTGTTGTACTTTTAATTACTATCCATGAACAGACTCAATAAAACCGAGTCTGCAGTTTTTCTCTTTTTGCATTTCTACTTTTGCGGTCGAAGGATCACCCCTTTTCAGAATATTTGTGACAGTGTATGTGATATATAATCATACTTGATTGTCACACTGTCATATCTAAGTGTGCTCATAGAATACAATAACAAACAAAATGCAATAATAATCATACTTAAATGTACAAAGTAGGGTATGCATTCTAAAATTAGATATAACTTTTTGTATCATTACTATGTCTGAAAATATTAATAAATGCGAAAACCTGGTACGTCGGATTTGATTTTAATACATATATATAAATCATTCGACTTTACATTGTGTGCATTTACAAGCTGAACGTACGTATCTTCGTTATTTAAACAAAATAGGAATTTGGAATTCAGATATTGCATATATTGATGGGGATAAAGCAAAATCAAGCTGACCAGATACCCCGTCTTTTGCTAGAATGCTGATTTGGATAAACACTGTGACCAAAGTGGCGCAGTCAACTTTCTCAGGAGTCTGCTCGTCTTCATAAATACACATTTCTACGCAAACATAGTAGACCCAGATGAGACGGTTACTATAGGAGCCGTCTGATTAAAACATTCTTAAAATATAAGATCCTGCGAAAGAAAATTTAAAGTACAAATGTGAAAAGAGAAAATTGCCGACTCGGTTTTACATTGTCTGCTCATGCGCAATTAATTAAACGTGCAACATTACTCACGCCCATGGCACCGGCTTAAACGGTCTTCAGTTTTCATAGCATAAAAACTGGTGACACCGAAGGTCCAGAAAATATAACAACACTGGGAATGAAGTACTGGATGACGTTTTAGGACCGCCACCCGGGAACTTAACAGCTGCTGTTGTGAAATATACAAATTCTGAAAATTAGAAATCCTTCGAAAGCAAAAGTAGATTTCTGAAAAGAGGACATTGCAGACTCGGTTTTATTGACTACGTTCAGGAACAGTTATTAAAAGTGCAACACTACTCACGACCCCGAGCATCGACTTAAGCGGTATTCTGTTTGCTTATGGAATAGTATACTTATGTTCCTTCATAGTTAAAAATCCATGTGCAAGTGTGAGTATAAAAAATATAATAATCAATACAACGATGTATTTATTTCCTATATGAATATTCATGGAGTAAAGGGTTATATAACTAGAGTAGTCGTTTCTTATTTCGCTACAATTACGAAATTATAAATATCTAATTTGTAAAGCATGAAATATAATCAGGTCCGCTATACCAAAAGCACATTTAGGCTTTGCAAAAGTTATAGAACTAGATCTTTCTTTTTTCAGCTCAGCCGCCGCGTTAAAAGTGCGACCTTTAGTCAGTTATATCACTGTTTATACCACAACCCAGTAAACCAAAATAGACAGGTTGATGGCAAAATGTGCAGAACTGTTTTGGTTCCAGGTAAACTACAAAACCTAAATATTGACTCAATAATTCAATTCAAACCTGCAAAGTTCCAGCTGTCTGAGGCAACAGTGTTCAACAGAATACAATAAAGGATGAATTGCCCCAAACCCATTGTTACGATCAGCCAGAAATGCAACGCCTGAAATAAATTGAAACATTTGCATCAATCTAACGAATATTGGGATTCTATCACCGAATATTGCTTACAGGAAAATATTTGTATGGATTTTAAAGCTACCACCTCATTTTCCATCACTCATACACTGATAAATTAATTGATTTAAAGTGTCCCTGTTTTATGATTCCATATAATCCTTATATCGACTCAGTGCTTGCATCGATTCAATGATTGTATTTAAACAGAAAATCCTTTAAAATCAAATCAATGACTTTACAAATGGTACCAGTAACCCCTCCCTTATTTCACAGCATGTGAGAGACGTCCTAGAAATTCCTTTGACCCGGTGTCAGTATAATATGACTAAGTGTGGGCTAAATTTTAACCATGCATATGTATTTACCACGCTAATGTTAAAGAAATGGGAAACTCAATAAGTGATCCTCTGTATCCGAAGTATATGCGTCTGTGAACCTTATACCCCAATTCCACTGAGCAGCGATTCCCTTACGCTTCGAAGTTTTGGTAAAAACGCCGCAAATTGTAGCAGGAACGGCAACAAAGCAGTAGAAACATCCTGGAGGAGAAGCGTAACAGACGCTTCTTAATCGCCATTTAACGGCGATTGTATTGACTTTGCTCAAAATTTACGTAGCGGCATCGCCGTGGACTCGAAGCGCAGCAGAAGCGTAGTAAGAAATTCATAAACGCAGAAATATCATATCGTAGTTGCAGCTCCTACGCTTAGGTTTAAGCAATATCACAACAGCAACGTAGCGTAGACTAAGCGTAGCCTGAAATCCCGTGTCATAGAAGAAGCGTCTTGGAGAGATCTCAAGCGCCATAGAAGCGCATCAACATTCGGCAGGATCGTAAATAGCACAGCGATATCCTTATTAAAGCGTAATATAAGCGTACTAGAAACGCGCAAGTCCCAACATTATGCACATGTCGGCGCTTCCGCGGCGATTTGGAAGATTTTGGAGAAGCGCCATGATCGCCATGAGCATAGCGGAACCACTGCCCAGTGGAATATGGATATTAGATTGTTGATCAAATTCCTAAATCATCTTCAGAAGTTATCCCAAATGTTGAGCACGTAAGAAATGAAAATGGAACGTGCTCTAGATTTTGTTGAACACACATTCTTTCAAAGATTTATGCAAGGTAATGCATAAAGAACATGCCAGTTAGACAGTAAAGCGAATTACAATGTTCTATATTGTCTAGTAACGTAATTAAGTTGATTACCACTTTTTAGCCTTAATAAATTGCAATAAAAATGTTCATACTTTGAATACAACTGTAGAAGACTCACACTACAATGTATAGCTACACTGATATCGGTCGAATTATTCTGTTTTAGTTATCTGCATTTTGACATGCGAACTATTAGTGTTACTTGCATAGACATTGGATACGTATATGCATGTGTCGTTAAGTAATACTGTATCGGTTCAGTGTTATCATTTGCAATTAGAGAGGACCCACACGAACAGTTGTTAAGTAACCGAACTTTTTGATACTATGATATCTTTCTATTCACTGAATGGCAGATTATGTACGTATGACCATGTTGTAAACAAAAATGTTTGTTGACGAATAGATTTAGGAGTTTAGTAGCAAGAGTGTAACTACATTATGAATGCTCTTGATTCATATGTTAAGCTATGCACGAATACTATCGGATTACACCTCGTCATTGTACAAATTTTATTCAGCAGCGGATGTGCCATACAAAAGACAGCATATATCACACTAAGGTAGCTTATACGCCTCTGTGTTTTATAGCATTTAGTTCTGAAAGGTAGGTACGTTCATGGCTATTTAAATAGGATTAAAACGCTGTCAAGATCATCATTAGCATACCCATAATTACCATCATACTCGTCATCACGCTACTAATCATACTCATTATCATCATCAAACATCACGTATTCAAAAGTAGTCTCCCTGACATTATTTCCAACGAAAGGTCGCCTTTGCCTTATCATTTAGATGTTCGATATAATGTCAAAAGGAGTTGGAAATCACTCTAGTTCAGTCCGGTTAGTATCACAACAGGCAGCTACAATTGGACAAGTTCTACATCTTAAATTTCAGCAGAATAGTGAGATTGTTCCCATGCGTAAACAAATCATATTTCCGTAATCATATTCGTCATTCTCTCCTGATCCATCATCCACATTTGAAGACATACAGTGATGTACCTCTATTGCAAAGAAGAAAGTCGTTATATTTAGGCAGGTGGGTGTAAGTCATGCAAAATATCTTTTTGAATCTCTCTGCTTGGCTTAAACTGACACAAAGTAGACGGAGAAGCATCATATTTCAACCCAAAGTATAATTTCAGTGACATATGGGACAACATTGGCAACAAATGTATAATGACATGGTTAGCTATATAATAACTTCCAAAGTATTCGCAGGTTTGTGATTAACCCTTTCCGTGCAAAACATGGAGCTCTTATGTCATTTGCAAGCAGTGTAAACCCAGATAAGAGGGCTCTTCCTAAGGGTCTTAACTGTTTGTCATATGTCACTTTTCCTACAAATATTTCTGAATACTTGGGGTAAGAGTGACCTTTTTGAATATTAGAATAGTTCGTTGATAATTCAGCGTTGTAGGAATAACCCATTTAAGAAAACATTGTGACTTGGCGTCTAATTAGGACTTTTAGATATTTTAGAACAACAGAAGCATAACAATCTACCTCGAGCCATGAAGCAGACATACTATTCGGGGAAAACAATGAAAACACAGGGTAACACGATCCATTGCTTGATTCTTGTTTACCGACACGCAAATAGCTATTACCCGTATTACACAGATTGTTAAAATAAGTCAACCCTTTTCTCATATAAACGCTTCCTTTAGGCCTCTGCAAACAGAGTAGACCAAGATTAGACAGCCCCGGTAGGAACCGCCTGATCAGGGTCTGCTCTGTTTGCTTTTGGCATTATATAGATCAAATTCTACATTTTTGTGAAAACAAATAACTCCCTTGCATATTGTACACTATAAATTCAGCTAATAAGTGTTTATAATGTCACCATGTTCTGCATTTTATTAATGGTTAAAATAAGTACAAACCGAATTGTTCTATTTTGTCTTTTATATGGTACAGGCGGATCGCTGATAACGTTTATAAACAGTGTGGGATCTAATAAGAGGGCTAGTCACTGGATCGCCTATTAGGATGAAAACTGTGTGGCATATATATAAAACTATAGTTGTTTGTAAAAACAACATGCGATGGGGTTAGTTGTAATTTTAGTTGGGAATCGACCAATGTGAAACGTAATGCTTCAGGTACATGTAGCCATCCAACTAATGAATTCACCCTTATCTTACTCTGGATGTCAATTTGAAACTGCTTGGATCCGTATAAGACACCGAGCAGGTATGTCTCCCAATCGGAACCAAGCTGTTTGAAATTCGGTGAAGAGTTTCTCAAAAGCTTGAATTAATCGGAAATCAATAAAACGCTCAGCTTATTAGAGTTTCAGCAACTATTGATTTTATCAAGAGAATGGTTACATGCAATTAGGAATACCAATGATACCTTTGACAATCGTAAAATGGGATGAAAATTCACAAAGTTGTAGGTATTCAAAGATTACACGTAAGACATAGTCATATTCTCACTCAAGTATATTAACCCTTTCCCCTCATATAAACGTGTTTTCACGCATTTGCAAACAGAGTAGACTCATATCAGACTGTTCCTATAGGAGCAGTCTGATCAGGGTCTGCTCTGTTTGCTCATGGAATTTGAAAGATCTGTCTCTTTACTTTTTAAAATGGCTGCAATGTATTACCTTTCATATTTCATCATACCTTTTTTGTTCATGAATATTCAGTAGGTATTGAAATTTGTAATAAACACAGAACAGGGAAAGGGTTAAAGTGAAGCAAACTAAACATGCTGAATGTGACTTAAGGGTTCAAGTAATCTTCACCGAAGTCACGGTGTGCAGGGTATAGTTTCACACTCTCTCTTTATCACGATATCTGTAACCCGACCCGCTTATGCAAACAGCTCGGACACAGACAAGAAGAAACTCCGAGTAACTCGGCGTCTCATCAGGATCCAAGACGCTTGATACTGGGTCAGTAGTTTCTAAATAGCTGTGTTAAATCTGACGTAACCAAATAACGTACAGATCCAGATATAAGCAGATACTATATTTTCACAGCAGGCTAAGTCTGAATTGAATAATGCAAATAATTGTAAAGGGTAAACATTACCAGCTTCCTATTTGCCGTCTAAATCGGACTGTACGTCGCGATTAGGCGTACCAAGATGAACTATCAAATCTCATATTTCTCTGTCAAATCCAGACTTGTAACAAACAACTCATTAATAATTACTCGAAGAAATGTTAAACTATTTTACTTAGATTTCTTGAAGATCATGCGTATATAGAACTTGGTAATAAGAAGTTACCCTTTCTCCCTAAAACAACAAAATGTTACCCACTACAGATCCAAACAGAACTGACATTTTGCTTGAGTAAACAAGAACCGCCTGATCTTGGCCGACCATGTTTGAAAAGGGTCGTCTCTATTGTCTTTATTAGTTTGGTTTTCGCTTCCAGAATGCAAGCAAACTATCAGGCAGTTTGGATCCTGATGGAAAACCAAGTTACCCGGCGTTTCATCTGGATACAAACTTATTGAATAGCTTATCACAAGCGGAAAGCAAACAGAGCTGAACTTGATCAGAAGTATTCTTGAGGAGTTTTCTGATTTGGGTCTACCCTGTTTTTCAATGTGTAAAATACGGTATTAATGGAGAAACGGTCATCGAAAGTTGTCCCATAGGTTTTTTTGCAATTGGTAATTGTGATGAACTTTAGATACAGTTTGAATTCAGATAGATGACATGCCGAGTAACTCGGCGTATAATCAAAATCCAAACTGTCTGACATCCTACTCATATTCTGAGTATTTTGATGAAAATTCCTTCCCGATACTTAAAACGGGCCAAAAGATACAAGTGATTTTGGTGCAGTTCAATAGCATATCTACCATGTAAAGAATTTCGCAAAATACTCAAAAAGCCAAAATTCTGATTCCTTTTAATCGCAGATTCTATTAATAACGTCAGAAATAGGTACACGTTGTAAAGGGCTGACCAGTTTTGAACCAGATACCGGTATTAATCAAAACATATAATGTTTGACATTAAGAACGTAACAGCATTATTGACCCTTTCCATGCCGGAAACGAGTCACTAACGTCCTTTTCAAACATTGTAGTCCGAGCTGAGAGGACTCCTAGAGTCATCAGGTTTTGTACTGTTTGTCATTTCTTTTAAGGCCCCTGATTATTCACAATAAGGTAAACGTGCTTAAATTTTTAAATTTTGGAATATTCCATTAAAACAGCGTCGAAAAAGTTTCAAATCGTATTGCCTATTGTAGAGCTGCGTTCTATAGAGGAATGAATAAGTGAACCATACACAACTAGAACGTAAGTACAGTAATACAGCAAAACCCGCTAATGCGACCACCTAAAAGAGGTATAATTACGGGTGCTAGATACAGGTGGTAGCTTAATGCAGGACAAAAGTAATGCAGAAGCTTCTAGAGGAGCTTTCTGCATTACTTTTGTCATGCATTAAGCATCCACCTGCTTATAAAGACACATATGTTTATTGATTAAGTGGTCGCATTAGAAGAGTTTTACTGTACTGTCGCTTCTGTCGCAGCCTTCTGCAATTTTTTGTCGTCTGCTTCAGTTTTTATTTTTTCTCCATTTTATGTTTAAAAAAAAACAGTCACAGAAACAAACAATTTGGATCTTGATGAAGCACAATCTTACTCGGCGTCTTATCTAGATCCTAACTGTTTGCATTAGTGAGTACAGATGCGACATTGGCAGCGAAAGCGTTAGCACCTATTAAATCTTTAAAAGTAGCATATTTTCATTTAATACAAAAAGGATAATTATTAACAGCCAGCTTGTACACAGATGTTTGACGCTTCATTGTGATTTTTCACAGTTTTGAATTTCTTCGCTTATATAAGGGAGGAGTCAGGTCGTGTCAGAACTCTCTTATTATCCTGTTCATATTTTTGTATAACCTTTAATTATACCGCATTTGAAACCAGACAGGAGCTGTATGATCAGGCTCGGATGTTTTTTGTATGCTATAGATTCTCTACCTGGAGCACAACTATCCATAGTTTATGTGTTATTATAAAACGAGTAATTAAATCATTTAACCTTGTATCGTATTTACAAACAGCTTAAATCCAGGTGAGACAAAAAAAATTTCACAACAGGATTAGGGTTGATATCAATAAAAACATGGAGCAATACATAATACCTGCATGAATATTAATGGAGTAACTGAAGAAACAAATAATACATCAACGGCATAATATATTTGTGAATATAGCTAAAAACTAAAACATGCTTACCTTTGACTATCACATAGTTTCACTTTTTCGTAAACACGGTCCTTTACAACCGAATGTTGACCCTAGTCTGGTATTTAAACTTCCTCGTTTATTGTTAAATAATCCGGGCTTTTTATTCATGTGCCCTAAGCGTTTACTAAAGGCTACTTGCAAAACGTGTTTTTTAATTTCATTTAGCTTTATTATCCAGAATAGGCTTTAAATTGACAAGTGTTTAAGTATAACCAATTGTTTACATCCACATTGAAATTTTGTGGAGTAATATATTTCAGACAGTGTTTTAAAGATAAAACGAACTATAAATTGAGTGGTAAACAGTTTATTGAGGGACGTTAATGCTTATACAGTTAAACACTGGTAGTTCAAACACTAAAACAGGTTTCATTATCGGTCTTTAAGACAGGAGACATCTTAATGCAGGGTAAAATTCATACGGAAAAACTCATCTAGGGGTTTCTGCATGACCCGAACGCTGCATCAAGCAGCCACATACAGTTATTACTTACTAAACATTCCAAACATGGAGTTGTTAAGTGCTGAAATTAGATACCCATAGCCCATAGAAATGTATTCAGTTCGTATGATCATTAATCCCTTCAACACTAAAGAAGAAAATGTCGTTTGCTACACTTCTAACATTATTTATTCCAGTCATTCCTTTCAAAGCACAGTTCATGTGCAGCAAACGGTTTGGATTCTGATGAGAAGTTGGGCCATTCGGTGTCCTATCTGGATCCAAACTGATGTCAATTGTCATAATGAAGTGGTCCGTATTGTTTCAAGAGAATACATACAATTGTTACCTTGCTATATTCAATATTATCTACATAATTACAGTACTACGAATACTCGAATACATACCACTATTGATCTTTAACACAGGTAGCAGCTTAATGCAGGATAAAAGTCATGCTGAAAGCTACTCCTACAAATGAAAAAGTAGTAAAGTCAAGCAGGAAAAGCCACACACAAAACGCCACCATCACCAAAACACCTACAGAAAGCAATTGATATAGCAATTTATACTCATACACACATAACAGTAGAAAGTCACATACAAGACGCAAACACCAACAACACATCGATAATCAGCATGTTACACACACACATAACCAAACACACGCAAACGAGAAGAACACAGAAAACACCAACAAACACACAAGAGACCAGAGAGAATCATGAACAAAACACAAAGACACACGACAAACAAAAGTAAGGGTGACAAAGAGAGAACCGCATTGGCACATTATTCGTAGTACCGAGTTTTTACTATAATTCCTTTATTCTGTTTATATACATTAAGAATGGTTGATAATCTACAGATAAATTACCGTTGAAAATACAATATAAACCTCGAAAATTCTAACTTTAAGTAAAACAACAGATGGATGGGTGCTTTATGCAGGTTGGAAGCCATGCAAAAAGACTCGCAGAGGAGCCTTCTGCATGACTTTAATCTTACATTTGCTGCCATCAGTCATAAACTCAGATAATATTACTTTTAAGTGTTCGGAATAGCGAGGTTTGAATGTAGTGCTGAATCTGATAAAATGTTTCTAAGGCTGTGGCAGATCTAGGTCTACAATAATTATACTATATATCTATGACTGTATAGAGCGGGTCAGGGCGGACAAATAGTTTCAGAAAGTCATACACAAGTTCTAATCCTTAGGGCATGATGTTACTGATTCCATCTGATAAGATTTTGATAATTTAAATTCAACTGATATAATATTAAATAGTGTAGACATTAGTCAAACTGTTCAGGAGCCGTTTGATCTTGGTCTGCATCCTTTGCCTAGTGTTGTCTATCTTAGGGTAATTACTAAAATAGGGTACCTTTTGACTAACAGCTGAACCTGTCTGAAGCGGTCATAAAAAGAGGCCATCTTATGGGTCTGTAAGACAGGTGGTAACTTAATGCAGGTCAAAAGGCTTAAGACAGGTTCTACTATATATATGGCATAACCTTTATTATATATATTTGACAACATACAATGTAAAAACATACACATACAAATGAATATCGAAGCTATTATTGACACTATATAATTACAGCAATGACGATAGACCATTATATACATCTAGTTAATCTACCGAGAAAGCTGATGTCATACATTTAACTGTTTACTCCATAGCTTTATACGCCTTTGCAAACATCTGACCGATGTCTCCTGAATCGTTTGTCTTGTCAAAGTCTGTTATTTGCTTATGTAAAAAACAGATTTAATGCTACAGCTTCTGGCATGGTGAAACATTATTGTGTTCATATGCGATTATGAAAAATAATCGGATTTATATTCTTGATATCATTATTTTCGCAATATGCATAAAGTGATGGGCTACGCCTGAGCGACAGTAGGATGTCTTAAATCCCGGGTCCCGTACAACACGTATGATACATGTATATCATATCCAGGAAGTACTGAGTATCAGGTTTCTAGAGTAATCTAGATGTCCGCGCCAGTACGTCGAGTACAGGACAATTAAACATTAAAACCACGAGGAACACGTAATTAAATCAAAGTAATGTAATTACTGATGGAAAGTGGTTATACCTTTAGTACGGCCGATTTGTTTGCTAGATAAGCCATGCTCCATAAATGCCTACTTACATGCGATACTCTTATCCTTCATTTTGAGCCCAGTTTCGCATCTTGGCCAGACATATTTATACAGTAAAACCCCTCTAAACCGGACGTCCAAATAAGTATAAATATCGGTTTTGAAGACAGAACAACTTAATGCAGGGTAAAAGTCAGACAGAAAGCTCCTCCAGGAACATAAGCTACCACCTGCCTAAAAGTACCAAAGTTCTTCTCTACTTGAATTCCGGTTTAGAGCGTTTTCTATACATTTGATGCATCTTAAATAGTTTGAGTAAATATGGAGCATGTACTCTAACACCCACTATAACGACACATACAACATTATGTCTAATGTTACCGTTACGTTACCCTTTTCTACACTATGAACCGATTTGTGAAGACCTTTTCAATCAGCCTCAGTCCAGATCAGATACAAGCATTCGACGACTTGCCAGAATCAAACGTTTTGACATACATTCAGGCGCTTTTTCGAAATAGAAATAAGTGTAAACTACAAAAGCCAGGTACATCCGAAATCCAACCACCAAGAAGTTCCTAGTTCCATGTTCCGACTTTCAAGTTCCAAGTTCAATGTTCCGATGTCAAAGTTCCAGCTTTCAAGTTCCAAATTCCGACTTCCAACTTCCGCCTTCCGACTTCAAAATTCTAAGTTTTCTGGTGACGTCATGTCTGTTGTATATTTGAAGTAAGAAGAAATAACTTGGAAGACGGAAGTTTGAAGTAGGAATGTAGAATGTCACAACCGGGCTTTGGTAGTAAACAGTATTGTAAGACAATATTTACAGATCAGTGTTGAAAGGGTCACGTCATCTTTCTTGTATATTATCATTGACCTCTTGTCATAAGGTATAAAAAATTAAAACATTAGCATATTGTTTCGTTTCCTTTAACACGAATAAACATACACTGTCATAATGTTGGTGTGTAATAGTAGTTTCTTGAGTTTCTTCAAGAGTTTTTTGATGTAGATGCTAATTTAATCATGCTCAATGTAAGGCTAATAATGCAAGACTCATGTGTTATATTATTAGCGTTACATACACATTGAAACCTCAATCGTTCGAACACTAAACCATGCATCATTATCAGTTAAAAAAACAGCTTTCTGCATGACTTCTGCTTTGCATTAAGCAATCACCAGGCTTAAAAGACATTAATTCATATTTTCTTTTCAAAGTATCAAGTTCTTATTGTACAAAGACTATGTCACTGCTACCGTGACATTTTACTTGCTGATTGCATCGAAGAGCTTGGATTTTGAGCATTATATAATTTATGCCATGTGTCAAATTAAAAGATGTCGCACCGAGTATAGGAAAAATATATTTATCTTGAAAGATGATACCTGCTTACATTTAGATTCAATTTTACTACATCGGATTCGATTAACCCTTTCCCTACTGAAAATTCAGACAAAACGAAATATGGAAGGTGGAATATTTGCAACCATTTTAGAAAGTAAAGAAACAGATCTTTCAAATTCCATTAGGAAACAGAGCAGACCCTGATCAGACTGCTCCTTTAGTAGCCGTCTGATATGGGTCATCTTCAGTAATTTCAGAATTACTGTTGTAAGCCTCCTAGTTTTCAATATTACTATACCCAAAGTCAAGTCAGCAACAAAGACACTACAAAACACAAGTGACTACAAATTAACGACGACAATTAATGTATATATTACACTTATAATTAACATAAACATATCTGTTTAACTCAATCGCTGTAAAATTTTGTCGTCTGCAATATTTGTCGTCTACTACAAGTTTCATTATTTATTTTTCTGTATTCCTGTTTAATAAACATAATCAGAGCAACACACAGTTTGGATCCAGATGAGACACCGAGTTGCTCGGCATCTCATCTAGATAGAAACGTTTTGCATATGTAATCACGGGTGCGACATTTGCAGCGATACATTTGAAGTGTGTTCTAATCACGATAACTAGTTTCAATGGGGTTTGAAGCGGTTCTAAAATATTTTATAATATGTTTCAGACAAAATGAAGAAATGTCTCCTTAAGTTGCAGATTACAAAAATCGCTTCTCCTGTTACAGTTGAAACTCGAAATTGGAGTAGGTGTCGTACTGCTTCAGGAAGGCTAGAACAACCTCGTGACAGAACTGAAACTGTGTCTGAAACAAAAGGATTGTCCACGCTTATACGCTTAACATGATACAAAACGAGCTACATGTACTTCAAAATTAGCGTTGCCGATATTTGTATATGGAAATAACATAATATCTACAAAAGTTACCTGTTATCTGACTGCGATCCCAGCAAAACCTACAGGAGACCTTATGTTGATAAGACACAGGTATCTTAAAATGAAGGTGGCTGCATAATACAGGGGAAGAGTAATGCATAAAGCTCCTACAGGAACTTACTGCATTACTTTTGATCTACATTAAGCTACCACCTGTAGTAAAGACCTACACTTAGACCTCTGTTTGATTGTCGTTTCAGACAGGTTCTGCCGTATATTGTTTCAGACAGGTTCTGCCGTATATTGTTTCAGACAGGTTCTGCCGTATATTGTTTCAGAGAGGTTCTGCCGTATATTGTTTCAGACAGGTTCTGCCGTATATTGTTTCAGACAGGTTCTGCCGTATATTGTTTCAGACAGGTTCTGCCGTATATTGATTCAGACAGGTTCTGCCGTATATTGATTTTAAGAACTGTCATAAATGACAACAAAATAAATATGCATGTTTAATGTTTATTACTTCCTGAGCGAGTTTTGTTTGAGCATTCCCAACTGAACTAGGATTACACCTATTGTAAACACTTTTGATCCAGTTGAAACTATTTATGTAGCGTCTCATTAGGCGCCAAATGTTTTAGACTAGGTGTGTAACGGATCACCTCGGTTCCACTACGGATTAAATCTCATGGATGACCCCGGAAATGCCAATTTCCGTAGTCAGATACGAATGCACGCAACGACGTGACTACGGGTTTGACGTTCCTATGGTAGAATAATGTAGGAAATTGGCCACGAGTGACACGGATTGTTACGGAACCACACGGTTTAATACGAAAATGACACGGCTTGATACGGAAATAACAAGGTTTAATACAGAACGACACGTGTCAGGAAGAGTGCACTGCAGATAAACAACGGTTTGCTACGGTATAAGTCAGGGTTAGTACGAATAAGAACGGTTTGATGCGGAATAACACAGATCACCACGGACCTAAGCAACCCCACTTCGGGCCTACGAATAATTACGGATTAATGTGGTTTGAATACGGACTAAAACGGATCAGTAGGTTCTAATACGGTTTATTAAGGGTGTACTTCGGTTGTTTGATCCGTGCTCAAATTTTGAACATGTTCAAAAAATTGTCACGGAAGTATTACAACATATGACTACAGCTAAAATGCGGAAAGCTACGGACCAATACATATTGCAACGAATGGTGCAGGGTCGTATCTGTAGCTAATCCGACGTCAAATCCGCGACCTAGGCAAAGGGTACGCCAACCCCCGTAGTAACACCGTTGTGTGCATGCGTATCGGACTACGGAAATTGGTATTTTTGGGGACACCCGTGAGCGGCGAAGTGATCCGTGAATGTGTGCCGTTTAGAGTGTTAGAGAGTTTAACTGTAGCCTAGTACCAAAATCTAGGTTTATCGAGCTTAGTGTAACATGTTTGGTGTTAGATAGCCTAAAAATATATTTAATGCACATAACACCTTACTTTAACGTTGACGATTATTGTGTAGTCCATTGCACATACAGACTTCAAACTTTGCATGCGTGTGCAAATTACGGAGCGGATCATTTTAGTGGTTAGTTATTAAGGTCAAGGTCATACATCAATGTCAAAGGTAATATCGGGGGCATAGTGTTTCACGGACACATCTTTTTGTTTATAAAAAATATAGATCTGGCGTTATGTACAGTTTCTGTCATGACAACATGTTTAAATATGTCATTATGAAAATCAAATTTTAATGCTGGATTTATACTCATGAAGCAATGGGACAACGAATATTATTTCAATACAGAGTAATACGTGCAAAATTTGGATAAATTTGCTTACCACATTTGGTATGACGTTCTGTCTTCTGTTTCTCATTTCCTGTATCACCTGTGAAATCGCTACTTCCTGTTCAACCTTCAACCTGTCCAGAACCGCAGCCATGACACAGAACAGACCGCTCTTCTCCACTCCATCCCTGCCACATGTATATATATATATAGAATTGCAATCATGAATAGAATATATCTCTCTTCTCAACTCCACCCCTATCATAGTAACATATATAATAAAACCATAAAACAGATCAAATCAGAAGATCAGAAGTACTGAAATGTTGCATTATCGCTACAGTCAAAGTATCCTAAATGGAAAAGTAGTAAAGTCAAGCAGGCAAAGCCACATGCAAGACGCAACCACCACCAAAACACCGATAGACAGCATGACACACACACACACACACACACACACACAACCACACACCCAAACGCACACGCACACACGAAATGAACACAGAAAACACCAAAAGACACACAAGAAACAGGGACAAACGTTTCACAACATGAACAAACCACAAGCACAAAGACGCAAGGCAAACAAAAGGAAGGGTGACAAAGAGAGTACCGCCTTGGCACGGTCAGCAGCAAAAACACCACTGGGGGTTTAAACCGGTTTACGGACGTCCTAACCTCACACTTCTCTCAAAGTCACCCTAGCTTTACAAATATTGTAAATAAAGGTATCCCCGCTGGACTTACCCACAACATAGACGACGGTGAACACAGGACAACATGTAAAACATAGCATAATAACTGTGACAATCCGTCAAATATGTACTCAATGACTTTGCTGAAGTCAGAGCACCTGCAGGTAAGCCGTTAAGGGCACGACAGGGAAAAAATAATACTTGAGTCTGGTAAGCTCCTCCTGTATCCAAGTTTAAGAGTATACCATCATAGAGTACTACCCTCGGCCTGTCATCGCGCAAGCAAAGAGGGAAGCGTAGCTACCGACTGTAAAAGGGTCGATAACCAAACATGCAGTGTGTTGCAATATAATAGGATCATAACCTTTCTTTTTAAATTTTTTAATGCGTTTTATAAGACGAGTGTATATTATTTTTTGAATTATCAGTACGTCAAAATAGGCCCTGAGAATCATTTGCCGATTCGTTGCTATCTAAACCTCGGAATACATCTCTTTTACATCACCCTTATTATGCAGTACCTACATGCAGTGAACGATGACAGGATGGTTCCCAGACTGCCGTTGACATTCCTCCATCAATTCAAGCGCAGACAGTATTTGAGCGGCATCATCTGGTACAGGCTGGCCTTTGCCCCATTTCTCAAATTGAATAAGCTTCAGATCTCTGACCTTTGAACAAATATCAAGACATTTGCATGATCTCTTACTGCTCTTGGCATCTTACTTTCATCTGTGTAATTTCTGGATAATGCATAAACTCGCAAGTCTTGATATTTTCAGTTTGAATATATTCTGAAAATGGGTGATCCTTTGAAAGCAAAAGTAGAAATGCAAAACGAGACAATTGCAGACTCGGTTTTATTGAGTCTGTTCAGTCTTTTCATTGAGTCTTTTCATTGAGTAGTAATTAAAAGTGCAACACTACTCACGCCCCCTAACACCGGCTTAAGCAGTATAGCCAACATTGTAGCGTATATGATAATGAATTAAACATGAAATGATTAGATAATAAATATTCAAGACGTTAATGGGTATCTTTGACATATTGACCGTTTTGGGTCTACTATGCTTACAAAGTCATATGACAACTATCGTCATGGTTCAGTTCATATAACTATTGTTTAGGATTTAAGAAATAATTTATCAATTATTTAAAATAATAACAACAAATGTGACTACTTTATTATGTTTATAATTTAACGTGAGTTTCAATATATCGACAAATATAAAATAAGAAATTATAATAGCAAAACCTTCTTCGTCTACCTCTTTCTCTGTTGTAATTGTCAGTGTTACAATGGTGTGGCCTCCTTTCTTTTCGACGTTCTTGTTGTCGATGTGAAAGTTTTCTTTATTCATGTTCCGTTTGTCAAGGTCCGACCAGTACCTCTCTGTCTCCTGAAAGTTAATTGCCATTAACTCTTTCGTATCTGTAATAACCTATGCAAACAGTCTAGATCCAGACGAAAAGCTTAGTAACTCGGCGTCTCATAAGGATCCAAATTGTTTGTTACTGTGACAATGTTTTTTGTAAAAAAATAATAATGAAAAAATAAAAAATTTGCAGCACACGACAAGAGTTGCAGACGATAAAATTTGTCAGCGAAAGAGTTGAAAGCAAGTAAATTGGCGTCTCATCAGTATCCAAACTGTTTGCTACTATAATAATTGTTTTGAATAACAAATGAATAAGAATATAAGAATGAAAATTGCAGCCGACGATTAAAGTTGCAGTCGAGAAATTTGCTAGCGAAGGAGTTAAAAGCATCTGTGACGACAACGACAGTTAACTTGACATACCGCTTTATTACAAAGTAATGTACCCCCCCACCCGATAGATCGATCACTGAACCAGGTATCATTATCGGACTTTAAACGAGTGGCAGCTTAATAGTGTGTGAAAGTCGTCGCTGTAACCCTGTATGAAGCATTCCTCTGCCGAAAGAGTTCTCCATTCTTCATTATTAACTTAGAACTAGCCTTTGAACAATTTCAAATGTAGCGGAGTGTATTTAAAAATATACATGTCAATTTCAGGGGAGCATAATGTTAATGTTCAAGTAGTGTTTCTTTAGACAATGCCAGTAATAAAACAGAGTACAGACATTATAAAATTTAATTCAGTATTGCACCCAATGAAGTACATAACAAAGTTTGTTACATATCTCGAGAGGAAGACGGAGTCCAACATTTAGATTATAGTAAAACCTCTCTATAACGGCCACTAAGTTGTGTTAATTAGTTGGTATCAAGGACAGTTGACTGCCTAAAGCAAAAAGGTAAACCAGAACGCCCCTGTAGGAGCGTTCTGTTTTACTTTCTGTCTGTTTTACTGTACTGCCTGTAACACAAACTACTTGATGTAATTTAGTGGCCGTTATAGAGAGGTTTTACTTTACTTTAATGTATAAAGTGAGTTGTGCGTTTGCTCGAGTGAACCTGCAGATATTCTGACGGTTCTCAGTCAAGTGACTGCAGATATTCTGAAGGTGCTCAGTCAAGTTACTGAAGATATTCTGAAGGTGCTCAGTCAAGTGATCAAACAACCATACCTTGAGTTCAGTCACGTGATTCACCATGACGATAATGTGAACACCTTGGTGCAAGACCATATTCCAGAAGTCCTCGATCGTTGTCTCAAGGGGCGACTGTGTTATGATAAAAGCGTTGTCCTCCTTGTACATCTATTATAAGAAAAAACACGAAACTCTGTACCAATTTGTATTATCATTACACAGTTTTAAAAAGAGAAATGTATTAAACGCAGATGTCAATTTATGAGGATTGATTTTGTTAAGATAAGATGATTTACTTGTGTGTATGTATATATATAGTTGTTTCTTATATAGAACCGCTTCATCCCATATCCATGTAAACATGTAGATGGTTGTGTAGTGTACACAAACATGCATAATACCCCAATCGTGCTAAACTGGAAAAATAAATATAATTCGAATGTCATCATGTAAAAGACGATCTGAAACAGGTCCATTGATTTATGAGTACGTGCGTTTTAAGAAATGCCTTAACCCTTTCCCTGATGTATATTCATGTAAGAAATAATGACGCAATTAATATTAATTAGATTATTTGTTGTAATGCCATGTGAACACAGGATATTTTGGTCCAGGCAGAAGCTGTAGAATCAGATCTTTATTACACCATAGGCAAACAGAGCAGACCCTGATCATACAGCTCCTATAGGAGCCGTCTGATATGGGTCTACTCTGTTTGCAATTGCGTAAAAATGCGCTTAAACGAGGGAAAGGGTTAATACGGATCCACTATGGACTAAACGATGAAAAGCTAAAAAGGCTGATTCTCGTCTAGAATGACACACACTATGCATAGTTTCAGCGTAAGTCTTGACAAAAAAGTTTTGAGAAAAGGTATCAACTCTAATAAATCAAATGCATATTTACTTCACATTGAGATTCTTAATTTCATTGTGACCAACCCTTTGGTAAAATAAGTAAAACTAGAACTATCACTAAAGGTGATGAATACCCCCACACGGCAGCCTTGATTGCAAATCCAAGTTTTGAACATGTATCAGGACCAAATAACAAAAATACCCAAAGTTCAAATAGAGAAAATTATGTAATGGCCAACACTAAACACAGACAAATTGTGTCTTGCACATGTACTATTCGTGTTTAGTAAGTATGGCAAGTATCAATTTAATAAGTTTCAAAATGAAGGACGAGTTTTGTGACACCAACTCCCCATGTTTCATGCAAAAATATGCAAAGTGCAGGGAGGGGAAATTCTACAACGGCTAACCGTAAACACATGAAAATTGTGTCTTGCGCATCTGCTATTTGTGACTATTACGTATCCCAAATATAAATTCGGTAACTTTAAAACTGAAGGAGGAGTTTGCGACACCAACTCCCCATATTACAAGCCAAAACAAGTACCAAGTGAATCAGGTTGAAAGTGAAGGAGGAGTTCAAAGTACAGGATTTTGCCTGCCAATTTCAAGACCGATTTCAAGGACAAAGGTCAAGGTCAAGGTCACAGAGACCTGAAATTTGTATCTTGCACATCTACTACTCCTGAGTAACATTTATGCCAAGTATCAAGTAAATTAGGTTGAAAGTGAAGGAGGAGTTTGCCGTACAAGATTTTGCCTGCCAATTTTAAGACCAATTTCAAGGCCAAAGGTCAAGGTCACAGAGATTTGGAATTTGTGTCTTGCACATCTACTACTCCTGAGTAACATTTATGCCAAGTATCAAGTGAATCAGGTTGAAAGTGAAGGTGGAGTTCAAAGTACAAGATGTTGCCTGCCAATTTCAAGACCAATTTCAAGGACAAAGGTCAAGGTCACAGAGACCTGAAATTTGTGTCTTGCACATATACTACTCCTGAGTAACATTATGCCAAGTATCAAGTGAATCAGGTTGAAATTGGAGGAGATGTTCAAAGTACAAAATTTTGCCTGCCAATTTCAAGACCAATTTGAAGGACAAAGGTCAAGGTCAAGGCCACAGAGACCTGAAAGTTGTGTCTTGCACATCTACTACCCCTGAGTAACCTTTATGCCAAGTATCAAATGAATCAGGTTGCAAGTGAAGGAGGAGTTCAAAGTACAAGGTTTTGCCTGCCAATTTTAAGACCCATTTCAAGGCCAAAGGTCAAGGTCACAGAGATTTGAAATTTGTGTCTTGCACATCTACTACTCCTGAGTAATATTCATGCCAAGTCTCAAGTGAATCAGGTTAAAAGTAAAGGAGGAGTTTGCCGTACAAGATTTGGCTGCCAATTTCAAGACCAATTTCAAGGCCAAAGGTCAAGGTCAAGGACACAGAGACCTGAAATTTGTGTCTTGCACATCTACTACTCCTGAGTAACATTTATGCCAAGTATCAAGTGAATCAGGCTTAAATTGATGGAGGAGTTCAAAGTACAAAATTTTGCCTGCAAATTTCAACACCAATTTCAAGGTCAAAGGTCAAGGTCAAGGTCACAGAGACCTGAAATTTGTGTCTTGCGCATCTACCACTCCTAAGTAACACTTATGCCAAGTATAAAGTGGATCAGGTTGAAATTGAAGGAGGAGTTCAAAGTACAAGATTTTGCCTGCCAATTTCAAAACCAATTTCAAGGCCGAATGTCAAGGTAAAGGTCACAGAGACCTGGAATTTGTGTCTTGCATATCTACTACTCCTGGGTAACATTTATGCCAAGTATCAGGTAAATCAGGTTGAAAGTGAAGGAGGAGTTTGCCGTACAAGATTTTGCCTGCCAATTTTAAGACCAATTTCAAGGCCAACGGTCAAGGTCACAGAAATTTGAAATTTGTGTTAACTACTACTCCTGAGTAACATTTATGCCAAGTATCAAGTGAATCAGGTTGAAATTGAAGGAGGAGTTCAAAGTATAAGCTTTTGCCTGCCAATTTCAGGACCAATTTCAAGGCCAAAGGTCAAGGTCAATGTTACAGAGACCTGCAATTTGTGTCTTGCACATCTACTACTCCTGAGTAACATTTATGCCAAGTATCAAGTGAATCAGGTTGAACGTGAAGGAGGAGTTCAAAGTATAAGCTTTTGCCTGCCAATTTCAAGACCAATTTCAAGGCCAAATGTCAAGGTCAATGTCACAGAGACCTGAAATTTGTGTCTTACACATCTACTACTCCTGAGTAACAAATGAAGCGGGTTGAAACTGAAGGAGGAGTTCAAAGTACAAGATTTCGCGGACAGACCAACGACCTACGACCGACGTCCAAAGCCGACGTCCAACGACCGACCAACCGACAGGCTGATTCCAGTATACCGCCCTCAAACTTTGTTTGTGGGGATATAACTAGTAAAACTATATGCACCTCAGTAAATTTCTATTATTTGGAGAAGTAAACACTGTTAACAAATAGGAAGAGTTTTACATACGAAAAATGTTTTTGATTTACCTCTATTGCTTGCAGAACATTCTAGATGAAGAAATTATGACAGACATATAAGAGCATTAAAGTAAAACCTCGCTAAATCAAACACGCAAATAAAAGTACAAAAATGAGTCATGCAGGAAATACCACATACAGAACAAACACTCGCCCGAACAGCAACACAAGGAAACAGCAAATGTACATGGGTAGAAAAAACAACAAGAGACGCACAAAGACAAAACAAACATTCAATAGGAGGAAGATGGAAGTACCGCCTTGGAACGGTCAGTGACAAAAGTCACCGGGGGTTTAAACCGGTTTATGGGCGCCCAACCTCACCCTTATTCCATCCCCATCCTAAAAGACAGTGTAAATAAACGTATCCCCTCTCCGACTAATCTACAACAACCGCGACAGCAAATACAGTGGAAGTATAATTATCGCTAAATGAGACATAAGAGGTCATCTGCCTTAAAAATGCCAGATCGTATTTAGTAATAGTCCGAATCACCGAGGTCTTACTGTATTATTTTATGGTAACTGAGAAATCAATCGATAATCCAGGGCAAACATGTATAACAAATCTACATTATTTATTTAGAGACAGGTCATATCTTTTGGCGCCAAATCAATTCGTCTGCTAAGGTTATTGTCTGCTTCAGTTTTCAATCTAGAACTGTCTTCAATTTCTTTTCAAAATATGATTAAAGCGTCAACCAGTTTGGATCCCAATGAGACGCCCAGTTTATCAAAGCAGTTTATCAAAACACTTTTCAAAAGTCATCACGATTTCGTCTATGGCGTCGAGTTTATGGTACTGTTTTGTTGTCTTACCGGTAGAAAGGCGGCGTTGATGAATTCACCAAATAAATATAGTCCTGGTTGTGACAGACTCGGTATGAACGCTTTAACTAAAACAAGACAGATTATTATTAAACATTTTCCCTGTTCGATATTTCTTCCAGATTTCAATACCTACTGGATATTCATTGACAAAATACAAATGTAGTTATAATGAAATATAGAATGTAGAACATTGTATCAAATTTAGAAAGTAAAGAAAAATAAATATCAAATTCCAGTAGAAGACAGAGCAGACCCTGATCTGGGTCTACTATGTTTGCAAATGCAAGAAAAAACGTTTATAGGAAGTATATGGTTAACAGAAGACATACTATGGGTAGACGAACAGAAACATAATGTCAATATTAATGTTTTGGCATCTAAACGTGTACCTTTACATATCGTTTTTATAGTTTAGTCAAAGCCGCTGTAACACGTTTATCAACAAAGTGCCACAGTTCATCTCGTTCGAACAGGAGCAGTAATGGTTCCCTCGAGGGACAAATAAAACATCGGTGAGCAGGAGGACATAATGAGCCATGGTAGGTTAAACACAGTTTGGATAATAAGTTAGAATTATATCATCTACCGAACCTAACCTTGTGCATTAATGGGGATTGATGCTCATTATTCTATCTAAATGCTTTACTCTCAGGTAATGCGTCATTAGTTTAAGATATATGAAAAACCAGAAGTAAAGAAATAAAGATTTTTTTTAGTTTTTCCAAATATCTGTTCTCTGAAAACAATATTCGTATAAGGTAAAGGAATTGAACAATATATATGAACAATACTAAACACTTGAACGAAAACATGAAAGATTTGCGTCAACCAGGAAGCAAAATCTGATTTTTGATTGCTCTTTCACTCGACTCTAGATTTCCACTGGTGCGTTAAACTCAAACGTATAACAAACTTCGACTATAATTCGCCATTGCCTCCAACACAATAACAGCACAATGAGATACAAGACAAACATTTATATATACGCAAGCATCTAGATCGCCCCCATTTTTTTTATTACAAAGAAGAGTAATATAACACCAGGGTGTGGGGCACTTAGGAATCGGCGGTTCAGAGAAGGAATCTAAATAATTTGATTAGACGCCATCAAGCCTTGAAAATTTATATAAATATAACAACTTAGTGAAATGAATGAAAGAGTTTAATTCGTTATTGTCTAATCTTAATGCCTAGTTTTTATTACCTATGTTTTTATGTACAAAAACAAATATCATGCATTTTCCTCGTTTTCCTGACTAGCCCTATATATTCTATATAAAAAAGTTCAAATCCCAGGCATTTCTAAGGAGTGTCTTAGGCATTTTGTCTAAAATGATATGATACCTTCGCAATTTTCTTTTACAATGTGCTTAAATTGGGATAATTAATACCTTCAATGACTTGATCCCGAATACAAAAGTTATTTGCAAACAGTTTGGACCCTGATCGTGCAAACATTACGTAACTCAGAATCCAAACTGTCTGAACCCCATGTTTAATTATGATACTTGACCTCTTCATTTTCTTGATCCAGAGAATACATGTTATTAGCAAGCACGTCTTATCGGAATCCAAAAAGCGTGAATCTCAGAAAACTATTCGCTGCTTCACTGATCATCAGTAATAGGAGAAACTTTCCACTTTCCCTTGCCCATAGCACAAAAGGAAAACACATTCCGTAGGATTGCCCCTTCAAGGGGATTGTTTACCCCTTTCCATGACGGAGACTCATTTCGATGTTTTACGAACGAAAACGATTCTGCTATGACCAACTATTACAGTGTGCATATGACATTATTAACATGTATCTAATCAATATGCATAATACATGTAGATGGACATTCAACAGGTAAAGATGTCACCTCTTGTTGACAGAACATAGAATATGCTTGATGGTTTCTATTTGTAATTAAACTTACGTACATGGCAGAATATTCGAATATCTGTTCTGAGCTTTTGTTCCGTGATCCTTAGCCTCATTGATTTGATTATCATCATCCGCGGGCATTAGTCCCCACAATACCTGAAGTGATTGGAAACATGTTTTACAAATCATTGTGTAATTTCAAATAACTAATGAATAACTGGATAACTGTTCTAGCTGAAAACAAAACAAATAATTGAAATATATTTTCAAGTTTGCTTTTGATATAACATGTAACCATGGCTTGGACTTGACAAATAAATATTCATTTATCAACTCTTGCCCCGCTGTGAAAAGTTAGTGTCTGTTTAGTTTTCGATATGGTGTAATTTAGACTACGCCCGACCCCAGTAAGCTTTAAGAAACTATTGACCGAGTGTATAACAGCTTGGATCTTGATGAGACACAGAGTTACTTGCCGTTTGTCCCATTTGGACTTAAGCTATTCGGAAATGCAAGTCAGAATGGGAATAACGGGATAAGGGTTAAGATACGCTTAGTCCCCAAATATATCGTAAAACATTCACCTCAAACTCTAAATCAATCCTACGTTTCTTTTTGACGTTGTCCACAGATAACAGTTCTTGATAGGTCTCCTCAAATGTTGCAGTTGAAACAGCGGATGATTTCATGGTTAGTATCTCCACAAGGGCAAGATGTACGAACACGTACTGTTTCTGCAGAATAAGAAGTTCTACATGTAGGATATATGATTATAGTGCACAACTACTTTGAGTATTCCTAATCTGCTTGTCACGGATCACTACTGATCCGTGATTTTAGTAGTAAACGACTCCTATGTACTAAAAAAGTGTCATTCTAGTATTAAATAAATAGCTACCATATCTCAGTTGCTCAACTAAAACATAGTTTTATTGTGATTGGATGTACCAGACTGAATTAATTCCAGACAATCCATTTCAGAGCATTTATTCCGAGCATGCATTGCACTGTTATTATCATCATTAAACCTTTGTCTGCACCATGTTGACCCGCTGATTTCTCAGTTGTTCCACGCAACCTGCAACATGGACATATCCGAGTTTCTCGGCCTGGTCTACAAGGTAGTCCACCGCTATGAACGTGCCCGTTCGGCCTATCCCAGCGCTTTTATGAATGAAAACAGAGAAGGAATAAAGACAACATATATATTTTAGTTTTATCAGTACTTTTATCGTCATCATTATTATTAACTTGTTGGTGTCATCGTCATCGACCCGTTACTTGACAAGTCCGATCTTATACACATTTGAAGACAGATTAGAACAGTCGCCTTTGTTTCCATGTTGTCAACTTGATACTTGAAGAAAATGAAATATATAATAGGCAGATTCCTGTATGAATATTCAAGAAGTAAAATGTTATAGAGAATACCAGGTCAGATCCGTATACAGAGCACTTTCTATAATGAGGCGTAGCAAACTGTTTGATCAAGCTTTAGCGAGTATTTACGGAACTGTTTGAACTTTGTTCAAAACAAGGTCTGCAAATTACCGTAAATCAAAGGAAAATGCTTGAATTAGTTATGCAATCTCTTGGCCAATTCATTCAAAATATAACATGACCAAAATACTCACAGTACATATCTCACAGTATACTTAAAGGTAGACATTAGAGCTTGGGTTTGCAAAATTACTCACTATATACTATCCATGAGAGATATAAGCATGTTTAACATTATTATTACTACTCAAACTTCGTTGAAAAAATGTAAATTTTATAATTAGCAACATATAGCTTTTCGCTCTTCACTTTTTGTCTCGATCAAAATTAATTGCGGAAACTTCTGGCAGGAAATTAGCTTACTAATTTCCCGCACTTGAAAATCATCTTACATTTAACCATATATTTTATTTTGGTAATATATGCAAATAATGAAACAAATGTTTGATAAATCGCCTACCTGCAGTGAACAACCAATGGCCCGTCACATGATGTTTCGGCGGCCCTGGCCTTACTACGAAAATGCACAAAGGAGGAGCAGAAGTAAGGAACGTCTTTATCCGGCCAGGCTGTGAAATGGAACTGTATCACCTCGCGCTGTTCTTGTTCCTTATGTGGAAAAAATAAAACCCTTCTGTGTAGTTATGCACGAGTGAATACATCAGACCTGTTCGTCAATCATTACACATTCACTACGCCATCGCAAGCAGTAAGACTCTTTCCAGATATAGCGTTTTGTTAAACCGTTGCTTAATGAAAATATATGTAAACCAGTAATGTACGAATATCGTTTAGATATATTTATTATAATGGCACCATGGACATTCTAGCACCATGATAAAACAGCATGTTAAGAAAATGTTTTATTTCCTAAGCAAACACCAGACCTTGATCAAACGGCTGATGCATGTCTACTCTATAAATGCGTTAATGCGTTAAATGTCGTATGTATTGAATTAACAATTAACAGTTCATAGTTCATTCAGGGCTTCTATCTATTTTCGCACAATAACAATTGGTGAAGAGTATGCAGTTTATTAATAAAGGAATACCTTGCTGATAACCAATGTTCGCATGACGAACATTGCAAAGGTTTCTGTATTTTTCAAGGTGACGACTACACTACCATAAGTCTGTGTACCATTCGTTGGCCAGTATTGCTTACACTTCATCTACAATAAGACGACATATATCTGTTACATTTTGAACTTTACAATTACACACGTTGTAAATGGTTTGTTTTTGTCAGAAAATCATCTGCTTTTTTACAAGCATGAACAGGTTTAATCCTATAATGGGGTATTTATAAGTAACACATTATAACAAATTACAGTTCGGTTGTTATATATTTATTCTGGTTTATAATCTAAATGTTCATTCAGTCTTATTAATTTTGCACACACGATATTGGCAATCATTGTATGGTATAAACTATTGGAATTTACACAATACACACTTTCAAGATTCTAAACATACGTGTCAAATAATAAATGGTAAGAATATCTCCTGAATAAAGCAAATACGTCAAGGCGTCAAGTCCGACGATAATGTATGTTTGAAGATGTTTGCAAATCGTGCATAACTAGTTAAGCTATATTTGATACAAAGCTAATATTTAAAAACGCATTGATATACAGACACCAAAGTTTCAAACCTTTCCAAGCTCCATTAGATTTGTTAGCATAACAATTTTTCCGCAATTGTTCTGCCAAACCATTCTCCAGAAGTCGTTCAGAATGTCCTCCACTGGACCTAATCAAATCAAAATCAATAAGTAATTATCGAAATAATACATTACGTCTACAATGTTATCAAATATATTCATGCTTCAATTGTGTAAAGCAAATCTTTATTTCGAAAATAATATTTCTGATGTGTTTGAAAGAGTTTGATTTAAGGTCCCGCTAACAGTATTGCTATAACAAGGGATACACATAAATCTAAGGATATTTATAAATGATCTGTCAAGGTCCATTACAAATTATATGTACTGATGATATGTTTAAGCATGTTATATATGTTTCATGTAGTACTTTATAAGGCCACTAGAGACATAGTAATAGCTAAGACCGGGTATGCTGAAGATGAAAATAAAAATGTGGTATTGTCCTGTTTTATTAACCTGTCAAAATTTAAATAATTATACGTTTGCTGAATACGCCATATATAGCTTCGATTGATATCGATTGTTTCCGCTTATAAAAGCTTTCCTACTTGGCTTATTCGAGTACTTGTACATTTATTGTGAATCTCATGAAAAACGTTTGAAACACAGGTTTACCCAAGTTAAATTTATCCTTTCAGTGACATAGGAATATTCACATTTTGACAGGTCAATAAAACAGGACAATAGTATCATCATTACTTAATTATCAGTGATGTTAAACAAATGTAATTTACCTGGTTCTCGAGCGTCTGCTCACCTTTGTTCTCAAAGGTATTTGTACTTCTCTACAATAAAGTTGATATCGATGACGTCTTGGTTCAAACACCAGAACCCTATAATCACCCCTAGTATTACAATTAAGTACTACATATGTACTGCTACCATACAATGAAAGCATGCCGAAGACACATGGTGTGTACAACAACCAGTCACACTACAATCAAAGACCTGGCCAGCCAGTTATAGCTCCTCACGTTTTCCATATAATGCTGAATGCTGGCAGTTGTTACTTTCTATTTATAACGACTGTATTATGATGTTACATGGGATCGGCCAGGAAGTCGACGCTCTGCCTACTGAGCTATTAGGGACAGTATCATTATCAATATAAGTTGATGATGATGTTGTACCAATAGTATCTGAACGGTTTCTTTGTTCACGCGCCCGGGTAAGAGCCCAACTAATTTTAGATGCTATTTCTCATAAGACTCTGAGTCATGCTGCCATCAAATATGCGTTCAAAAGTAGATATATGTGTAACAATGTATCCTTACCTTGTGATGCAATGTACGCATTTCGTTCATTGAAACCCTGAAGTAGAAATATACTAGATTTGGACATTCATAGACAATGTTGTTTGATTTTCAATTGGATAGTTTATATTAGTACACTGGTTTGTTTGGTCTCTGCATTGTTTCTTTGAACGATTACATATTTGATATTATTTTCCTTTTAATACACCGAATTAAAATATTCATCTGACGAAATTGTAATGCTCGATGGAAGTCATTTCAATATTTAGAATATTCTAGAGTTAAAATTAAATAAAATTAAAGTAATATGTTAACAAAGTGAGTACTATGTACGTGTATATAGCATGCGTTGATATAATCACTGTCCCTTTCCGTATCCCATATGTCTAGGACTACTCTTGTGTCATCGTCTGAAAGTAAGAACGGAACACAGTACAAACGTGTCAATTTCAATATTTCGACAAAAGAATGTGGAGTGCCGGAACAGAGTGCCGTATTTCGCAGAAATGCACTAGTGCATTTTTTTTATGTAAATAAGAAATCGTTAGCCAATCGTAGCGCTCATTTAAGCGTTTGCCGATCGTAGCGCTCCTTGTGCACCGTCCGTTGTTTTACTACGCTGTTTGTAAGCAATGGTCGAAACAGCCGTCAGCTATAGCCTGTTTTGTTTTTATGGCGTCTTTAAGGTTTATGTAACAAACAGATTCTTACATTCGCGTTCATTACAAATTATTTTCACGAAACTCGTTTACTACAACAGATATGACACTCACTAGAGCTCGTGATATATGATTATAGTAAACTTGTTTCATAAAAACAATTTGTAATGAACACTGATGTAAGATCCTCTATATCTATACCATCGTTGGAGAAGTCATCGCACAATCTACTACATTACTTTTATATAAATACAGATATATAAGAGTGGGTCCCAAATGCTTTATAAACATTGGTTTGAACAAAAATGTGAAAATGGTACATTAATATAATAACTATACTTATAATTTCTCTACGTTCACATTTTCAAACCAGATCAAGTACATGCATCGCCTAAACTATTCAGTTGTAACACATATTCTTCTATCGATATTCAATAAGTGATATATCCTGTACTTATTAAAAAGATCATTAGGGCAGTTGTTTCTGATATACATACGTACATGCATACAGTCCCCGGTATCTGTTTCTCTGTATGTTCCTTGAGGCATTGGTGTATTGTTTTGTCATTCCATTCGGAAAAGCCTATATATATATATATATATATATATATATATATAAAAAGTCTAAATTATATGTTAGAATGCGAAAGGTATTATGCCTTTAAGAAGATACATATCGTATAAATATTCTGAAAATGGGTGATCCTTAGAAAGCAAAAGAAGAAATGCAAAAATAGAAAATTGCATATGTATAGAAGTAGTAGAATAAAGTGCAATACTACTAACGCCCCCTAACACTGGCTTAAGCAGTATTCAATTTTCAAAACTAATAACTTCAAAACTTATGATCCCGAAGGACCAGAAATTGTTATTGTAATTAGTTTGAAACCAGACGAAATACCAAGATACCAAATGCCTTTTATCGACATTCACCATGTCTGGAAATATTATTGACATATAGATATATAAATACCGAGCCATCACTTCAAAACTTTGAAATATCTATTATAGTATTATAAAAAAAAGAGTCATGGCATTCTAACGCAAGATATTCATGATTTTTAATGCGCTGTAAGTGCCGTAATGTTGTTATATACTCATTACTCACTCTTTAATTTTCTATCAGAACTATCTAGTTCATTTAAGAAAGACAATATCTGCTTGACATTTTGTGTACGACAGGAACTCAAATTATAAATACAGTAAAACCTGTCTTTAACGACCACTAACTTATTTGGTATTTTGGGCAGGTGGTTGCTTAAAGCAAGGTGAAAGTAAAACAGAACGCTCCTATAGGAGCGTTCTGATTTACTTTCACATTGCTTTAAGTATAAACCTGCCTTTAACACAAATACTAACTAATTTAGTGGTCGTTAAAGGGAGGTTTTACTGTTCTAAAATTTAATTGCAACAATAGGAATTTGAAATATGTATTATAATATAGTAATGAAGTGCTACAGCGTTCAAATGAAGAATATTCATGAATTGTTTATATTGTGCTATATAAGTTTCGCATTTGACAGTACTATAGATAAACATAAAATTTCAATATAAATTAAACATCTGGCGGGGATACCTTTATTTACATTATTTGTTAAACTAGAGTGAAATTGAGACAAGTCTAATGTTGGAACGTCCGTTAACCGGTTTAAACCCCTAGTGGTAGTTTTGCCACTGATCGTTCCAAGGCGGAACTCTCCTTCCACCTTCCCCCTATTGTTTGCTAGGTTCTGTACGTCTCTTTTGTTTTGTGGTTTTTATTTTCTTGTCATGGTGCTGTCCGGGCGGGTGCGTGTTTTGTATATGGTATTTCCTGCATTGCTCATACATGTACTTTTACATGTATGTTTCTCGTGTGCTTTTTTTCTTGTGCTTGTTCGTTTGTTGGTGTGGGTATATGTGTTGTTGCTGGTGTGTGGGATTGTGTGTCTCACTCATTTTCTATCGGTGTTTTGGTAATGGTTGCATCTTGTGTGTGTCTTTCCTGCTTGGCCTTACTATTTTTAACACTAAGCCCTCACTGTAAACTATAGTAATCTGAAATATTTATCATAGTGTAGTAATGAAGTGTCCTTGTATGCTAATGAATATTGTGTATGAAAATGATTTATTCCGCATTATAAGTGTCCTAATGTCCTTGAAATATTTTTTGTCAGAACTAACTCCATTAAAACCTGTATAGTTCGAACACTAAAACAAACATCATTATCGGTCAGGTTAATGATTAATGCAAAGTGTAGGCATTACTTTCATTCTGCATTAAACAGTCACCTGCCTAAAATACATCACTTATTCATTACTGAAATAACGAAGTTTTGAGTTTTTCTGTAGCTCGTTTAAGAAAGCATTCACGTCAACAGATACCATATATGTATTTTTGTATTTTACTTGAATGTTAACCATAAATAACTTCCCTGGCAATTTTTGTACATTGAGAAGCGGATTGTGCCAAATTGTAACAAGTATATACAGTCAACTCACATCAAACTCTTTCTGGAACCTGTCAGTGTCTGTGTCGGGGGTCAATACCAAGTCAGACAATATCTCAAGCATGATAGCATTGTCTGGAATCTTACGAATGTCAGTTATATTGTAATAACTTTCTTGGTTATCTGTAAATACACAGGATAGTGTTTTATTATATTAATAAACCAAAGGGTAAACCCTACTAAAATGGACTCTTATTTATAGGGATGTGTAATGGAAGACAATGCATTTTCTATGATAAATATCATACATATAAATGCAAACTTATCTGATATTTTCTATATGATTAATTGTCAATATCAGATGAATTTATTGACAATAATATCTTTTAATAAATTGATTATCAATGATCGGTGTTAAAAAGTTATATCCTGTCTCGGAAATTAGCAAATGACTGTTATTTATTTGTCAATTTTTTTTCAAAGTTTTTAAATCGTGACATGATTATTCACAGAGCAATGTGGTTATCTAATCACATTCTATTCCAAGGTTGTTTAGTATGGTTATATGGTTAAGTATTGCTAAAAAATTAGAAAATTAGAAGGTGATGTGGTAGTTTCGCAAATGCAGATGTCAATAAAATAACTGACCGTCTATCACATCTTCATTGTTTTCATAAATGGTCATTTCTTTGCAGACGTCATTCGAAATTGCTGAAATTGTTAGTGATTCAGCTTTTGAGGTAGTATCCGGGCTATTTGCTTTCGTCCGCCTATGAAATATGAAAACAGTTTGATCATTTGCAGTTGTTAACGGATAAATGAAAGCGACATATCACATTAGACATAAGAATGTCACAATTAAACTGTCAAAAAATGGGTATTTGTGGTGATATTAACAGAACGGCAAACAAACCTAAATCTCCCAAGTGCAGAAAATGTCCATCGTCGGCCATAAATTATAATTATTTATGTTAGAAAAATTATAGTAATCGCTATTGCAAGTGAAATAGACTATAGCTGCTGCTATTTACGATGAAAGATATTTCCGTTCATTAAATGCACATGCTCTAATATTCCAAAGTTCTATATGAGTGTTGTAATTAGATTTATAAGCATGTTAGTCATATATTATAATCCCTCCAAGTTGTTGTCAAAGCAGTATATACTTAATGTAAAAATACTGACAAGTGTAAGAAAGTATCATTATTCTCGATTTACACTGATTACTGAAATTGTTTTGATGCGTTTTATGCTATTAATAACCAAACTGTCAATTATTACCTTCGCCTTATAAGAACAAACATCACTATTGCTCCTGCGGCTAACACAAGCACTGCTGCACTAACTCCACCACCAATCGCTGCCGACATATTGTTTGATTTTGCCGCATCTCCATTGGTTACCGCTTGAATAAGAAAATGTTTTACATGTTTGAAATGACTACAGTGCCAAATCATATACTTCCTATTGTTACTGTAAATATGGACTGTAAGATATAAAGAGAAAAAAGATATACATGTACATAATCAGGGATTGGCAGGGACCCATTACAGTAAAAACCTCCTAAACGGGAGTTTAGTAAAGAAGAATCTAGATCTTTAAGTTAGATGACTGCTTAATGCAGTGTCAAAGTTATACAGAATATCTCTTCCTTAATCTTTGCTCTTTATGTCCACTGCTGTGCTGTGTTAATGCGTGTCGATAATGAAGTTTATCATGCAACGTCACGAAATACAGTCACTTCCTACTAGCATAATATTTTCCACGTCGACGCTGTATTTTGTGAGGTAAAGTGCATGTGTACTGACCCGACTGGAATGCAAGTTCGGTTCAGCCAATAGGAGGAAGACAGACAGAAGGACGAAAAAGGCATAATAAAACATAAACATCAAATTAACACATTTTCTCACCATTGTCTCAACTATCTGTTCATATAAAAGGATTGAATCATGTTTGTTAATGTTGTAAAAGTCGATAAAGTCACTGCATGCCAATATGACGTCGTGTAACTCCTACTTGCATGTATTTTCATTCAGGGGACGAAACCGCTTTAGCAATCTTTCTTTTTCTTCATTTTCTCCATTTTTCTTGGAGTTGCATAATAAGGCTAGCATTTAACAACTTTTCCAACTCGCCAAAATACAGTTGACCTTCCAAACTACTAGCATAGTAATTCTTAAATATGTCTTAAATCTAATGTACATATTTATCACATAATCTGCCATGTGGTTGTGCCGAAACAGAGTGCCGTAAATCGCGGAATAACAAATGCAGTTTGAATCCGCCTGTTTTACACTTTACACAATGACCGAAACAGCCGTCAGGTAGATAGTCTGTTTGATCGGTTTTGACACCTTGTAAGGGTTATGTGATGAAGGAATCTTACATTCGTGTTAATTACACCTTTTTGTCATGAAACTCGTTTACTATAATGAATATTACACTCGCCAAATCTCGTGTCATATTATAGCAAACGCTTTTCATAAAAACAAATTAGTAATGAACACTCATATAAGATGCTCTATGTACTATGAGCTGTACAGAATATACAAATAGATACAGAGAGTGACGGAGGGACTAAGCAGGCAGGCAGTCAGGGACTAGGATGAGAACTGACCGTTTTAAGGATAAACAAAGGAAATACGGTATATTATGCATATCAGCAATACTTGTACTTTGAATATACATGTATCTGTGCACTGTAGTTCTGTGCCTGATAAAGTTTGGTTTGCAAGACATCACCGTTCTTTGTGTCCGTTGTTGTGCTCGTAACCAGCCCTGCAGTCGGCTAAAAGCGTGTCGTTGAACTTTATTGATACAGTTGCGTTTTGTTTGAGATTGTAGAAGTACTGATCTGGTTGTAGCTCACCAAGGCTACACTTCAACGCTTCGAAAGAAATGTTTTAATATAGATAGTAGACATTTGTAATACGGTATAAAATCATATACTAATTATCATCTAACATAATAAGTACTGTGAGTTCTAATTTTTATTTGATTTTATCAGGTTTTACGTCGCCTTAACCATATATAGTCGTAAAAGGAATAGGAGATATAAAGATAGAGGGGAGATTTACCAAGCAGACACAAACCTAGGGACACTAGTGTGAAAAAAAGAAACAAAGAAAGAAGTACTATTATATATACAAGAAATATTCAACAAATATGTTTTGTACTTTGAAAATACCTGTACCTGTGCATTTTAGTTCTGTGCCTGATAAAGTTTGGTTTGCAAGACATCTCCATTCTTTATGCCCGCTGTTATGCTCGTACCCGGTCTTGCAGTCAGCTAATATCGTGTCGTTGAATTTTATTGTCCCATTTACATTTCCTTCGAGATAGTAGAAATGGCGATCTTGTTGTAGATCACCTAGGCTACACTTCAGTGCTGCAACATAATGTTTTTAAAATAGTAACCGTTTTCAACAGTGATACATAAAATAAGGAAAACAAACTTCACTTGACTTATTTAAAACTAATGAAGCAGACTAGTCATCTATTTCGTCTACCTACCGATGCAGTTAGGAACTGGAATATCCCAGCTATGGTTTTGTTGACAATGGATTGTTATTTGAACCTTTATGTCCGACTCAAACCCATCCATACATATTGGCTTAAGAGACTGGCCAGCTTCGAAAAATTCGGTGTCATTCTGATCTTCAAAGTATCCATTTAAAAGAGACGGGGCCTCGCAAAGGGCATCTGTATAACACAATAAAGACACGGCAATGGGTAATACAATACATAATATTTACTATCTGTCCAAGAATTTTAAATTGCAGATTCCCATGTTTATATACCATGACGCGAAACAACTGTTAAATACGATACATTATACATTTATCAATCAGAGTGTAGGGAAATTACGCTCATATTCTATGTACAAGTGGAATCGCCATTTACCCCAAATAACCGCTGTAATGAATTATGTAGTACAGTCAATGTATGGGGCATTATACCCGCAGCAATACGTAATTAATGTTAATGTCTTTATCGTGGCTGCTAAGTGCACTGTGTTTAATTAAATGTATATTATTAAAATATCTCATATATACTTTGGTCATGAGTATACTATAGTAATATCAATTGGTCATTCCAGATCAGAACTTCATAATAATTTGCTGAACAATCTGTAACAATTTTAAACTAGAAAACAATGAAACAAGCCAGACATCATTTACCGCATAAATTGCCATGTCCCGTCCAATTACCATCGTGTGCGCAGGTACGCGAATCTTCATTATCCATAGATAGCCGGAAGAGAGTTTCATTGCACACTGCCGTTGCCACAGTGCCATATTCATAGACAGTTTTGTCGTTTGTCTCGGAGTTCCCATTAAACATGTATGTATAGTACCCACCAGTCAATATTGCTGGTCTACTACATAACACTGGTATGCAATGCGGTAAGCTGTCCCATTGGCCGTCTTCTGTGCAGTTAATTCGGGAAACGTTTGCATTGAAACCTTCCGCACATGTTACATTTACAACAGTTCCACTCCCCACTGTTTCAAATGTGTAATCTGTATTGTTTTCAATTGTCAAAGTACCATTTACGAAATTGTCAGGAAATAAGCATGTGATGCGCTCGCAAATAGGCTGGTCTTCGCTCCAATGTCCCGATGCTAGACATTGCATTGTACGGTTCTGCTCAGATTTATAACCTGGCGCACAGTCCCAGTATACGATGTCTCCAACTGAATAGTTGGAAAACCTTTTTTGTGTATAATTACCATTTGTAACATTGGTTGGCATAGTGCATTCTACACAGGAATAAACAAAAACCAAAATTAATCATATAATTTCTGTAAATATCCCTGTAAAATAATTTAGGTTTAATAGTAACATTCGCATTGTTATTTTATTAACAATTACTATTTAAGAAATAAATCCTAATTGTTCTCGATTTCAGAACCTATATATCACACTGGCCAACATATTGTTTTTAAGTATAGTAGGTCGAAAAACAGATTTGGTAGAAATAGTACGGTTCAAACACAATATCTTGTAATTTAACGATATATGTAATCAAACTTCTGAAAAGTCACGTACAATGTTAAAAACCACAAACCAATACAAGTAGGGACACTAGCATTATAGGTCCTGTTTGCCAGGCACATTGTGGACTTGCTTCCTGTAAGTGTATAATGACCGTCACACGAGAAGTCTAACACCGTCCATGTCGACACCAGCTGTTTTGTACCATTCAAATAGCCTGTTCCATTCCTCACCGTTATCACCAAAGGTCCGGATGAAACAGGAACTGGACAGTCATGGATCTCTGAATTGATTCAGATTCGTATTGCATATTTGATAATCATACTTCTCTTTTGTAACGGTTATTAATTATTTAATCTTAACTCGATTAAAACCTAGATTTAAGGCGGTTTGATTTATTTTAATATATATCATTTCAGAAACTGAAAATATGAAGGAATGACTCTTGATCATAGGTTGTGTATGGTATATGTAAGTAAATCTTTATTAGAACAAGGAAAATATACAGTAAAACCTCCCCAAACCGGACGCTAAAATTAATATGAATATAGGTTTTGGAGACAGTTGGTAGTTTAATGAGGGGTAAATTCGTTCCGGATGATTTTCAACCTGCTTTAACCCTTTCCCTGTTCTGCATTTAGGCTTACTTTCAGTACTTACTGAATATTCATTAGCAAAATTGTTATAAATAAATATTGAAGTTGTTATATTATAGACATATTAGAAAGCAAAGAAATAGATCTATCAAGTTCTATTAGCAAACAGAGCAAACCTTGATCAGACGGCTCCTCTAGGAGCCGTCTGATCTGGGTCTACTCTGTTTGCAAATGCGTGAAAACACGTTTATATGAAGGAAGGGATTAAGCAACCAACTGTCTAAAAGTATCTAAATTCTTCATTACTAGAATTTCGATTTAGAGAGAGTTTACTGTACAAATCAAAATATTAAATCATTATGACTGAGTAAGATAGTATTTTAAACAGGTCAATTGTGTAACGCACACTGTTTTATTCTAAATCAACATTTTTTCTTATACAATACTAATTCAAATAACGTTATAAAAACCCTTATTGTAAAATAACATATGTAAAATATCAGCACAAAGCTTTGCAGAATGGAGATGTCAGTACTACTGTGTTCGGTTTTGATTAACAACAGCTAAACAGAAATAAATTGAGATTTTAATGAAGTGTTACGCTATTCAACATTTGTACTTAACTCTCGAGGAAACTTATTTTTTAAAATGTATCAAGTGATTAACCTGAATATATCTTTACTTCACATAGCTGAAGGTAAGATGGTACCGAAGAACGCGCCGGAACGACTACACGAACGGATGAACATGGCTTGACTGAGGTAATTACAACATCTATCAGTAACTTGTTGTAGAGTTGGGGGTTGGCACCATTATCGTTGTACATGGTTGTGAATTCGTTTGTACCAGAAGGCGATACAGAAGACGATAATATACCGTTTATCTTGAAATTCTGATGTCTGTCTGAAAGGAAAACATGTTCAATATTATCTCATGTTTATCTGAAAGGAAAACATGTTCAATATTATTGGGCTGCGAAAGCAGCCCACAATTATACGGCTTTGAAGTTTGACCATGCGTTTCTGCGTTCCTGTGTTTCTATAAAAGCCAATGTTTTTTTAATAACTATGGGTTACTGTGAGACAAGCTTTTATTTATATACATTCATTTATTTTACTTTTTTTTATTCATACATTTTTCTTAGCGGGGGCACATATTTTTGTCGAGGTTATTTGCTTCTTTCCTGCCAGTGAAAATGCTAGCGTATTAGGTATAATTGATTTAAAATCACGTCCCCAGTTATAGCAGTCAGCGTAGTTGAAGGGTTATAACGGTGGCCTAGGAAACGTGAGGTCGTGGGTTCGATCCTCGGCGGAAGCTTTTTTTTTTTTCTCTCATTTTTTTTGTTAGCACCCTTAGTTTACGTGCGTTTGGTTTAAAAACAATTTTGTACAAAAATATTGTAAAAATATAAGTTCTTTGTTTGAATTTGTCTTTGGTAAAGTTATTTAACTCGTGGGTTTGTGGACTACTATTATTTCATCAGTAATTTCTTGGAGGGTTTGACATACACTTACCTTCGTAAGAAAGTATTTATCTTCTGTGTTTGCTATAGACGCATTCAAACCTATATACGATTACACGTTTAGATATGTTTTGTGTCACCTGCCGAGAGGCAGTGTGTTACATAGGGATCACATCCCTCCGTCTATTTGTCTGTCCGTCTGTCCGTCTGTCCGCCACAATGTTTTTATACCAACACTTCTCCAAGCAGGTGACACATGTTGAACATGTGTTGATCATGTTTTAAAGACAGCAAACCATGGTCGACCTGCTTAAAGACAGTAGATTCTACTTCTTCTTCTTCTAAAATATTATATGTGTTATTTGAATTTCTATATCTCGATTGAAAGCGAAACAGTCGAATAATGTGACTGAATGATTTTCAGAGTTTCGATAAATGTGTCAAATATATTTTTGGTTTGCAATTTTCTCTTTTTGTGTTGCAATTTTTGCTTTCGGGGGATCACCGCCCTTCAGAATTTATAAACTTCACAACAGCAGGTGTTAAGTGCTTGTGTGGCGGCCGTAAAACGTCGCCCCGTACTTCATTCTCAGTGTTGTTATACATTCTGATCCTTCGGGGTCATGAATTTCAGTACCTCTTGTTCTGAAAATTGAATACCGCTTAAGCCGGTGCTAGGGGGCGTGAGCAGTGTTGCACTTTCAATTACTGCTCATGAACAGACTCAATAAAACCGAGTCTGCAATTTTCTCTTTTTGTGTTGCAATTTTTGCTTTCGGGGGATCACCACCCTTCAGAATTTATAAACTTCACAACAGCAGGTGTTAAGTGCTTGTGTGGCAGCCGTAAAACGTCGCCCCGTACTTCATTCTCAGTGTTGTTATACCTTCTGATCCTTCGAGATCATGAATTTCAGTACTTCTTGTTCTGAAAATTGAATACCGCTTAAGCCGGTGCTAGGGGGCGTGAGCTGTGTTGCACTTTCAATTACTGCTCATGAACAGACTCAATAAAACCGTGTCTGCAATTTTCTCTTTTTGTGTTGCAATTTTTGCTTTCGGGGGATCACCACCCTTCAGAATTTAATATGTTAGTGCGTATGTGCAGAATTTGCTTGTCCAGTGCATAACTCCTATACGACTTTGGCTAGGATCACCAAATATGGTGGGCTTCATTTACAAGAACACCAAATATGGTTTGTGAGTACATTCTGGGATGACGGAGTGTCGCGTACTATTTAAAGGTCAATGTGATATTGACCTTGACATTTGGCTTAATTTACAAAAAAACCTAGTCAGGAGCATACCTCCTATACCAAATCAGCTAATATCACCAAATAGGTTTTATGAGTACATCTTTGGACGGCAGAGGGTTGCCTACTATTTATAGGTTAATGTGACCTTGACAGTGACATTTGGTTTCATTTACAAAAAAAACCTTGTCCAGAGCATACCTCCTATACCGAATCAGCTAGAATCACCAAACATGGTGTGTACATCTTGGGATAGCGTAGAATCGCGTACTATTTATAGGTTAATGTGACCTTGACCTTGACATTGGGCTTCATTTACAAAAACAAAATTTCGTGGGCATACCTCCTATACCAAATCAGTTAGGATCACCAAATATGTAATGTGAGTTCATCTTGAGATGACAGAGTGTTACGTACTATTTTTAGGTCAATGTGCCCTGGACCTTTGACTTCTTTAACAGCAAAATTGCCGGAGCCTATCTCCTTTACAAATTTACCTAGGATTACAAAATATTTAGTGTGAACACATCTTTGGATGGCGGAGTGACTTTTGTATGTGAGTTCATATCGGGATGGCGGAGTATCGCATACTATTTGAGGTCAATTCAACCGAAACCTTTTACCTCATGTACAAAAACAATTTGTCCGCAGCATATCCCTCTCACTACTTCAGCTATGGTCACCAAATATAGTGTGTGAGTGCATCTTGGGATGCCGGAATGTTGCATATTATGAATAGGTTAATTTGACCTTAACTTTGACCTTGGACTTGATTTTCTAAAAAAGCTTGTCCACAGCATATCCATACAATGAATCAGCTAGGATCGCCAAGTATGGTGTGTGAGATCATCTTCAGATGTGGAATGCCATGTACTATTTTACCTCAATTACAAAAAAGCTTGTCCGGAGCATATATTCTACACTACTTCAGCCAGGATTATCAACTATGGTGTGTGAAATAAGGTGCGTGCGTTCATCTAGGGATGGTGGAATGCCACATGTTATTTATGGCCATGACGTTGAACTTTGACCTCATTTCAAAAAGAACTTGTCTGGACCATACCTCGTACTATACTTCTGTTACGGTGTACATATTGGGATGGTGCAGTGTCCCATACTATTTATAGGCCAGTCTGACCTTTACCTTTGACCTCACTGGAGCATATCTCATATATAGACTTACAGAATCTTGGGATGGCGGTACATCTCGAATGACGGACTTTCGCGTATTGTTTTAGGTCATTGTATATATGATATATCGTAATTGTTTTCTGTAACAAACATACTACACCACATCAACTCAGAATATCAGATGAGAACTGCAACTTCATCATATGTCCATCATGATGAAGTTATAACTGCAAAACAAGACTTTATGATGAGATGTGTTGTGTATTGGACCTAAGCCAATTGGAAACTAAGGTGAACAAGCTCGAGAAGTATGCCATTCAGACATTATACTGCTTTGGGGCATTTGTCATGTTTTGTGACACATTTCTTGTTTTACATCTAAAGCTTACGGATATGTCGGATACAGATACGTCCCTTAAATTCCTATGCTGTAACGTGGTTTATCGGGATCGCTGACAAGATGAATCCATTTGAATCCATATATAGTTGCCTTATAATAAGACCGAGCTAATCAGTGTCTCCGTTGTTGAGAATGTAACGTATGCGCTTCTCTAAAAAGTTTAGTATCGCTCTGCCAGGGATCGCACCTTTAAAGTCCTAAGAGACTTTAGTATAACTCGGTCAGTCTTTATCTTACCAATTCAAATGAAAAAACTCTACTAAGTAAAGTATCGATATGGAAAATATAAGTATTACAATTTATATGAAAAATCAAAAGGAACGCTCACTTCTAATGAAATATTCATCGATGAAGACACGATCATTGAGTATTTTTGTCACACTCAACCATATTGCAAAACATCAACAAAAACCCACCGATCGCTCCCCGTGGTAAATTTCATATATACCTTATCTGGTAGAGGGTGTTAGAAGGCACTTTTCGATTACTTTTATTTTTTGACCGGGTCATGATAAATACCTAAGAAACTGGAACATATACCAATGGCTAACTATCATGAAGATTGCGCTTGAAGATTACACACTATTTTATACAAATAACTTTCAGGCAAACATTAAACTGTGAAATGTAACCTTCAACTGAAACCAAAGAAACATTATACATGTATATACTGGTGAGTACGTAATCTAGGTAGTTACCTCGAAACGAATCCCGATTGAATATCCTAATTCCTTTCAGTTTATATGTTCCATTGAGATTCACTGTCCATGTAGCTTTTGTATTGAAATTACCGCTCGTATGGGAACAGCTACCGGCGTTCATATCTTGGTTAGTGTTACCGTCGACCGCTAGGTCTGATGAACGACCTTTCCACGTACCCGGTGTTTGCTTTGTACTCTTACCTAGAGCAATATTCTTTCCTGTTAATGGAAAACAGTTCGCTGACCATCGGTTTGAATTATACAACCTGTTACAGTGTTGCATTTGACTGGGGTGTCACATAATGCTGATGGAAATGATTAAGTTTGGTAAGTTAAGCCTTCGTTGCCAAATGACGAACACCACCAAGGGCTAATTGGGGGATTCGGATACAGTTCTTTAACCCTTTACTCCACGAACATTCATCATAACGACTTTATGAATATTCAGAATATGCATACAGTAATTCCGCTCTAATGAGACCACAAAACATTGGCATAATTCTGGGTGGCAGAGAAAGGATGTTGCTTAATGCGGGACGACAGTTATAGGAGCTTTCTACATAACTTTCGTCCTGCTTTAAGCAACCACCTGCTTATAAAGCCAGACATATTTATCCAAGAAGTGGTCGCATTAGAGGGGTTTTACTGTATTTATAATGACATATGAACAAAACAATGGTTTGGCCATGGCAAAATGTAGAACCATATCTGTACAATTCCATTAACAAAGAGCGGAGAGGCGTATTTATGGTGTAAATTATTAACATGTTCAGTGTCAAGCACTGTTACGTTACCCAGAGGTGTCCTAGCAAACACACGACACCCGGTTCCGGAACTAACTCTAGACCTCCAGTTTGAATTTGAATGAGTAAGGAAAACGTTCTCATACAAAAAGTACAAAAATGAGTCATGCAGGAAACACCACATACAGAACAAACACTCGCCCGAACAGCAACACAAGGAAACAGCAAATGTACATAGGTAGAAAAAACAACAAGAGACGCACAAAGACAAAACAAACATACAATAGGAGGAAGATGGAAGTACCGCCTTGGAACGGTCAGTGACAAAAGTCACCGGGGGTTTAAACCGGTTTATGGGCGCCCAACCTCACCCTTATTCCATCCCCATCCTAAAAGACAAACAGTGTAAATAAACGTATCCCCTCTCCGACTAATCTACAACAACCGCGACAGCAAATACAGTGGTAAAGTGCATGTATAACAAAAAAACATTTTATTGAAAATACTGTATCCACCTATCGCTATTGTACTCAATGATTGAGCTGCAAACAGAGTAACTGTAGAAAAGTAATAAAGGGTACGACAAAAATGAAGTTTACACTTGATTGCTGTATAAATCGTTCTGTTGTTATATTTTCTGGTCCTTCGGGATCATTAGTTTTCATGTTATTAGTTTTGAAAATTGAATACTGCTTAAGCAGGTGCTAGGGGGCGTGAGTAGTGTTGCACTTATAATTACTACTCATGAACGGACTCAATAAAACCGAGTCTGCAATTTTCTCTTTTTGCATTTCTACTTTTGCTTTCGAAGGATCACCCATTTTCAGAATATTTGAATATGTTTAAATATACATGCATGTTGTACACGTTATTTATTTCTCTTCTTGATTTGAAGTATAATGGTCTGCATAAATATATTTGAATATTCTCACTACTGTTTGATGCCTTGCCATCTGACTGTTAACTGAATGACCCAGAAACACATGTGATCATCATGAAAGAAACACTCATTGACTTGTTTGTATGTTTTTAAAAAATAGGAACTTGATGAAAATGAATATGTCATGATGATAACAGGCGTTAAGTGTTGCTATTGGTGAAGTTTTGTTATTTAATTAATTAGCCAGACATTGATTTACAGCCAGTCTACATCAACTTTGTAACAGTGTATGTGATATATAATCATACTTAATTATCACACTGTCATATCTAAGTGTGCTAATTGAAAACGATATACTTTGTAAACTACGAGATTTGCAAATGCAATAATAATCATACTAAAATGTACAAAGTAGGTAATGCATTCTAAAATTAGATATAACTTTATTATTAATATGTCTGAAAATATTAATAAATGCTAAAACCTGATATGGCGGATTTGATATTAGTAAATATATATAAATCATCCGACTTTACATTGTGCGCATTTACAAGCTGAACCTACGCTTCATCGTTATTTAAACAAAATAACAATTTGGAATTCAAATAATGCAGATATTGGTGGGGATAAAACAAAATCAAACTGATCAGATAACCCGTCTTTTGCTAGAATGCAGATTTGGATAAACACTGTGATCAAAGTGGAAAAGTCAACTTTCTCACGAGTCTGCTCGGCTTCATAAATACGCATTTCTACTCCTTGGCAAACAGAGTAGACCCAGATCAGACGGTTCCTATAGGAGCCGTCTGATAAAAACTTTCTTAAAATACAAAATCCTCCGAAAGAAAAATATAAAGTACAAATGTAAAAAGAGAAAATTGCAGACTGTTTTAAAACTTTTAATCAGTCTGTTCAGGAGCAGTTAATTAAACGTGCAACATTACTCACTCCCCTGGCACCGGCTTAAACGGTCTTCAATTTTCATAACATTAAAACTGGTGACCCGAAGGTCCAGAAAATATAACAACACTGGGAATGAAGTACTGGGTGACGTTTCAGGACCGTCACCCGATAACTTAACACCTGATGTTGTGAAATACACAAATTCTGAAAGTTAGAACTCCTTCGAAAGCAAAACTAGAAATGCTAAATGAGGATATTGCAGACTCGGTTTTATTAAATACGTTCACGAACAGTTATTAAAACTGCTCACGACCCCGAGCATCGGCTTAAGCGGTATTCTGTTTGCTTATGGAATAGTATATATTTGTTTTTTAGGTTCATTCATAGCTGCAAATACATATCCAAGTACGGGTACAAAAATATAATAGTCAATACAACGATGTATTTATTTCCTATATAAATATGCATGGAGTAAATGGTTATATAACTAGAGTAGTCGTTTCTGGTTTGGCTACAAGTGCATATGTATGTAAAAGTCATAACACTGTATTACTGTTGGTACAAGCTGAATGCAAAATATAATCTGAATTAAACATGATCTAGTTTGTTCATCGAACAACGAACAGGAAGTGACTTATGAGAATGACAATGCCAAGGAATTATAAATATCTAATTTGTAAAGCATGAAATAAAATAAGGTCCGCTTTACAAAAAAAACACATTTAGGCTTTGCAAAAGTTATAGAACTGGATCAGCCGCCGCGTTTAAAGTGCGACCTTTAGTCAGTTATATCACTGTTTATATCACAAACCAGCAAACCACAATAGACAGGTTGATGGCAAAATGTGCAGAACTGTTTTGGTTTCAGGTAAACTACAAAACTTAAATATTGACCCAACAATTCGATTCAAACCTGCAAAGTTCCAGCTGTCTGAGGCAACAGTATCCAACAGAATACAAGAAAGGATGAATAACATCGCACCCATTGTTACGGTCAGTGAGAAATGCCACGCCTGAAATAAATTAAAATGCACTAATCTAACGAAAATTGGGATTCTATCACCGAGTATTGCTTACAGGAAACTGTTTGTATAGATTAAATAGTTTTAATACTACCAACTCATTTTCCATCACTCATACACTGATAAATTAAATGATTTTAAGTGTCCCTGTTTTATGATTCCATATAATCCTTATATCGACCCAGTGCTTTCATCGATTCAATGATTGTATTTAAACAGGAAGTCCTTGAAAATCAAATTAATGGCTTTACGAATGGTACCAGTAACTCCTCCCTTATTTCACAGCACATGAGAGACGTGCTAGAACTTCCTTTGATCCGGTGTCAATATAATATGGCTAAGTGTTCGCTAAATTTTCACCTTGCATATGTATTTACCATGCTTATGTTAAAGAAATGGGAAACTCAATAAGTGATCCTCTGTATCCGAAGTATATACGTCTATGAACCTTATACCCCAATTCCACTGAGCAGAGATTCCCTTACACCTCGAAGTTTTGGTTAAAACGCTGCGAATCGTAGCAGAAATGGCAACAAAGCAGTAGAAACACCCTGATCATAGTAGACGCGTAACAACCGCTTCTTTATTGCCACTTCACGGCGATTGTTTTGACCTTGCTCAAAATTTACGTAGCGGCATCGCCGTGGACTCGAAGCAGAGCAAAAGCGTAGTAAGAAATTCATGAACGCAGACATATCGAAGTTGCAGAGTGAGTACCGTAGCGCAAGTGCAGTCGCATCACAGCAAAATCGTCTAGATATGTGTCTGCGATCCTGCTACGTTTCTCTTACGCTCTTGGTACTCACATTAAGCTCTGTACGCTCTAGCGCTTTCAAGGCGATTCGACCATTCATGAATCCCAACCACGACGATTCTGCTACGCTTTCACTACGTTCTTGGCGCTTTGATGGCGTTTCATCTGCGCTTCTATTACGCTTTTAGCGACTGAGCCACCCTCATGACGATTTTAACGACGGGCTTGCTGATCAGGGTATAAATATGTTACACTTCTACCAACATTTTCAATGAAGTGCTGTCTTTCTTCCTGAGTTCTTTCATAAGTCGATTATAATGGCCAAATTTGAGACTTTCCTCTGCAGACAAACATAAACGGACCCAGAACCTTTTGGCACTCCTTCTCCGTTTGACTTCTCTCAACACCCAACCTTATCAATCTATTGTTCAAAATAGCAAGCTGAAGCACAACTACTGGAACAATTTGGTCCATTTTCTTCGACAGATGATGGTCAACAGCTTCGAAAGCAGTTAAATCACCTTTTAATAAAGAAGCGGTCCAAAAGCGATACAGAATCGCAGCGCCTACGATTAGGTTGAAGCAATGTCGCAACAGCAACGTAGTGTAAACTTAGCGTAGCCTGAAATCTCCTTTCATAGTAGAAGCGTAGTAGAAGCGTCTTGGAGAGACCTCAAGCGCCGTAGAAGCGCAGCATCATTCGGCAGGATCGTAAACAGCGCAGCGATATCGTTATTAAAGCGTAGTATAAGCGTACTGTATACGCACAGGTCCCAACGTTATGCACATGTCGGCGATTCGGAAGATTTTGGAGAAGCGCCATGATCGCCATGATCGCCATGAGCGTAGTGAAACCATCGTCCTGTGGAATATGGATATTAGATTGTTGATCAAATTACTAAATCATCTTCAGAATACATCCCAATGTTGAGCACGTAAGAAATCAAAATGGAATGTTCTTTAGATTTTGTTGAACACCCATGCTTTCAAACAATTATGCAAGGTAAAAAGGTAAAGAACATACCAGCAAAGCATACAGTTATACAGTAAAGCGAATTACAATGTTCCTTATTGTCCAGTAACGTAATTAAGTTGGCTACCACGTTTTAGCCTTACTAAATTGCAATCAAAATGTTCATACTTTGAATCCAACTGTAGGAGACTCACACTACAATGTATAGCTACACTGATATCGGTCGAATTATTCTGTTTCAGTTATTTGCATTTTGAAATGCGAACTATATTGTTACTTGCATAGACATTGGATACGTATATGCATGTGTCTTCAAGTAATACTGTATCGGCTCAGTGTTATCATTTGCAATTACACATGTAGATAGGACCCACACGAACAGTTGTTAAGTAACCAAACTTTTTGATACTATGATATCTTTCTATTCACTGAATGGCAGATTATGTACGTACGAACATGTTGTAGACAAAAATGTTTGTTGAAGAATACAAGAGTGTAACTACATTATGAATATTCTTGATTCTATGTTAAGCTATGTACGAATACTATCGGATTACACCTCATCATTGTATACATTTTATTCAGCAGTGGATATGCCATACAAAAGACAGCATATATCGCGCTAAGATAGCTTAAACGTCTCTGTGTTTTATAGCATTTAGCTCTTACAGGTAGGTACGTTCATGACTATTTAAATAGGGTTAAAACGCTGTCAAGATCATCATTAGCATACCCATAATTACCACCCTACTCGTCATCACGCTACTAATCATACTCATTATAATCATCAGCATCACGAACTCAAAAGTAGTCTCCCTGACATAATTTCAAACAAAGGGTCGCATTTGCCTTATCATTTAGATGTTTCATATAATGTCAAAAGGAGTTGGAAATCACTCTAGTTCAGTCCGGTTAGTACCATAACAGGCAGCTACATGGATTCCAACAATTGGACAAGTTCTAAATCTTAATTTCAGCAGACTAGTGAGATTGTTCCCATGCATAAACAAATCATATTTCCTTAAACTATTCGTCATTCTCTCCTGATCCATCATCCGCATTTGAAGACATAGAGTTATGTATCACTAATGCAAAGAATAAAGTCGTTATATTTAGACAGGTGGGTGTAAGTCATGCAAAAGTTATTGTTGAATCTCTCTGCTTGACACAAAGTAGACGGAGAAGCATCATATTTCAACCCAAAGTATACTTTCAGTTACATTTAGGGCAATATTTTGGCAACTAGTGCTTAATGAAATGTTTAGCTCTATAATAACCTCCAAAGCTTTCGCAGATTTGCGATTTCAGTGCGAAAATGGAGCACTTATGTCCTTTGCAACCAGATTAAACCCAGATAAGAGGACTCCACATAAGGGTCTTTTCTGTTTGTCTTATGACACTTTTGCTAAAATATTTCTGAATACTTGGGGTAAGACTGACCTTTTTTAATACTAGAATGGTTCACTTGAACATTCAGCGTTGAAAGAATTAACCCATTTAAGAAATCATTGTGACTTGGTGTCTATTTGGGATTTTTAGATATTTTAGAACCATAAAAGCATAACAATCTACTTCGAGCAATGAAGCAGACATACTCTTGGGGAAAACAAAGAATACACAGGGTAACGTGATCCATTGTTTCATTCTGTTTTGTTTACCGACACGCATATAGCTATTACCCGTTTTTCACAGATGGTTAAAATAAGCGAACCCTTTCCTTATATAAATGCTTCGTTTACGCCTCTGCAAACGGAGTAGACCAAGATTAGACAGCCCCGGTAGGAACCGCCTGATCAGGGTCTGTTCTGTTTGCTTGTGGCCTTATATAGATCTAATTCTATATTTTTGTGAAAAAAAAAAACTCCGTTGAAAATTGTACACTATAAAAGATCAGCTAATAAGTTTTCATAATGTCACCATATTCCGTATTTCACTGATGTTTTAAATAAGTACAAACATTCTGAAAATTGGTGATCCTTCGAAAGCAAAAGTAGAAATGCTTTTGATCAGGGTCTGCTTTGTTTGCTCATGGAATTTGACAGATCTGTTTCTTTACTTAAATGGTTGCAATGTATTACCTTCCATATTTCATTATAACTATATTGTTAATGAATATTCAGTAGGTATTAAAACTTAAACACAGAACAGGGAAAGGGTTAAAGTTAAGCAAACTAAGCATGCTGAATGTGACTTTTTGTCACTGACCGTTCCAAGGCGGTACTTCCATCTTCCTCCTATTGTATGTTTGTTTTGTCTTTGTGCGTCTCTTGTTGTTTTTTCTACCCATGTATATTTGCTGTTTCCTTGTGTTGCTGTTCGGGCGAGTGTTTGTTCTGTATGTGGTATTTCCTGCATGACTCATTTTTGTACTTTTAAAGGGTCAATTTTATCTTCACCGACATCCCGGTGTGCAGTGTTTAGTTTCACCTTTATCACGCTTTTCCTAACCTGACTCGCCTTTACAAACAGCTCGGACCCAGATTAAATGGCGAGTAACCCTGCATTTTATCAGGATCCATGATGCTTGATACTGGGTCAGTAATTTTTAAATAGCTGTGCCAAATCAGACGTAACCAAGTAACGTACAGATCCAGATATAAGCAGACACTATATTTTCACAGCAGGCTAAGTCTGAATTGAAAAATGCAAATAATTGTATAGGGTAGACATTACCATCTTCCTATTTGTCATAAAATACAAAGAAGTGTACTCTGACATTTGAAAATAGATTTGCGATAAAATAAACCAGAGAATGTTAAAATTGGTATCGGTGTCGGTCTATTAGACAGTTTAATGTGGATTAAAAGTCATACAGAAAGCCCCTATCGGAGCTTATGACATGGTTTCCACCCTGTATTAAGTGACAAAATTGTTCTTTATTATAATTCTGGTCTAGTTGAGTTTTACTGTACGTCGCGATTAGGTGTATCAAGATGAACTATCAAATCTTATATTTCTCTGTCAAGTCCAGACTTATAACAAGCAACGCATTAATAATTACTCGAAGAAATGTAAAGCTATTTTACTTAGATTGCTAGAAGAGCATGCGTATATACAACTGGGTAATAAGAATTTACCCTTTCTCACTTAAACAACAAAATGTTACGCACTACAGGTCCAAACTGAACTTACAGTTTTGCTTGAGTAAACAAAAACCGCCTGATTTAGGCCTACCATGTTTGAAAAGGGTCGTCTCCAAATACATATTGTCTGATACAATTATCAACAGTTATTATTATTTTGGTATTAGCTTCCAGAATGCAAGCAAACTATCAGGCAGTTTGGATCCTGATGGAAAACCAAGTTAGCCGGCGTTTCATCTGGATACAAACTTATTGCTTAGCTTATCACAAGCGGAAAGCAAACAGAGCTGAACCTGATCAGATGTATCCTTGAGGAGTTTTCTGATCTGGGTCTACACTGTTTTTTCAATGTATAAAAGACGATTTAGAAATGGGTCATCGGAAGTGTCGCAATCTTACTTGGCGTCTTATCTAGATCCAAACTGTTTGCATTAGTAATTACAGATGCGATATTGGCCACGAAAGCGTTAACACTTATTAAATCTTTTAAGTTGTGGCTCTAGTTTTTGCGCGCATTAAATCGAGATAGGAATGCTTATTACTTTTAGAACAGTGATTTGCTACTTATCGGAAATATTTAACAGGATATTCCAATGAAAATTATATGTGACTTTATCTGATATTACCGGTAACTCCTTACTGCATTCTGACTCTTACATTACAGTTTATGTACATATTTGTAGATGCAGCTTCTAATAAACAGGAACTTACAAACAATAGCAAAAAATGTGGACTGGATTTGGAAGGGGACGCTACATGATACATGTACGTGGGGATCGTATTCCATTTTAGGGCTTCCTTTTAACAACACCAATGCATTTAAGCAGTTATATTTTCTATCTATTATATTTATATTTCACTATTAGGAACGCACTTCAAAAAAAACAGTAGCATATTTTCATTTGATTTAAAAAAAGATAACTATATAACAGCCAACTTGTGGGACGTTCCATTATGTTTTTTCACAGTTTAAACTTATACAACTTATATAAGGAAAGAGTCAGGTCGTGTCAGATTTCCCTTACTATCCTGTTCATATTTTTGTATAACCTTTAATTATGCCGCCTTTGGAAAACGAGAAAAACCTGAAAGCAGACTGACAGCTGTCTGATCAGGCTCGGATATATTTTCTTGTATGTTATAGATTCTCTACTTGGGGACAATTATCCTTATTGTATATTTCATTGCAATAATTAAATCATTGAACCCTTTATTGTATTTGCAAACTGCTTGGATCCAGATGAGACACCGAGCAATTCGGCATCTGATCTGGATTAAAGTTGTTTGACACTCGGTCAATAGTTTCTTCAACCCATGATCAAAATTTGAAGAGACAATTTTGTTTACAACAGGGTTAGGGTTAATATAAAGTGTTAATATAAAGTAAAACATAATACCTGCACGAATATTAATAGAGTAACGGAAGAAACAAATAATACATCAACGGCATCATATATTTGTGAATATAATTAAAAAACTAAAACATTCTTACCGTTTACTATCACATTGTTTCACTTCTTCGTAAATATTGTCCTTTACAACCGAATGATGACCCTAGTCTAGCATTTAAACTTCCTCGTTTATTGTTAAATAATCCGGGCCTTTTATTCATGTGCCCAAAGCGTTCACTAAAGGCTACTTGCAAAAAATTAAAATTCGCATTTAGCTTTATTCACAAAAGAGGTTTACGTGGGCAAGTGTTTAACTATAACCAATTGTATACACCCAGCTTGAAACTTTGTGGAGTAATATATATCAGACAGTGTTTGTAAAATAAAATGAACTATAAATTGAGTGGTAAACAGTTTATTGAGGGCCGTTAATGCTTATACAGTAAAACACAGGTAGTTCGAACACTGAAACGGATTTTATTATCGGTCTTTAATACAGATGACAGCTTAATGCCGAGTAAAAGTCACACAAAAACACTCATCTAGCAGCTCTTAGTATGATCTCCACCCTGCATTAAGCAGCCACCTGCAGTTATTCATTAATTAACTTTCCAAACATTGAGGTGTTAAGCGCTGCAATTAGATACCCATAGCCCATAGAAATGTATTCAGTTCGTACGATCATTAATCCCTTCAACACTAAAGAAGAAAAGTGTCGTTTGCTACACTTCTAACAGTATATATTTTTGCCATTCTTGTCATGGAACAGTACATGTGTGGCAAACGGCTTGGAATCTGATGAGACGTTGGACCATTCGGTGTCCTATCTGGATCCAAACTGATGTCAATTGTCATAAAGAAGTGGTTCGTATTGTTTCAAGAGAATACATTTGTAACCTTGCCAAATTCAATATTATCTACATAATTACAGTAAAATTCGATACATGTACTACGAACACTCAAATACATACCACTATTGAACACAGGTAGCAGCTCAATGCATGATGAAAGTCATGCAGAAAGCTCCTCCGACAAAGACAAATTATTCATTACCAAATATTTGTAGTACCGAGTTTTTACTATTGTTCCTTTATTCTGTTTATATACATCAAGAATGGTTGATAGTCTAAAGATCATTTCAATTACCGTTGAAAATACAATAAACCCCAGAAAAATCGAACTTTAAACCAGACGTTACTGCAACAAGGCATTTCTCAACCATAAAATATACGGGGATGTTATCGACAAACTTAGGAAAATTCGGGGTCATATACATTTTCATGATTTGTTTATAAAAACGCATTCAAACCTTTAAGACGAAAGGTTATGATCCCATTATTTTGCAACCCACTGCATGTTTGGTTATTGACCCTTTTACAGTCGGTAGCTACGCTTCCCTCTTTGCTTGTGTGATGACAGGCCGAGGGTAGTACTCTATGATGGAATACTCTTAAACTCAGAAACGGAATGAGCTTACCAGACTCATGTATTATCCTTTCCTTGCCGCGCCCTTAACGGCTTCCCAGCAGGTGCTTTGACGTCAGCAAAGTCATTGAGTATATATTTGACGGATTTTCACAGTTAGTATGCTGTTTTACATATTGTCATGTGTTTACCGTCTTCTATGTTGTGTGTAAGTCCGGCGGGGATACCTTTATTTACACTACAGTAAAACCTCGATTATTCGAATTTTCGTTATAAACGAATTTAGACCCTTTTAGGCAGGTGGCTGCTTAATGCATGATGAAAGTCATGCAGAAAGCTCCTGCATGACTTTCACCGTGCATTAAGCTGCCACCTGTCTTAAAGATCGATAATAATACGTATTTTAGTGTTCGGATAATCGAGGTGTTCCTGTATTTGTAAAGCTAAGGTGACTTTGAGAGAAGTGTGAGGTTAAAACATCCGTCAACCGGTTTAAACCCCCAGTGGTGATATTGCTACTGACCGTGCCAAGGCGGTACTCTCTTTGTCACCCTTACTTTTGTTTGTCTTGTGTCTTTGTACTTGTGCTTTTGTTCATGTATGGAATGTTTATCTCTAGTACTTGTGTGCTGTTAATATTTTCTGTGTTCATCTCGTGTATGTGCGTGTGTTTGGGTGTATATTTGTGTGTGTATGTGTGTGTGACATGCTATCTATCGATGATTTGGTGGTGGTTGCGTCTTGAATGTGGCCTCGCCTGCTTGACTTTACTGTTTTTTCATTTAAGTAAAACAACAGATGGATGCTTAATGCAGGTTGGAAGCCATACAAAATAATTCGCAGAGGAGCCTTCTGCACGACTTTCATCTTACAGTTTGCTGCCATCAGACATAAACTCAGATTATGATACTTGTCAAGTGTTCGGAATAGCGAGATGTGAATGTAATGCTAGACCTGATCAAATTTTCTAAGGCAGTGACATATCTAGGTCTACACTAATTCTTCCATTTATCATTGACTGTATAGAGCGGGTTCGGGTGGACCAGCAGTTTCAGAAAGTCATACACAATATCTAATCCTTGGGGCATCCCGTCACTAATTCCATCTGGTAAGATTTTGATAATTTAAATTCAACTGATGTGGTAGTAAATATTGTAAACATTGGCCAAACTGTTCAGAACCGTTTGATCAGAGTCTGCACCCTTTGTCTGATATTGTGTATCTTAGAGTAATTACTAAAATAGGGTACCTTTTCATTTACAGTAGAACCTGTCTGAAGTTGTCATAAATAGAGGTCTTCATATGGGTCTGTAAGGCAGGTGGTAGTTTAATGTAGGTCAAACGTTATTAAGAAACGCCCTATCAGAGCTTTCTGCAAAACGTTTGCCCTGTTTTAAGCAGCCAACTGCTTTTAAGACTTCTTTGAATGTCTGCTTAAGACAGGTTGTACTGTATATATGGCATAACCCTCATTATGTTTTTTTGACAATATACAATGTAAAAATACATATTTTAAAGATAGTATTGGCACAATACAATTGCAGCAATGATGATATACCATTATATACATCTAGTTGATCTACCGAAAAAGCAGATAACATACATATTACATAACTATTTACTCCATATAAACAGCCTTTTACGCCTTTGCAAACGTCAGGTCGATCTCCTGAATGGTTTGTCTGATCAAAGTCTGCTATTTGCTTATGGAAAAATATAGATCTAATTCTACAGCTTCTGGCATGGTGAAACTATGTGTTCATATGCCATCATGAAACATAATCCGATTAAAATTATTGATGTCATTATTTTGACATTATGCATAAAATAATGGGCTACGCCTGAGCGACAGTAGGATGTCTTATATAAATCACGGGTCCCGTACAAAAAGTATGATACATGTTTATCATATCCGGGAAGCACTGAGTATCAGGTCTCTAGGGTAATCCTAGCAGAAGTCCGCGCCAGTAGGTCGAGTACATAAAATTTAAGCATTAAAACCACGAGGAAGACGTAATTAAATCAAAGTAATGGAATTACTGATGGAAAGTGGTTATACCTTTAGTACTACTGATTTTTTGCTAGATAATAAATTCTGAAGGTAGGTGATCCCCTGAGAGCAAAAATTGCAACACAAAAAGAAAATATAACAACACTGAGAATGAAGTACGGGGCGACGGTTTACGGCCGCCACACAAGCACTTAACACCTGCTGCTGTGAAGATTATAAATTCTGAAGGGAGGTGACCCCCTGAAAGCAAAAATTGCAACACAAAAAGAGAAAATTGCACACTCGGTTTTATTGAGACTGTTAATGAACAGTAATTGAAAGTGCAACACTGCTCACGCCCCCTAGCACCGGCTTAAGCGGTATTCAATTTTCAGAACAAGAAGTACTGAAATTCATGATCTCAAAGGATCAGAAGGTATAACAACACTGAGAATGAAGTACGGGGCGACGTTTTAAGCCATGCTCGTCAAATGTCTACTTACAGGCGGTACATTTTGGTATGATACATTAGCAGTAAATTGGGACTCTTATCCTTCATTTTTGTGCCCCATTTCGCATCTTGGCCAGACATATTTAAACAGTAAAATCCCTCTAAATCCGACATCCAAATAAGTATAAATATCGGTTCTGGAGACAGAACAGCTTAATGCAGAGTGAAAGGCAAGCAGAAAGATCATCTAAGAGCTTAAGCTACCACCTGCCTAAAAGAATAACCAAAGTTCGTCTCACAGTAAAATGTTTTCAAGTCATTGGGTACATATTTCACGGACGCTTACAGTTGTTATGCTATGTTTTACATTTTGCACTGTGATTACTGTCTTCTATGTTGTGGGGAAGTCCGGTTTAAACCCCCAGTGGTGACTTTGCTACTGACCGTGCCAAGGCCGTACTCTCTTTGTCTCCCTTACTTATGTTTGTCTTGTGTCCTTGTGGTTGTGTGTTTGTTGGTGTTTTCTGTGTTCTTCTCGTGTGTGTGTGTTTAGGTGTGTGCGTGTTTATTGATGTGTTAGTGGTGGTTGCGTATTGTATGTGGCTATTGTATGTTGACTGTGTAAAATGCTATATACATTGCCCTCTGTCAGTGGTTTGGTGATGGTGGCGTTTCGTGTGTGGCTTTTTCTGCTTTACTTTACTACATTTTCATTTAACCCTTTCCCTCATGAAAATTTATTATCACTTCATGTATATTGATTTCCTTTTTATGCTATGTTTTTGTCTTCGTATTTCACGCGCGAAATGTCCGTGACGTTGTAGTATGAACGTGTGCTAAGGATGAGCTTTTAAGCCGTTAGTTGGAAGTCGGAAGTCGGAAGTTGAAACTTGGAACATAGAATCTAGAACTTTGAACTTTGAAGTCGGAGCTTGGAACTTGTAAGTCGGAACTTGGAACATGGAAGTCGAAACTTCGAACATGGAAGTCGGAACTTGGAACTTAGAAGTCAGAACTTGGAACTTGGAAGTCGGAACTAAGAAGTAGGAACTTGGAAGTAGGAACTAAGAAGCAGGAACTTGGAACTCTGACTTAAACAATATACATTTTACAATACTCATGAAGCAAATTAGATTGGAAGTAAAAAGAAAGAACTTGGAAGACGGAAGTTTGAAGAAGGAATTTAGAAAATCACCACCGGCCTTTCGTAGTAAATTGTAATGTAAGACGATACTTTTGCAGATCAGTGTTGAAAGAATCACGTCATCCTTCTTGTATACTATCATTGGTCTATTTTTATAAGGTATACAATTTTAGAATATTAGTATATTGTTTCATTTCCTTTAACACAAATAAACATACAGTGTCATAATAATGTTGGTATGTAATAGTACAGAGTTTCTTGATGTAAGTTTCTTGAGGTAAATGTAAGGCTAATAATTGTTAACTTATTAGCGTTACATACACATTGAAACCTCAATACTTCGAACACTAAACCAAGTATCACTCACAATCGGTTTAAATAACAGGTGAAATTAATGCAGGAAAGAAATACTTCCACTGTGCATTAAGCAGTCACCTGCATTAAAAGACATTCATTCATTCATCATTACAAAATAAATTGAAATATCAAATTCTAATTGTACCAAGACTAGGTCACTGTTACCGTGACATTTTACTTGCTGATTGCACTGAAGAGCTTGGATTTTGTATGCCATGTTACAATAACAACCAATGAATGCGGCCAAGATGTCACTGCGAGTATAGGAACATGATATTTATATCATCAGTTGATTAAACGGAGCATTTATATTTAGTTTAACATTTGACACATCGTAACCCTTGCCATGCTGTAAAATCATGTCTGTTTATATTTGGATCTGTTCAATTTGTCTACATCTGATTCGATTAAAACATTATTGATATGGATTCAAGATGTTTGCAAATGTAAGTCAGTTCAGGAAGAGCGGGATACAGCTAGTACTTACAAGCATTTGCAGAATTACTGTTGTTAGACACTTAGTTTTCAACACTACTATTCCAAAAGCCAATCAAAACACAAGTGGCTACAACTTGACGAAGACAATTCAAGTATATATTACACTTATGCTTAACATATTTTGAGTATTATTCTGTTTAATACATTCGCTGTCAAATTTCATCGCCTAAAATATTTGTTGTCTGCTGTAAGTTTTATTCATTTTCTCTGTGTTTTTGTTTAATAAACATATTCACAGCAACAAACAGTTTGGATCCTGATGAGACACAGAGTTGCTCGGCATCTTATCTGGATCGAAACTTTTTGCATATGTGATCAAGGATGCGACATTTGCAGCGATACAGTTAAACTGTGTCCTAATAACTGAAGAAAAGTCTCCTAAAATTGCAGATGACAATCATCGCTTCTACTGTTTCAGTTGAAACTCGAAATTGGAATAGGTGTCGTATTGCTTCAGAAAGGCCAAAACAACCTCGTGACAGAACTGGAATTGAGTCTGAAACAAAAACAAATAAAAGTGGAGTGTCCACCCTTGCACACTTAACATGATACAAAATGAGCTACTTCAAAATCAGCATCGGCAAAATGTGTATATGGAAATTAACATAGCATCTACACAAGTAACCTGTTATCTGACTGGGATCCTAGCAAAACCCACAGCAGAACTTATGTTGATAAGTATCTTAAAAATGTATCTTAAAAAGAAGGTGGTGGCTTACTGCAGGACAAAATTTGATGCAGAAAGCACCTATAGGAGTTTTCTGCATTACTTTTGACCTGCATTAAGCTACATTAAGCTATCACCTGTCTTAAAGACCTAGAATTGGCCCCTTTTGGGTGTCGTTCAACCATATATTGATTTTGAACCGTCATAAATCACAACAAAATTCAAACCAATATGCATGTTTAACGCTAATTACTTCCCGAGCGAGCTTTGTTTGAACACAAGTCTCCAACTAAGATTTGAATGAAGTATTTATGTGGTGTCTCATTAGGCGCCAAACGTTTTTAGACTAGGTGTGTAACGTTTCCATGGGTACAGGCAAAAAAATCGTTTAAGCGATCGGTGCCTGCCCGAAATGTTACTTTTTCGTAACGGAACTACGCTTTTGCACGAATCCCTGTTCAGCACTCACAAATTCGTCAGCTTGGCAAGTTATATGAAAACGAATATTTTAAATGTTTAGTGAGAGTGCACAGAGAATCATGTATGGTATCAAAACTAGTTTGGATACCCAAACAAATGTCTAGATATGAATAACATATCATATATTATTATGAGTACAATAAAACACACTAAACCAGACGGTCAATATAGTATAAATATCGATCTTGGGGACAGCTTAATACAGGGTGAAAGTCATTTTATAGGAATTTTCTGTGTGACGTACACCTTGAATTAAACAGCCACATGCCTAAAAGTAGCTGAACTATTCTCTACTAGGATTCCAGTTTAGAGAAAGTTTTACTGTAGTCCGAACATCTAAATATCCAGGTTTAACGAGCTTAGTGTGACATGCTTGGTGTTATATAGTCTAAGAATATACTTAATGCGCATATAACCCTAACTCCTACGCCTTCTTAAGCCTTTATAATCAGTAGATCCACCGCATCGTATGCACTTTTCATATCCCCACGGGAGCATATTGTTTTGCACTATCTGTCTGTTGGTTTGTTTCTAACTTTAACATTGGCGATAATGTTGAAGCCATTGAACATACAAACTTCAAACTTGACATGCATGTGCAACTATCAGTTAAAAGGTGACTTATTATGACAAGTTGATACACCAATGTCAAAGGTCATATCGAGGGCATAGTGTTTCACAAACACATCTTGTTGTATAAAATAATATAGATCTGACGCTCCAGTTTTGCCAGGACAAGATGTTTCATGTCATTATAAAAGAATCAGTCAATAAATATTCATGATGGATTCATACTCTTGAAGTAAAGAGTCAACTAAAACTATTTCAATACAGAGTCATACAAGCGATATTTGGATAAATTTGCTTACCACATTTGGTATGACGTTCTGTCTTCTGTTTCTCATTTCCTGTATCACTTGTGAAATCGCTACTTCCTGTTCAACCTTCAACCTGTCCAGAACCGCAGCCATGACACAGAACAGACCGCTCTTCTCCACTCCATCCCTGCCATAGGTACATATAGATATATATCAATAGAATATCATTCAGGTATAAGCATATTAAACATTCTAGAACTGTAATCATGACACTTAACGGATCGCTCTTCTCCACTCCATTCCTATCACACGGTCAGATAGATATATTATAACATAATACATAATAAACAACAAAATCTAGAACTGCAATCATGACCTAGACTAGATCGCTATTTTCAACTCATTCCCAATCATAGTAACAGATCAAATCACAAGTACTGAAATGTTGCATTATCGCTACAGTCAAATTATCACAAGACGAGTGTTTATTATTTTTGAAATACGTCAAAATAAGCTGTGAGAATCCTTTGCCGATTCGTTGTCAACGAAAACACAGAATAAATCTATTTTACATCATCCTTATTATGCAGTACCTACATGCAGTGAACAATGACGGGATGGTTCCCAGTATGTCGTCGACATTCCTCCAACAATTCAAGTGCAGACAGTATCTGACCGGCATCCGTTGGTACAGCCTGGCGTTTGTCCCATTTCTCAAACTGAATAAGCTTCAGGTCTCTGACCTTTGAAAAAATATTATGGCATTGGCATTATCTCTTCCTGCTCTTGACATCTTTCATCTGTTTAATTTCTGGATATTTCATAAACTCGTCAGACGTTATATTTTCAGTTTAAAGCCGGCATAGTATCTTATATGATAAATCAAACGCTTAGATTATAAATATTTAAGACGTTTATGTGTGTCCTTGACATATTGGCCGTTTTGGGTCTACTCTGTTTGCAAAGTCATATGACCTTAAACGGCATGGTTCAACTCATAAAATATGATTGTTTAGCATTTGTATGTATTAAAGAAATTGTATGTACTCTAGTAAATCACTTAAGTAACAAAGAACAAAAAAGTGGCTAATTAGTTGTGGTTCTAATTTAACATGACTTTCAATACATCAACATAATTATATAAGATATGATGAGGTTTGTTTCTCATCTCAACAAAAACTTAGTCTACCTCTTTCTCTGTTGTAATTGTCAGTGTTAAAAGGGTGTGGCCTCCTTTCTTTTCGACGTTCTTGTTGTCGATGTGAAAGTTTTCTTTATACATTTTCCGTTTGTCAAGGTCCGGCCAGTACCTCTCTGTCTCCTGCAGGGTAATTGACATTAAAAGCACAACCGACGCTTTCATTTGTAGAATTTACAATAGTAATGCGTTGACAGATTTGAGGTTTATTCACAGATATTCTGATTGTAATGCATACTAGGATAATTCATAATAATAAAGTCAATAGAATATATAACATATCCGTGAAGAGATGTCACTTGATTTACAAAGTAAACCACAAATAGTTCTCCAGATAGTTCGAACAATGAACCATATACCATTACCGGTCTTTAAAACGAATGGCAGCTTAATGCAATGTAAAAGTCAAACAGAAAACTACTTTAGGAGTTTTCAGTATCACTTTCACCCTGCATTAAGTATGCGCTTGTAGAAAAAGTTAACAATTCTTCATTTCTAAAACTTCGAACTACTGTATTTTGAGAAAAATGTAGCGAAGTGTATTTAGAAATATACATGTTAATTTCAGAGGAGCATCATGTTTATTTCAAGTAGTATCGATTGGATAATATCGGTACTTAAACAAAGTACGGTACTTAAACAGAGTACAAACATTATAATATCTAATTCAGTATTAAACCCAATGAAGTACATTCCAATTATTTTTAAACATTCTCGAGAGAAAGAGAGAGTTAAACATTTAGATTATAAAGTGAGAAGTACGTTTGCTCGAGTGAATATGAACTACGTAATAAGAAGATGCTCAGTCATATGAAACAACCTTAACCCCAAACAACCTTACCTTGAGTTCGGTCACGTGATTCATCATGACGATAGTGTGCACGTCTTGGTGCAGTGCCATATTCCAGAAGTTCTCGATCGTTGTCTCGAGGGGCGATTGTGTTATGATTAGAGCATTGTCCTCCTGGTACATCTGTTATAAGGAACACAAAAATCCATTAACGTGGTATTACTGTGTGATGAAAAGATAATTTACCTGTGTGTATATATATATTTATTATAGAGAACCGCTTCATCATATACCCATGTATAAAGATAAATAAGTGTGCGATATATATATATATACGGCTATTTTGAAGAAAAAAAATTCGATTTACTATATAAGTAAGAAAAATACTTCCTCGGGTTTTGTTCAGGAATAAATATAGTTTGAATGACATCATATAAAAGAAGATCCGAAATAGATTCAATGACTTAACAGTAAGTGCATTTTAAGAAATGGCTTAAAACAGATCAACTAAAAAGCTAAATAGGCTGATTTTCGTCTAGAATGACATAACCGGTGCACAGTTTCAGCCTAAGCCTTGACACAATGTATTGAGAATAGGTATCAGTTCTAAAATTTCAAAAGCATATTTTACTTACCACTGAGATGAAGTTCTTAATTTTGACCAATCCCTTTGTTAAATAGGTAAAACTAGCAAAACTATATGAACCTCAGTAAACTTAGATTATTTGGAGAAACAATGTTAACAAATAGGAAGGGTTTTAAAATTATCTTATATTGATTCAGTTTAGCGGGGTACGTTGTGACTTTCCATATGTATACGCATTCAACACAACAATGTCTCTACATGTGACCAAATCAGCACGGCATAAATGAACAGATAGAAAGAAGTGGTAAATGACCTGAATCCTTTCTCAGATGAATATTCACTTAAAAAACCCAATTACACCATAACTATTTATTCTGGCATTGTAACAAGAGAGGTATATCATCTAAAACAGGTAAGAGAACAGATCCTGATCAAACGGCTCCTTCTGATCTATATCTTCCCAGTCTATTGAACAAGATGTTTACATAGGATAAAGCGTTACATAAGCATACATACAATTAATACAAAACAGAACTTAACTAAGTAGTGTTTCACCCTTTACTCCATAAATGGTATGTTTGCTTGTAGAATAATATAGATCTGAGTCTACAGTTCTGCCATGGCAAAAGAAATCCTGTGTTAATATGCCAATTTAAAAGTTCCATTAATTTATATTAGTGATGTCATTATTTCTCATTGGGAAAATGAGTTAAAACATCGTTACATGTAATTATTGATACAAATATTAGACATTTGTATTGCTGTTAGTCCCACCATACAATCATAAAACTGCTTTAGTTTTTATTATGTAATAGTGTATTCAATACAACACCAACGAAACATAGTTTTTCTTTACTTCAATTGCTATGACATTCTACATGAAGGAATTATGACATATAAGCGCAAAAGAGTAGCACCTCGTTCATTCAAGCACTCAAATACATATCATTATCGCCCTCTGAGACAGGTATCATCTTAATGCAAGGATGGGAGTTGTACAGAACGCTCCTATGGGAGCCTTCTGCACGACTATCAACCTGTATTAAGCAGCAACCTGCCTAAAATGAGAAGCCAAGATTATCAAAACAGATTGGGTCCTAATGAAAATCCCAGTTTATCGAAACAGTTAGGATCTTAATGAGAAGTTCAGTTTATCAAAACAGTTTGAAAAGTCACAACGATTTCGACTATGGTGGTGAAAGGGTGTATGGTACTCTTGTTGTCTTACCGGTAGAAAGGCGGCGTTGATGAGTTCACCATACCGAAATAGTCCAGGCTGTGTCAGACTCGGCATGAACGCTTCAATTAAAAAATAAATATTATTTAACCCTTTCCATGTTCTATATTTCTTCCAAATTTCAATACCTACTGAACAGTCATGGACAAAATAGTCATAATGCAATATAGAAGGTGGACCATTGTAGCCAATTTAGAAAGTAAATGAACAACTATCAAATTCCATTAGCAAACAGATCAAACGGCCCCTATTTGCAAATACGCGAACACGCGTTCATATAAAGGAAAACATTAACAGAATACATACTATGGGTAGACGTATCGTTTTTGAGTTTAATCAAAGCCGTGGCATTGTTTTTAAACAAAGTGTCACAATTCATCTCGCTCAAATAGGGACAGAACTGGTTATATCGAGGAACAAATAAAACCTCAGTGAGCAGGAGGACGTAATGAGTCATGGAATGTTAAACACAATTTGGATAATAAAATTTGGAAAATTGCCTTTCTGCGGATCGAAACTCATAAATCTGTCCGAAATGCTTTACTCTCAGGTAATGCGTGATTAGTTTAATATCTATGGAAAAAAGGCAAACAGATATAAACAGTAGATATTTCAACCTAAACATGAAATAATTGCATCAGCCATGAATCAAAACCGGACTTTTGAATGTTTGTTTGCTCGCCCTCTCTCTGTCTCTCTGTCTCTGTCTCTGTCTCTCTCTCTCTGTCTCTCTCCTTTTCCTGACTCTAGGTTGCCCCTGGTGCGTTCAAGTTAAACATATCCTAAACTTTGACCATACTATGCCATCTACTTGCAACACATTAACATCACAATATAAATGGGATATTAAAATAACGTGTTTGCACTTTTTTCAAGATGAAGACAAATTCCAAACATAAACAAAAACACAAGTACGAAGACACAAGGCAAACAAAAGTAAGGGTGACAAAGAGAGTACCACCTTGGAATGGTCAGTGGCAAAATCACCACTAGGGGTTTAAATCGGTTCATGGATGTTCTAACTTCACAAGTATCTCAAAGTCACACTAGCTTAACAGTGTAAATACAGGTATCTCCGCCATAAATATGGAACAATAGTCAAACAGGGAGAGCCACACACGAAATGACACCGCACCAAACACCATCAAACAAGAAACGGTATAGTCACAAGACAAAACATAACAGGACGTATATCAAGACGAAAAACATTAAATATTAAGCAACAAAATTGACCATAGGCTGAAAGCAGGAGTACCGCCTTGGAACGGTCAGTAACCAAAATAAGCTACTGAGGGACTTAAACCTGGTTTACGGGTACCCAACCTCGTCCTTATCCCACTTTCACCAAAGTCAAAATGTAAATAAAATTCCCCCTCCATACAACTTCACAACATGCATAACGATGTCTTCCAAAATGCATAACAATGTCTGCCAAAAGTCTCAGAGCAATAGATAAATGAAAAAATAGTAAAGTAAAGCTGGAAAATACACACACAAAACACAACCAACACCTAAACACCGACAGAAAGCAAGCAACACATCGACACACACACGTACGCACACGCATGCACGGACACGCACGAACGCCCACACACGAACGCACATGCATTTACAAACACACGAGACAAAGACATCAAACACGAACAAAAACACAAACACAAAGACACCCAACAATGCCACTATTTCTTACACGTATATTCATGTGGTAAAGGGGTTACCTCTTGCTGACAGAACATAAAAGGTCCTTGATAATTTCTTTGTTTCATTAAAACCTACTTACATGGCAGAATATTTGAATATCTGTTCTGAGTTTTTGTTCCTGGATTCTTAGCGTCATTGATTTGATTATCACCATCCACAGGCATCATTTCCCACAATACCTGATGTAAACAGAAATATGTGTTACACATCATTGGGTGATTTCAAACTACTAATGATATACTAGAACAATTATTTAGGTGTTTGATATCATATATGTTTGATATCAAAATTGATTCAGTAGATCGGATTTTGAAACAAAACAAATAAAGTTTGGATCACCTCGTAATAAAAACAAAAAATGCAGTTGAACGCACGTATGCCATACACTTTCATTACACTGGTTTTGCGGTGTTTAAGACAATGTACTGTACACCTTAAAAAATGAAATAACTTGTAAAAAGTATCTTAAAAATACGGATGTTGCGACTTTATACAAGTATGATATTACGTAGTGCAGACAAATGTATATGTATGATTTCTGTATGTCAATTATCTTTAACTCTATCGGCGCTAAAAGGCGAAATTATGACTCCATATGAAGATATGTTAGATCCAGAGCAGACATTGAGTAACTATTTTCTGGATCCAAACACTGATAATATTTTAAAAAGAAATCACACTTTACATTTCTTGCAATACAAACGGCCATAAAGTGCAGGCGACACTTATTTGGCGCTGAAAGACTTTGTCTAACATCACTTTAAAAAACGTTCATGAATATGTGGTATAAAATCTACGAATGGTATCATTATTCCAGCAGATATTTACAGATAAATTATCACTTATCAAAACTTGCCCCGCTGTGAAAAACAATTGTCTGCTCAGTTTTTGATCTGGTGTAAAGTAAACTACTTCCGAGCCCAGTAAGCATTTGAGCAGATATAGACAGAAAGTAGAACAGCTTGAACCTTGATGAGACGCGGCGTCTCAATTGGACCCAAGCTATTCGTAAATGAAATTAAGGTTGCAAAAATAGGATAAGGATTAAGAAATACTGTCATAAAACCTTCACCTCAAACTCTAAATCGATCCTCCGTTTCTTTTTGACGTTGTCAACAGATAGAAGTTGTTGATAAGTCTCTTCAAATGTTGCAGTTGAAACAGCAGATGTTTTCATGGTAAGTATCTCAACAAGGGCAAGATGTACGAACACGTACTGCTTCTGCAGAATAGGAATTTCTACATGTAGTATATATGATTATAGTGCAAAACAACTTTGAGTATTCATAATCGGCTTGTCCGGGATATTCACTGCTTCGTGATTTTAGTAGTAAACGACCACATATACTAATAAACGTGTAATTCTAATACTAATTAGATACCATATCTCAGTACCTCAACTAAATAATAGGTTTTGTTGTAATTGGAATTAATTCCAGACATACTATTTCAGAGGAGAATGCATTGATCTATGCTACATATATCATTAATATAGAAAACATAGAAAATATATGTATGATTAATCAAACCTTTGTTTGCAACATGTTAACCCGCTGTTTTCGAAGTTGTGTCACACAATCTGCTACGTGAACATATCCAAGTTTTCCGGCCTGGTCTACAAGGTAGTCCACCGAAATGAACGTGCCCGTTCGTCCTATTCCAGAGCTTTTATGAATGAACACAGAGAGGGAGTAAAGACAACACTATATATTTTTAGGTTTATCATTACTTTTATCGTTATAATAATTATTGACTTATGCCATCACCATTTACCCGTTATTTGACTTGGCAACCCCTTTTGTTTCTGTTATCAATTTGATACAAGAAGTAAATCAAATATATAATGGGCAGATTCCAGTATAAATATGTAAAATGTTATAAAGAATACCAGATCAATACAGAATGCTTTATTTAATGAGATGTAGCAGACCTTGTGATCAAGGTTTAGCGAGCATTTACAAAACGGTTTGAATTTTGTTCAAAAACAAGGTCTGCAAATTACCGTAAATAAAAGGACAATGCTTGAATTAGTGCTGTGCAATCTATTGGCCAATTCATTTAAAAAAAGCTCACAGTACATGTGCTTTGGATCACTTAAAGGCAGACATTGGAGTTTGGTTTTGCAAAATTATTCATTAAATATTATCTATGAGAATTATTAGCAAGTTAAACATTATTATAACTACTTCAAATTCCTTTAGAAAATGTAAAACTTATAATTATCTAACTATTGCTTTTTCGCTCTTTAGGTTTTGTCTCAATAAAAAAATCATTGAGGAAACTTCTTGCAGGATATTAGTTCATGTGCTATAGAACCAACTTCGAATGTCCCGGACTTGAAAATCATCTTACATTTTACAATAGATTTTATTCTGGTACTAGTAACATTTCAACACCAATATCTGCTTTTAACGCGGTTATACGCAATAGTATAACTAAACGCTTGGTAAGATTTCTTACGGTTTCTGGTATTTAAGCATGTACCAGAAAGACTAATTTAAAACACTATCAGAAATTTACATGGTATAGCTGGCATGCAAATCATAATCAACATCCATGTAAGTATCACTGTCTCATTTGAGAACAATGTCTGCGTGGTGGAGTGGTTATGGTTTTCGACTGTGGTTTGAATCCCGTAATGGACGTTTGGAGTTTTCATGTGAGGAAGCATTCCATCTGGCTTGAGGTATGGCAGTGGTTCTACCGGTTGTTCTGTGCACGAAACATCATAGTTTGTTCCGTGTACAGAAAAAAGTATGCAGGCTCTTCCTCCGCCTGTAATTATCTGAAATACTGTTAAAGCAAAGTAAAAATTCAATGCAAACACACCTATCATTAAGGTAAACAACTACAAATACACATGTCACCTTTATTGTATTGGTAGCATGAATTTTGTACATATTGTGTCAAAGTTTTGAAAGGCTCGTGTATAATTTACAAATCAAAGTCAAATTCTGAAGGGAGGTGATATTTTGGATAATTTTTCACTTACTTCCGGCTTGTCCAAACTTTAACTACTGAATGCGTGATGGACAGTCGAAATACTATACTCGGCGTCTCATCCTAAGATGCTTGCAAATAACATTTTTCTATTAACCGGATAAAGTATAATTACTAAACAATTTCGTAATTTACATTTTAACCATAATTAAACAAATGTTTGATAAATCGCTTACCTGCAGTGAACAACCAATGGTCCGTCACATGATGTTTTGGCGGCCTTGACCTTACTACGAAAATGGACAAAGGAGGAGCAGAAGTAAGGAACGTCTTTATCAGGCCAGGCTGTGAAGTGGAACTGTATCAACTGGCGCTGTTCTTGTTCCTGATGTGGAAAATTTCATTTTCGTGTAATTATGCACGAGTGAATACATCAAATCTGTTCGTCACTCATTACACATTCATTATGCTCTACGCCATCGCAAGCAGTAAGGCTCTTGCCAGGCATAGCGTTGTGTTAAGTCTTTGCTATGTAGTTTAGCTCAATTTTATAATGGCACACGGAATTCTAGTACCATGATATAAGCAGCAGAATAAGAAAATGTATAATTTTTAAGCAAACACCCGACCTTGATAAAACGGCATATCTACTCTACAAATGGGTTAAAAGTCGTATGTATGGAATTAACAATTTACAGTTCATAGTTTATTTAGGGCATTGTTTTTATTTCTGGCACCAAAAACAGAATGGTGAAAAGAATGCAGTTATTTAATGAAAGGATACCTTGCTAACACCCAATGTTCGAATGACGAAATTTGCAAAGGTTTCAGTATTTTTCAAGGTGACGACTACACTACCATAAGTCTGTGTACCATTCGTTGGCCAGTATTGCTTACACTTCATCTACAATAATACGACATACATCTGTTACATTTTGAACTTTACAATTACACACGTTGCAAATGGTTTATTTTTGTCAGAAAAGACTGCTTTTTTTAAAAACAATAGTGCGTACATTTCATGAACATATTTAAGCTTATGATATTGTATTTATAAGTAACATACTATACCAAATTACAGTTCGGTTCCCATATACTATTCTGGTTTTATAATCTAATTATTCATTCAGTCTTATTTTCTTTTTACACACACGATATTGACAATCATTGTATGGTATAATTGATGGAAATTTACACAATACACATATTCAAGATTCTAAACATACGGGTCAAACAATAAATGGTAGGAATACCTCCTGAATAAAGTTAATACGATTCTGTCGTCGATGCGACATGTCTGACGATAATGTATGTTTGCATATCGTACAAAACTATTGAAGCTTTATTTTGATACAAAGCAAATATTTAAAAATGCATTGATATGCAGACAGCAAACTTTCAAACCTTTCCATACTCCGTTAGATTTGTCAGCATAACAATTTTTCCGCAATTGTTCTGCCAAACCATTCTCCAGAAATCGTTCAAAATGTTATCTACTGGGCCTAATAAAATAAAAAGAACAATTCGTATCCAAGGAAATAATACATTACGTCTATAATCTTATCAAATATATTCATGCTCAAATTGTATTAAGCAAATCTTTATTTCGAAAATAATATGTCTGGTGTGTTTGAAAGAGTTTGTTTTAAGGTCTCGCCAACAGTATTACTATAACAAGGGATACATATAAATCTAAGGATATTTATTAATGATCTGTCAAGGTTCAATGTGTATTGCAACTTATATGTACTTTGCTATGTTTTAAACATGGAAAAGTAGTAAAGTCAAGCAGGCAAAGCCACATGCAAGACGCAACCACCACCAAAACACCGATAGACAGCATGACACACACACACACAACCACACACCCAAACGCACGCACACACACACACACACACACACGAAATGAACACAGAATACACACAAGAAACAGGGACAAACGTTCCACAACATGAACAAACCACAAGCACAAAGACGCAAGGCAAACAAAAGGAAGGGTGACAAAGAGAGTACCGCCTTGGCACGGTCAGCAGCAAAAACACCACTGGGGGTTTAAACCGGTTTACGGACGTCCTAACCTCACACTTCTCTCAAAGTCACCCTAGCTTTACAAATATTGTAAATAAAGGTATCCCCGCTGGACTTACCCACAACATAGACGACGGTGAACACAGGACAACATGTAAAACATAGCATAATAACTGTGACAATCCGTCAAATATGTACTCAATGACTTTGCTGAAGTCAGAGCACCTGCAGGTAAGCCGTTAAGGGCACGACAGGGAAAAAGTAATACATGAGTCTGGTAAGCTCCTCCTGTATCCAAGTTTAAGAGTATACCATCATAGAGTACTACCCTCGGCCTGTCATCGCGCAAGCAAAGAGGGAAGCGTAGCTACCGACTGTAAAAGGGTCGATAACCAAACATGCAGTGTGTTGCAATATGTTTAATATGTTTCATGTAATACTTTATAAGGTCACTAGAGACATAGTAATAACGAAGACATTTAATGACGAAGATGATAATGAAACTGTGGTGGTATCATCATTACTTAAAATATCAGTGGTGTTAAAAAAAATAATGTACCTGGTTTTACAGTGTCTGCTTACCTTTGTTCATTAAGGTATTTGTACTTCTCTACAATAAAGTTGATATCGATGACGTCTTGATTCAAACATCAGAACCCTATAATCACCCCAGTATTACATTTAAGTAAGACATATGTACTGCTACCATGTAATGAAAACATGCTATAGACACATGGCGTGTACAACAACCAGCCAGTCACAATACAGTCTGAGACTGGACCAACCAGGTATAGCTGCTCACAGTTTCATTATACTGTTGAATGCAGGCAAAGGAGTTGTTATTTCCATTTATAACGACTGTATTATTACGTGACTTGAGATCGACCCAGGAAGTTGACGCTCTGCCTACTGAGCTATTACGGACAGGTTCATTATCAATATCAGTTGTTGTTGATGCTGTACGAATAATATCAGCGCCCGGGTACGCTATATATCCGAGTATATATGGTGTATTTGGATAACAGGCGAGTACCAAACAGTATTGTCATCAATGTCATCATGATCAAAGTTGCCCGACTGATATTAGATGCTCTCTTAGCCTCTGAGTCATGCTGCCATCAATCACGCATTTAAAAATAGATAATGTTTAAAAAGTTTATCTTTACCTTGTGATGCAATGTACGCATTTCGTTTATTGAAACCCTGAAGTAGAAATATACTACATTTGACATTTATAGACAATGTTGTTTATTTCAATTAGTTTGGTCTCTGCATTTTTTCTTTGAACGATTACATATTTGCTATTATTTTCCTTTTAATAAATTCTGAAGGGTGGTGATCCCCCGAAAGCAAAAATTGCAACATAAAAAGAGAAAATTTCAGACTCGGTTTTATTGAGTCTGTTCATGAGCAGTAATTGAAAGTGCAACACTGCTCACGCCCCCTAGCAACCTAATTAGAATATGTATCTAACGAAATTGTAATGCTCGAATGAAGTCATTCAATATTTTGAATATTAAAGTAATATGTAAACAAAGCGAGTAATATGTACGTGTATGTAGCATGCGTTAATATAATCGCTGTCCTTTTCCGTATCCCATATGTCTAGGACTACTCTTGTGTCATCGTCTGAAATAAGTACGGAACACAGTAAAAATTAGTCAATTTCAATATTTCTTCAAAAGACTGAAGAATAACAGAGAGTATAAAAGAAGGGGGTGGGTAAACGGAAATATAAAAATGGTAAATATGATGAAGGCCAGATAAGAAGGAAACTGACGTAAGAAGCGAAAACAGAAACGAAATGTATGATAAGTGAGAATAACCAGCTGAAAAGAATGAAGGACATGTAGGAAGCGAATAAGACATAACGCCACAAATAAACGGAACAAGGGAAGAAATTTAATATACATTAATCTACACAATCGTTGGATAAGTTTTCGCATCATCCACTACATTACTTAATATGAATACAGAAAAATAAGTGTGTGCTTTATAAACTTTCGTTTGAACGAAAAATGAAAATGGTACATTAATATAATCACTATACTTAGTATACATTTTCACATCAGATCAAGCACGTGCATCACCTACATTATTCTCTTGTAACAAGTGTTCGTTTATCGATATTCAATAAGTGACATGTCCTGTACTTATAAAAAAGATCATTGTAAGTGTTTCTGATATACATACGTACATGCATACAGTCCCCGGTATCTGTTTCTGTGCATGTTCTTTGAGGCATTGGTGTATTGTTTTGTCATTCCATTCGGAAAAGCCTATATTAATATATATATATATATATGTATATATAGGATAAAAAAGAAAAAATAACCCGGCAAAAGCCGGACCGACTCCAGTAGGAAAGGCAGGAAAAAAGATTGTCAACTTAACACGCCTGTTTCCTATAAATTTAATTTAACTAATAATAATTCAAACATGTTTCGTCAGTGGTAACTAATGTTTCTGTGACGTCGTTTCTATGACGTTATCTACGCCATAGAGACATTATGTCGTTACGTCATTTGGCGTTATTTTAGTAGCGGAAGAAAACAATCGGAATCCTGTTTAAAATCCTGGTATTATCCAGGATTAATTTATAGTTTTGGAAGTTCAGGAATAAATTTATTTAAATATTAACAACATTACGCCAAATGACGTTCTCAAGTCGTCGATTCAGATGAGAATTTTTAACAGTAAGACAAAGCATTGAGGTTTGGTTTAAAGCAATGTACGAAGTACTTTTCCTTTGCTAACCTAACCGACAATTTGTCTGAATTTAATTTAAAAAAGGGAAACATTTGTAATTTTGGTTCTGTTTGGCAGCATTGATCTAAATGTGCACTCAATGAAATTTTTCTTGTCGAAGGTGTCGAATTGTTGAGCATGCACATTTCTCCTTATTCTCAATTTGTCACCAGTTTGACCAATGTAGTACTCACCACAACCATTGCAAGTCATAACATACAGAACATTTTGAACATCACAAGAACATGTTCGCATTTACTTTAAATACTTTGCCATTGAGGTTATACGAGTCACCGTCAATTAGGTGATTGCAAAGACTGCAGTTAGGTCTGTTGCATTTAGTAACCTTACATGCACCCAAATTGTTGTCTTGAAATTTTGCTGATGTAATTAAATTCTTTAAATTTGGAGGTTGTCGTTTACTTTTTATTATTATTGTCTTTGCGATCACTGCGCTCATTTTCTGGTCAGAACAAAGAATGTGTAAATTATTTTTGAAAATGCCGAACATTTCAAAATTATTGGGGTTGTATGAAGACACATATGTAATGATATCTCCATTTTCTTTTTTCCTGACTTTCAAGAGGTCTTCCTTAGGAATTGAATTTGCTTTTGAAATGCCCGACTCAATCAGTTTCTTTGGATAATATCTTGCTTTAAGATTCTTTCGGAGCTCGTTGAGTCTACTTTCTTTTAATCCTTCTTCTGAAACAATGGTACAGATACGTCTTGCAAGGTTGTAGGGAATACTGTTTCTTGTATGTTTTGGGTGGCATGAAAAGTAATTCAGATACCGTTTTGAATATATATAAAGTCTAAATTATATGTTAGAATGCGAAAGGTAGTATGCCTTTAAGATACATGTCGTATAAACGAAACTGTTATTGTAATTAGTTTGAAACCAGACGAAATGCCAGATCTTATATCGACATCCAACATTTCTTATGAAAATTCAACTGACTTCATTGGGAATGGACACCGCTCGAGGCTTTGGTAGGCATTGAGCGATGTTAATGTCGTGTCCCAGATGTGTGGCAAGTTGTAGCGGCCCCGTATCTGTTGAGCACCGGCTTGTGATTGTGACTCCTTGACCTCAAGCGGTGTCCAGTCCCAATGAAGTCATTTGGTTGACAAAGTTTGACGTACACGGACGAAAGCTCCCAAACAAGGTACACTTTCAAATTTTTGAAATTGAACAGTTTAAATCAATCATAACGACATCCAACATGTTTGGAAATATTACTGACATATAGATATACCAATACGAAACTCTCACGGCAAACTCTATATTTATTATAGTGTTATAAAAAAGCCATGACGTTCTAACCTAAGGTATTCATGATTTTTAATGTGCTGTAATTAAATACTTTCATATCAGAACTACCAATTTCGTTTAAGCAAGACAGTATCTGCGATACTTTTTTAGTACGACAGGACATCAAATAACACATACTAAAATTGCAACTATAGAAATTTAAAAAATATGAATTGTATGTATTATAGTACTGTAATGAAATGCTACATCGTTCAAATAAAGACAATCCATGAAATGTTTATTATGTGCTGTATAAGTTTCGCATTTTACAGTGCTATAGATATATATATTATATCAATATAAATAAAACATCTGGCGGGAATACCTTTATTTACACTGTTTGGTAAACTAGTCTGATGTTGGAACGTCCGTAAACTAGTTTAAACCCCCACTGGTAGTTTTGCCACTTACCGCTCCAAGGCGGAACTCTCCTTCCATCTCCCCCTTTTATTTGTTATGTCTTTGTGCGTCTCGTTTATTATGTGCTTTGATAGGCATGTACATTTGCTTTACTTTCTTGTCATGGCACTGTTCGGTCGGATGTGTGTTTTGTATATAATGTTTCCTGCATGACTCATACTTGCATTAAATTGCTTTTATGTTTTTCTTGTGCCTTTGTACTTGTTCGTTTGTTGGTGTGTGTGTGTGTGTGTGTGTGTGTGTGTGTGTGTGTGTGTGTGTGTGTTGTTGTTGTTTTTGTTTGAGTGCGGTTGTGTGTGTATCTCACTTATTTTCTATCGGTGTTTTGGTAATGGCTGCGTCTTGTGTGTGGCTTTTCTGCTTGGCCTTACTACTGTTCATACTAAGCCCTGACTATAAACTATAATAATCTGAAATATTTATCACAGTATAGTTATGAAGTGTCCTTGCATTCTAATTAATAATAAATTCTGAGGGGAGGTGATCCTCTGAAAGCAAATATTGCAACACAAAAAAATTGCTGACTCGGTTTTATTGACTGTTCATGAGCAATAATTTAAGGTGCAACACTGATCACGTCCCCTAGCACCGGCTTAAGCGGTATTCAATTTTCAGAACAAGAAGTGCTGAAATTCATGATCTCGAAGGATCAGAAGGTATAACAACACTGAGAATGAAGTACGGGGCGACGTTTTACGGCCGCCACACAAGCACTTAACACCTGCTGTTGTGAAGATTATAAATTCTGAAGGGAGGTGATCCCCCGAAAGCAAAAATTGCAACATAAAAAGAGAAAATTGCAGACTCGGTTTTTTTGAGTCTGTTCATGAGCAATAATTTAAAGTGCAACACTGCTCACGCCCCCTAGCACTGGCTTTAGCGGTATTCAATTTTCAGATCAAGGAGTACTGAAATTCATGATCTCGAATGATCAGAAGGTATAACAACATTGAGAATTAAGTACGGGTATGTGCATGAAATATATTTATTCCGCTTTATATATGTCCTAATGTTTTTAAATACTAGTTACCTCTCTTTGAAATATTTGTACTAGTTATTATCTAACTACAGAAAAAACCCTGATAGTTTGGAACACTAAAACAAGCATCATTATCGGTATTTCAGACAGGTTATAGATTAATACAGAGTAAGCGCATGACTTTAACCTGCATTTAACAGTCACCTGCCTAAAATGCACCAATTCTTCATTTCTTAGATAACGAAGTATTGCGTTTTTCATGTAGCTCGTTTAAGAAAGCATTCACGTCAACAGAGTGTTCATACATATCTTTTTGTATTTTACTTGAATGTTAACCATAATAGCATTAGCTGGCATTTTTTGTACATTAAGAAGCGGATTACAATATACCCGGTGTGCCAAATTGTAACAAGTATATACGAGTCGTAGAGTCAACTCACATCAAACTCTTTCTGGAACCTGTCAGTGTCGGGGGTCAATACCAAGTCAAACAATATCTCAATCATGATAGCATTGTCTGGAATCTTATGAATGCCAATAATGTTGTAATTACTTTCTTGGTCATCTGTAAATACACAGGATCGTAGTTTATTATATGAATAAACCAAAGGGTAAACCCTACCAAACCTGATGTTGCTTATTTATAAGGAAATGTAATGGGAGGCACGGCATTTGCAAATGATCAATATCATACATATAAATGCAAACTTATCTAATATTTTCTATATGAACAATTGTCAACATAAGATAAATTTATTGATAATAAGAGCTTTTAATAATTTGATTATCAATGATCGGTGTTAAAAAAAGTTGCATCCTGTCTCGGATGTCAAACTAAGTTTTTAAATTCAGACATGATTATTCACAGAGCAAAGTAGTTGTCAAATGACATTCTATTCCAAAGATGTTCAGTATGGTTATATGGTTAACTAATGCTAAATATTTAGAAAAACAGAAGGTGATGTGGTAGTTTCGCAAACACAGATGTCAATGAGATAACTGACCGTCTAAAATATATTCATTGTTTTCATTATTGGTCTTTTCTTTGTAGACGGACTTCGAAAATGCTGGAATTTTTAGTGACTCAGGTATTGAGGTAGTATCCGGGCAATTTGCTTTCGTCCGCCTATAAAATATAAAAACAATTTGATTATTTACAGTTGTTAACGGACAAAACGAAAGCAAGAGATCACATTAGACTTACTTATAAAGGATACACTTATTAAATTAATAGAAAAAATCTTTGCCAGAGAAAACAAAATGTTCATTGCTTGTAATGTTCAACCTTCATTCTTTTCGAATTCAGAAGTTGAACATTACACAATGTGGACTTGCCTTGATGTTTGTAGATCTCTTACCTTTCATTTAGATAATATATTTGTGCGTTATGGGGATACCATATATCGTCAAGTTGTTGGTATACCCATGGGTACAAATTGTGCCCCTCTTGTTGCAGATTTGTTTTTGTATTGCTACGAGAGGGATTTTATGCTTAGCTTAAAACCTGATACACAGACCGATATTGTTAATGGTTTTAATAAAACTTCAAGGTATTTAGACGATATTTTGAATTTAGATAATCCTTATTTTGATACTATGGTTTCTTCAATTTACCCAAAAGAACTGTCTTTAAACAAAGCTAATCAATCTGACATTAATGCTTCATTTTTAGATTTGAATCTTTCAATTACAAATGATAAAGTTTCGTCCAAAGTAAACGATAAAAGAGAAGATTTTAATTTTAAAATTGTTAATTATCCTTTTCTAGATGGGGATGTGCCACGTTCTACATCTTATGGGGTTTATATTTCTCAACTTACCAGACTCATGTATTATTTTTTCCCTGTCGTGCCCTTAACGGTTTGCCTGCAGGTGCTCTGACTTCAGCAAAGTCATTGAGTACATATTTGACGGATTGTCACAGTTATTATGCTATGTTTTACTTGTTGTCCTGTGTTCACCGTCGTCTATGTTGTGGGTAAGTCCAGCGGGGATACCTTTATTTACAATATTTGTAAAGCTAGGGTGACTTTGAGAGAAGTGTGAGGTTAGGACGTCCGTAAACCGGTTTAAACCCCCAGTGGTGTTTTTGCTGCTGACCGTGCCAAGGCGGTACTCTCTTTGTCACCCTTCCTTTTGTTTGCCTTGCGTCTTTGTGCTTGTGGTTTGTTCATGTTGTGGAACGTTTGTCCCTGTTTCTTGTGTGTCTTTTGGTGTTTTCTGTGTTCATTTCGTGTGTGTGTGTGTGTGCGTGTGCGTTTGGGTGTGTGGTTGTGTGTGTGTGTGTGTGTGTGATGCTGTCTATCGGTGTTTTGGTGGTGGTTGCGTCTTGCATGTGGCTTTGCCTGCTTGTCTTTACTACTTTTCCATTTATTAGGTTTGCCCGAGCCTGTTCTTTGCTTGAAGATTTTAACAGACGTAATTTAGTTATAACTGATAAACTTCTTAAGCAAGGTTACAGATATCACAAACTTCGGAAAACGTTTTCTAAATTTTATTATCGAAATTTACCTCTCATTAGTAAATATAATTGCAATATACGGACGTTACTGCGACAAGGCATTTCTCAACCAGAATTTTATGGGGATGTTATCTACAAACTTAGGAAAATTCGGGGTCATATCCATTTTCATGATTTGTTTATAAAACGCATTAAAACATTTAAAAAGAAAGGTTATGATCCTATTATATTGCAACGCACTGCATGTTTGGTTATCGACCCTTTTACAGTCGGTAGCTACGCTTCCCTCTTTGCTTGCGCGATGACAGGCCGAGGGTAGTACTCTATGATGGTATACTCTTAAACTTGGATACAGGATGAGCTTACCAGACTCATGTATTACTTTTTCCCTGTCGTGCCCTTAACGGCTTACCTGCAGGTGCTCTGACTTCAGCAAAGTCATTGAGTACATATTTGACGGATTGTCACAGTTATTATGCTGTGTTTTACATGTTGTCCTGTGTTCACCGTCGTCTATGTTGTGGGTGAGTCCAGCGGGGATACCTTTATTTACAATATTTGTAAAGCTAGGGTGACTTTGAGAGAAGTGTGAGGTTAGGACGTCCGTAAACCGGTTTAAATCCCCAGTGGTGTTTTTGCTACTGACCGTGCCAAGGCGGTACTCTCTTTGTCACCCTTCCTTTTGTTTTCCTTGCGTCTTTGTGCTTGTGATTTGTTCATGTGTGGAACGTTTGTCCCTGGTTCTTGTGTGTCTTTTGGTGTTTTCTGTGTTCATTTCGTGTGTGTGTGTGTGCGTTTGGGTGTGTGGTTGTGTGTGTGTGTCATGCTGTCTATCGGTGTTTTGGTGGTGGTTGCGTCTTGCATGTGGCTTTGCCTGCTTGACTTTACTACTTTTCCATTAGTAATGTCACAAATTAATTGTCAAAAATTGGTATGTGTGGTGATATTAACAGAACGGCAAACACATCTCAATCTCCCAAGTGCAGAACATTTCCATCATCGGCCATAAAGTATAGTTAAATAATAGTAATCGCTTTTGTAAGTGAAATAGACTATAGTTGCTGCTATTTACGATGAAAGTCATTGCCGTTCATTAAATGCGCACGTTCTAATATTCCACAGTTCTATTGGAGTGTTGTAATTAGATTTATAAGGATATTATCCATATATTATAATCTCCTGAAATTTTTGTCAAAGCAGTATACACTTAATGTTACAATCCTAATAAGGGTAAAGAAACTACCATTATTCACGGTTTATACTGATTGCAGTAGATTAATGTTTTGATGCTATTAATAACCAAACTCAAAATTATTACCGTCTCCTTAAAACCACAAACAACACTATTGCTACTGCGGCTAACACAAGCAATGCTGCACTAACTCCACCACCAATCTCTGCCGATATATTGTTTGATTTTGCCGCATCTCCATTGGTTACCGCTTGAATAAGAAAAATGTAACATGTTAGAAATGACTACAATACCAAATCATATACTTCCTTTTTTATATTAAAATATGGACTGTAAGCTATAAAGAGGACAGAGTGCGGTAAATCGCGGAATTACCAAATGCAGTTTGAGTCCGCCTGCTTTACGCTGTAAACAATGGCCGAAACAGCCGACAGGTAGATAGTCTGGTTGACCTTTTGAGGGTTATGTGATATAGGAATCTTTCATTCGTGTTACCCTTTTTTGTCATGAAACTCGTTTACTATAATGAATATTACATTCGCTAAATGTCCAGCGATATTATTATAGTAAAAAACAATTTGTAATGAACACCCATGTAAGGTCCTCTTTGCATTATGAGCTATACAGAGAGGGACTAAGCAGGCAGGCAATCAATGACTAGGGTGAGATCTGACCGTGGCAAGGATACACAAAGGAAGTACGGTATATTAACAAGCAGACACACATTCAGGGACAAGGGTGAGAATTTGGCGTGGCAAAAAGAAACAAAGAAAGAAGTACTATTATACATACCCGAAATATTCAACACATATGTTTTGTGCTTTGAAAATAGCAGTACCTGTGCATTTTAGTTCTGTGCCTGATAAAGTTTGGTTTGCAAGACATCTCCGTTCTGTATGCCCGCTGATATGCTCATAACCAGTCTTGCAGTAGGCTAAAAGCGTGTCGTTGAAATTTATTGTCCCATGTTCATATTCTTCGAGATCGTAGAAGTAGTGATCTGGTTGTAGATCACCTAGGCTACACTTTAATGCTGCAATATAAATGTTCTTATAACAGTAACCGTTTCCAACAGTGATACATATAATGATAAAACCAACACGAACTTCAGAAAATCTATATGCGTACATATCCGTTAATTAGTACTGCCTCTTTTATACAAAATTACACACAGCATGTTCTACGCCCTTGTATTGATAAAGAATCTGAACATAAAAGGCATTTTCGGGAACTTCAAGTCTTAAAGAAAGGTATCGATTTTATTCATATTCAAAGTATATTTCGTGATAAGAATGTAATCGATACTATTCCAAAATATTTCATTAGCTCTGAACCACCTATTATCTGTTATAAATAAAATAAACATTTTAAGAATGTTATTTTTTAACTATAATAAAATTCTCTCTGACTTAATTATTGATGTCAATACCCCTACTTCTTAAGATTGTAGTATTTGAAGTTTTTGCTATAAACCAGTTGGTCATGTCATTACTGGTAATTTTGAAATAATTGAAGATAAACGTCCAAGGACCCTCCTAACTAAAGGACCTAAATATAGGTTACTGTCCCTTATTGATTTTGAAGCTTGTCGAATTCATAGTGCGGAAGCTATTCAAGAATTCTGCACCAAATGGTGTCGACAAGAACATACTGATGCTAATGCTCTTTCGGATTGGAAGAAATTTGTTATTTGAAATTATTGCGTATTGCTTTTTACAAATCAAATTACCAGTTTTTACCACCTCGACCTAGTTACATGTCACTATTTGAAGAAAAACATTTCTTATGTTCATTCAAATTATGTTCTTGCTCCTGCTGACAACGCATCAAATAATGTAATCATTCTTTGAAGATTGTATTATGTTGATGTTTTAAAGAAGGAGCTAACTGGTGCACAAAATTATATTACAGTTCAAACACCTGATAAAGATATAGTCTTGGAACATGTAAAATTGTGCAATACATTTAAGTCTGGTCCTAACATAAAACAACATTAACTTTCTACTTTTCACTGGATTCCGAAACTACATCAAAACCCTTATAAGGCGCGTTTTATTTCCAACTCTAGTTGTTGTACTGCTACTAAAATATCTAAACTTCTGACGTCCTGTCTTACTACGATCAAAGAACATGTAAAACGTTAATGTGATAAAATGTATTAATGTTTTGGTCCATATCAAATTCAAATGATGTTTTATTTAAACTGGAAAAATAACAGTATAATACTTCTTCACCGAGCTCTTATGATTTCTCTACACTCTATACTACTCCACCTCACCGTCTTATAAAGGATAAACTGATTAAATTATTAGAACCAAGTGTTCCTTGCTTTTAATGTTCAACGTTCATTCTTTTCGAATTCACAAGTTGAACATTACCCGATGTGGACTTGCCTTGATGTTTGTAGATAATACATTTGTGCGTTAAGGAAATACCATATATCGTCAAGTTGTAAGTATACCCATGGTACAAACTGTGCCCCTCTTGTTGCAGCTTTGTTTTTGTATTGCTATGAGAGGGGTTTTATGCTGAGATTAAAACCTTGTACACATGCCGTATTTGTTAATGCTTTTAATAAAACTTCAAGGTATTTAGACGATATTTTGAATTTGGATAATTGGATAATCCTTATTTTGACACTATTTCTACAATTTATCCATAAGAACTGCTTTTAAACGAATCGAATCAATCTGACATTATAGATTTGAATCTTTCCATCACAAACGATAAAGTTTCGTCCAAAATATACGATAAAAGGAAAAAAATAAATTTTGGAATTGTAAATGATCCTTTCTAGATGGAGATGTGCCCAGTTCTACATCTTATGGGGGTTATATTTCTCTTTTCAACTTGTTCGGCTTGCCTGAACCTGTTCTTTGCTAGTAGATTTTAACAGTCGTAATTTAGTTATAACTGATAAACTCAAGCATGGTTACAGATATCAAACGTCGGAAAACGTTTTTTATTGGCGACATTTACCCCTCATTAGTAAACATCATTGCAATCTACGGACGTTACTGCAACAATGCATGTCTCACCCAGAATTTTATGGTAGTATTATCTACAAACTTAGGAAAATTCGGGGTCATATCCATTTTCATGATTTGTTTTTGTATTGCTATGAGAAGGATGACGTCGCTTGTTTACTTCTTCCGTTTATTTTAAAACCATTTGATCTTGGTCATTCATGTTGTGCAGTTGTCTGGGGGAATATTATTTACATGTTGACTTTGGTGAAAGTGGGATAAGAGCGAGGTTTGGTACCCGTAAACCAGGTTTAAGCCCCCAGTAGCCGTTTTTGGCTACTGACCGTTCCAAGGCGGTACTCCTGCTTTCAGCCTATGGTCTTGCTTTGTTGTTTAATATGCTTAATGTTTAATTTGTTCGTCTTGATATGCGTCCTGTTATGATTTGTCTTGTGGCTCTGCCGTTTCTTGTTTGATGGTGTTTGGTGAGGTGTCATTTCGTATGTGGCTCTCCGTACTTTTTCCATATTGTTTATAAAACGCATTATAACCGCTAGGAAGAAAGGTTATGACCCTATTATTTCGCAACGCACTGCATATTTGGTTTATTGATCACTTTACAGTCGGTAGCTACAATTCCCTCTTTGCTTGCGCTATGGCAGGCCGAGGTTAGTACTCTATGATGGTATACTCATAAACTAAGTAACGGGATGAGCTTACCAGACTCATGTATTACTTTTCCCCCTTCCGTGCCGCTTAACGGCTTCCCTGCAGTAACTCTGACTTCAGCAAAGTCATTGAGTACATATTTGGCGGATTTTTCAGTTGTTATGCTATGTTCTACATATTGGCATGTGTTTACCGTCTTCCATGTTGTGGGAAAGTCCGGCGGGATACCTTTATTTACACTATGTGTTAAGCAAGGGCGACTTTGAAATAAGTGTGAGGTTAGGACGTCCGTAAACCGGTTTAAACCCCCTGTGGTGGTTTTGCTACTGACCGTGTCAAGGCGGTACTCTCTTTGACACCCTTACTTTTGTTTGTCTCGTGTCTTTGTGCTTTTGTTCATGTTTGGAATGTTTGTCTCTGTGATTGTTGGTGTTTGCTGTGTTCATCTCGTGTGTGTGTGTGTGTGTTTGGGTGTGTGGTTCTGTGCGCGCGTGTGTATGTGACATGCTGTCTATCGATGTTTTGGTGGTGGTTCCGTCTTGAATAGGGCTTTGCCTGCTTAACTTTACTACCTTTTCATTCACGTAATTTATAAAAAAACTAATGAAGCAGCTATTGCATCTATTTTGTCTACCAACCGATGGAGTTAGGCACTGGAAGATCCGAGCGATAGGTATACGTTGCATTGGTCGACTACAAACCCTAAATGTCATTAAACAACATCCAAATACCATAACATTTCAAAGAAATCATTTTGATAAACCAGTAAAAAATGTACTATAAGAACACATTATCTTGTAATTTAACGATATATGTAATCAAACTTCGGGAAAGTGAAGTAAAATGTTAAAAACCACAAACCAATACAAGTAGGGGCACTAGCATTATAGGTCTTGTTTGGCAAACACATTGTGGACGTGCTTCCTGTAAGTGTATAATGGCCGTCACACGAAAATTCTAACACCGACCATGTCGACACCAGCTGTTTTGTACCATTCAAATAGCCTGTTCCGTTCCTCACCGTTATCATCAAATGTCCGGATGAATCAGGAACTGGACAGTCATGAATATCTGAATTAATTCAGATTCGTGTTGTTTATTTGATAATCATACTTCTCTCTTGTAACGGTTAACAATTATTCAGTCTTATCTCGGTTAAAACCTAGATTTAAGGCGGCTTGATTTTTCAAACAATATATCATATCAGAAATTGACAATGCCAAGGCATGAGTCTTGAGCATAGGTTGCGTATGGTATATGTTAGTAAAGCGTTATTAGAACAAGGAAAATATACATTAAAACCACTCTAAACCGGATGCTAAAATTGGTATGAATATAGGTCTTGGAGACAGGTGGAAGCTTAATACAGGGTGAATTCGTTCTAGATAATTTTCACCCTGCTTTAAGCAACCACCTGTCTACAAGATTCTAAATTCTTCTTTACTAGAATTCCGATTTAGAGAGGTTTACTGTACAAATCAAACTATTAAATCATTATCATTTTTTTCTTATACAATACTTATTCAAATAACGTTATAAAACCCTTATTGTAAATTAAAATATCTGAACTATCAGCACAAAGCATATCAGACTAGAGATTTCAGTACTACTGTTTGACTAACAGCAGTTAAACAGAAATCAATGTAAATTAGTTTTAAAGTTTTTCAAGTGATTAACCTGAATATATCTGTACTTCACATAGCTGAAGGAAGGATGGTCCTGAAGAACGCTCCGGAACCACTACACGAATGGATGAAAATGTCCGGACTGAGGTTATTACAATATCTATCAGTGACTTGTTGTAGAGTTGGGGGTTGGCAATATTATCATTGTACAAGGTTGTGAATTCCATTTTACCAGAAGACGATACAGAAGACGATAATATACCGACAATCCTGAAATTCTCATGTCTATCTGAAAGGAAAACATGTTAAATACTATCTCCTGTTCATCTAAAATGAAACTATGTTCAATATTATATCATGTTCATAACAAATACACTACAAGGCGCTTCTGTGGCACGGTATTTCACATCCTGAATTTTATGGTGATGTGATTTACAAACTTCGTAAAAATATTGGACATACCCATTTTCTCACTTTGTTCATCAAATATATTAAAAAATCATAAAAAGGGATATGATCCTATAGTACTACAACATACTACATGTTAGGTTGTCAACCCTTATTACGGTTGACAAACACGCTGGCCTCTTTGCATGTACGCCCATATGAAATGTTTAGTACTGTATGAAGGAGACCTCTTAAATCCAGAAACAGAATTAGAACGTCTTCGGATATCTGTACGTTTTCGTATTTGTCGTACTTTTCTACAGTTACTTTGTTTGCGGCTCAATCATTGAGTACACTAGCGATAGGTGGATACAGTTTTTCATTTAAGGTAATTCCAGCAATGGCCGTTTGTTAACTTTCTCCCAATTTAACCTTCATTTTTAAATTGATTAAATCTATATTTTAAAAATATTTCAGCAATTATTTTAATACAGTTATTAAGTGTAGTTCATAAATGTTAAACAACACTTTTAAGAGTTAAATAAAAACATTAAATTTTACCTCAAAATATGCAAGAAAAAGGTGTCATATAACGCACTGTTCCAGATATCTTATTTAAAAAAAATTATTTCAAAAGAATCCTTCCAAATATCTTCTTTAGTCCTGTTGGTGTATTAATTAGATATCTTATTTTAAAAAAATTTTTTTCCAAAAGAATCCTTCCAAATATCTTCTTTAGTCCTGTTGGTGCATTAATAAGTCCTTATTATATGATAATTGTTCCAAATTAACTTTTTCCCAACACCACTATAGTTCAATTATAGCAAACATACGAGGGTTATTCAGTATGTAATGAAACTAGCGCTCGATTTTCCTTGCATTGCATGTGGCCGCTAATCCATTTATATACACGCTCAATTCACTATCGACCCTTTACACTGATACCAAATATGTATAGGTCAGTTATATTAATACATTTCGGTCTCAAGAAAGCGTTAAATTTCGGAGCTATATACAAAGTACAAAAATAAGTCATGCAGGAAACACCACATACAGAACAAACAGTCGCCCGAAGAGCAACACAAGTTCGTTATAAACAGGGAGTATTTGCAAAGGACATATACCGTGAATTTTGTGATGTGTGTGGGAACACTGAAGTGTCATAGGTTACAATTACAAGGTGGATCAAAACATTTAAAACTGGACAAATTTCAATTGAAGATGAACACAAATCAGGAAGACCACGCTCAGTTGTCACCAAGAAAAATATCGATGGAGTTCGTGGTATCTTACAGCAAGATACAATATGTACCCTAATTGTAACGCGAGAAAATTGGCTGACTTTTGCACTGGGGGTGAAACTTCAGAGTACTTTGAGGGAAATCATTAAATGTAATAGTTTTCCATTTGTTTGTTTCTTCCTAAACCATCAGTTGCATTACATACTGAATATCCTTCGTATGCTTTTTATTGGACAGTTTGCTATGATTGAAAATAGTGGTGTTGTGGATAAAGTGAAATTGGAACATTTATCATATAATAAAGACTTATTACCAACGGGACTAAAGATGATATTTGGAAGGAAACTTTTGGTAACATTTTTGAAAAAAGAATCTGGAAAAGTGGCACCTCTTTTTAGCATTTGTTCAGGTAAAAATTATTGTTTTTATTTAATTCTTAAACAACGTTGTTCAAAATTTATGATATACACTAGGACCTTTACTTCATAACTGTATTAAAATCATTGCTGAAAAAAATTGTTAAAAATATAGATTTAATCAATTTTCAATATGAAGGTCAAATTGAAAGAAAGTAAACAAACGGCCATTTCCTGGAATTACCTTAAATTTGTTCGTTATACATACACTTTATCACTGTAATTGCCATCGCGGTTGTTGTAGATTAGTCGGAAAGGGGGTACATTTATTAACACTGTTTGTCTTTTAGGGTGGGGGTCGAATAAGTGTGAGGTTGGGTGCCCAAAAACTGGTTTAACTCCCCAGTGACTTTTGTCACTGACCGTTCCAAGGCGGTACTGCCATCTTCCCCTATGTTTGTTTTGTCTTTGTGCGTCTCTTGATGTTTTTATTATAGTTATGTACATTTGATGTTTCCTTGTGTTGCTGTTCGGGCGGCTGTTTGTTCTTTATGTGGTGTTTCCTGCATGACTCATTTTTGTACTTTTACCTCATTTTCAGTGTTGTTATATTTTTGGTCCTTCGGGATCATTAGTTTTTGATGTTATTAGTTTTAAAAATTGAATACTGTTTAAGCCGGTGCTAGGGGCGTGAGTAGTTTTGCAGTTTTAATTACTACTCGTGAACAGACTCATTAAAACCGAGTCTGCATTTTTTAGCATTTCTACTTTTACTTTCGAAGGATCACCCATTTTCACAATATATTTACACTTTCACTCGTCTCTTAACGTGGACGTCCTCTGATGTGATTATTTTTGTATTCCGTGGACTGATCACTAAACCGGGACGAGGAGTGGATTGAGTTAAGTTTTTGAATTGGACCCAGAATCCAGAACAAGCGATCAACCGTCATAGTTATGTTCAATATAAATAGTTAGTTTATTTGTATTTATATATGAAGATGTTCAAAATTACGTTTTCAAGCAATAAAAATGTAAGGCAATTTTTCAATAATCATACGGATATCGAAGTCTGGCGGTGATACCTTTTTCATACTGTTTGTTAAACGCCAGTGACTTTGAGACAAATGTGAGGTTAGGACGTCCGTTAACCGGTTACCCCCTAGTGTTAATTGGCACTGACCGTTCCAAGACAGTATCCACTTTATAACCCTTATTATTATGTTTGTCGTGTGCCTTTGTGTCTGTGTACTTGTGCATTTGTTGGTGTTTAGGCTTTGCATCTCGTATGTGTGTGTGTACGGCAGGCGCGCGTCTGTGTATTTATGTGTACGTTATGGTGTGTGCACAGGGGTGTGTGTGTCTGTGTGTGTGCGTGTGTGTGTGCATGTGTGTGTGTGCATGTGTGTGTGTGTGTCACGTACTTTCTACCGGTGTTTTGGTAAAGGTTGCGTCTTGTGTGTGACCTTTTCATTAATAGTTTTTAGAAAGGTGTGACACGCACCTTCGTAATAATTTATTTGACTTCTGTGTTTGCTTTAGACGCATTCAAACCTATACACGAGTGCACGTTTAGACTCTAGTTGTGCAAGCAACAAGACAGCAAACCATAGTCGACGTGCTTAAAAATAGTAGCTTCTACCAACTGCTTCAATTTATTTTTGTAAATGTTAATAATAGTATGACAATGCAATGCCCAGTTTTATGAGACTACATGATAGAAAAAACATATTAACCCAACATTTGCTGTTTTTATAAATACAGTAACAGCAACAACATGCTTACTTTAGCAAATATTTTCTTGGCACCGACGTTAAGAAGTATGGAAAATTCGTTAATGTAGATCTTTATGGGGATTACTGACAAAAAGGCGAATTTGAATCCATACACAGTTTATATTGACACCGAGCTCATCAGTGTCTACCTTGTTGAGAATGTAAAGTATGTGTTTCTTTAAAGTTTTTATGAGTAGTATGGCTCTGCTTGGGGTCGCACATGTAAAGTGTTGAGAGTCTTTACTATAATTACTATAACTCGGTCAGTCATCGCCACCGCACTCAAATGCAATAATTCTACTAAAATCAGACTCGATATCGAAAATGTAAAACCATATTTATATGAAAAGTTAAAAGGAATGTTCATTTCTAATGAATGAAGACGCCACGATCATTCAGTCTTTTTATTTTACTGTCAACTATATTACGAGACAACTAAACCCACTGTATCTACTGTATCGCTCCCTTTGTAAAACGCACAAATAGCTTATCCGTTAGAGGTTTGTTTCGTAGGCACCTTTGGGTGGGACCATGATACATACCTTACAAACTGGAACATATATCCAGTGGCTTAAACTCATGAATGCGCCTGGACTGGTTAACAAGAGTACACACTCATTTTTTTAGCTGTGGCGTTATTTCTCAAAGTGTTTGAATCTCATCAAGCTAAACTTCTGTTTGGGTTGGGATGGAATATATGTGAGGGTTAGGCGCCCAAAAACCGGTTTAACCCCCTGTGACTTTTGTCACTGACCGTTCCAAGGCGGTACTTCCAACTTTCCCCTATTGTATTTTGTTTTGTATGTGCGTCTCTTTATATTTTGACAGTTATGTACATTTGCTGCGTGTACTTGTGCTGCTGTTCGGGAGGATGTTTGTTCTGTATGTGGTGTTTCCTGCATGGCTCATATTTGTTCTTTCGATCGAACTTCAAGCATAGGTTCGAGTCATTCGATTTATAATCTAACCAATATCTTAAGTTCACAGCTCCTGTAGGAACCTTCAGCTTTACTTTCGAACTGCATTAAGCTGTCACATGTGCTTCTATATCTGTGTTGTGATATATTTGAGAACAATTCTGTATTGTAGATTTTGGAAGGACCGAACATTTAGATCGAGATATCCCGAAGTTCGAGTTATCTCAGTTCGAAATATCGAAGTTCAACTGTACTTGACAATTTAATAAATTCTTCTATTGTTCATTAGCTCCAGAATATGAAACATATCACTGTGCACTCATCTCTCCTGAGACGCACTGAACCAGAACTATTGCTATACGAATGAATTACAGTCAAACTTTAAACTGTGGAAGTAAAACAGTATAAATGTATATACATGTGAGTACGTAATCTAGTTACTTACCTCGATGCGAATCCCGATTGAATATCCGAATGCCTTTCGGAATATATGATCCATTGAGATCCACTGTCCATTTAGCTCTTGTATTGTATTTACCGTTCGTATGGGAACAGCTTCCAGCCTCCGTACTGTGGTTAGTGTTACCGTCGACCGCTAGGTCTGATGAACGACCATTCCACGTACCCGGTTCTTGCGTCGTACTCTTACCTAGAGCTATATTCTTTCCTGTTAATGAAAAACAGTTCATTGTACAGCGGTGTTGTAACATACGATCTATCAAAGTGTAGCATTTTGGACTGAAGTGTTATATAATGCTGGTGAAAATGATTTAAATTGGTTAGTTAAGTTTCCGTTGCCAAATAACGAACACCATATGGGGCTGACATACGGATTCGGATGCAGTTGAAGTACATCGCATAGAAAACATACAACCGCCCAAACAGCACGATGACGACAAACAGCAAATGTTAATGTATATAAAAGACACAAAGAGATACACAGACATAACAAATAAACAATAGGGGAAAGATGGAAGTACCGCCTTGGATGGGTCAGTGACAAAAGTCACTGGGGGTTAAACCAGTTTAAGGGCGCCGAACCTTACACTTATTCCCTGGTTATTTAACCCTTTACTTTACGATGAGTATTAAGAAGATGGATATTTATAAATGCATATGAACAAATCAACGGTTTGGCCATGGCAAAAATGTAGAATCATATCTGTACAATTCCATAAGCAGACATGTCCAGTGTAAAACACTGTTACATAGAGGTTTTCAAGCAAACACATTACATCCAGTTCCGAAACGAGCTCTCGACCACCAGTTTGAATTTGAATAAGTAAGAAAAAGTCCTCATACAAAGTCTATATTTGGTTATTGTACAGATCGTTTTTAAACGTTGAATTCGTTGTATGTTCGTTATTTAAATACCTTGTAATACAAGAGAATGATTGCAAAAAATAAGAGTTCCCGAAAAGCAGAGTATATTTTAGGGGTGGGAACGAATATTCGAATATTTGAATACCGTTTCGATTATCGAATATTAATATTGCTTTTCGAATATTCGGAAACAATCTAAAAAAATTGAAATTCATAATTGCTTCCACCTCAAAAGCCAGCCTGTGTTAATTAGCTCGCGAACTTAGACAGTTTGACACGTGACTGTCTCTTTCCCAATACACTGTCCGATGGATGGTAAACTGATTTGGGTATTTATGACACTAATCCCTGCGTTAATTAGTTGGTGATATTTGATAATTTGATACGTGACTGCCTCTTACCTATCACATGGTCCAATTGATGGCCCGCTGATATGGTTATTTAAGAACCCTTATCCATTATTAATCCCCTAAAGATAACCATGCGCGACAGTCCAAACCACCGTGCAATAAACACATATTTCTTCGCTTCTCGGATGCACTAGATACGAGGGTCGTGCAAAAAGTTCTGTCATTGGGTTCGGATTTCTAAAGTGATACGTGTAATTAAAAATATTTTTATTACAAACCTTCGAAGTATTCCCCCTTTACCGAAACACATTTTTGTAACCTTTTTACCCAGTCTCGAAAAGTTATCTGTTGGAGACAGATAGATAGCGCTACCAAGAGAACTTCTGGACTTATATTTCTTTCCAGAAAACATTTTCTTCAGTCAAGGAAATAAGAAAAAGTCACAGGGACTCAGGTCAGGTGAATAAGGTGGATGGTTTACAACTTTCACATTTTCAGAAGCCAGGAAAGACTTAACAGCCTCGTACTTGTGAGAGGAGGTGTTATCATGTATAAGATGCACACATGCCCATCCTTTGCTTGGACGTTTCTTATTGTAAAACTCGTTGACTTTCTTTAGTACAGAGTTCTTGTAGAATCGTCCAGTGACTGTACGACCAAATGGGCAAGGCACTTGAACGACTGGCCCACTCGAATTAAAGAATACTGCGTACAGCATCTTTTTTTAACCTATGTTTCTCTTGGCAATACATAGACGTTTCTGATCTTTTCGCTTCCATTGCTTATTATCAGCCCTTCTCTGTGGCACAAACATGTGCACCCAGGTTTCGTCACCTGTAAGCAAGTTAGAAATAACCCGATTATCACAACCTTTGTATGTTTTCAAAAGTTCCCGGGCACATTTGAGGCGTTCTTTCTTTTGTTCGTCAGTGAGCAAATGAGGTACCCACCTAGCGCAAACCTTTCTCAAGTCCAAACGGTTTTTCAGAATTGTTTGCACGCTGCCTTCTGATATGCCTGTACAACTAGCTATATCTTTCACAGACAATCGCGCATCCTGCTCAACCACAACCTTTACAGCAGCGATGTTTGCCTTACTAACAGAGGTTTTAGGTCTACCAAGACGGGTGTCATCTTCAACCGATAATTTCCCAGCTTTAAAAGCCTTGATCCACCTAAAAAATGTGCGTATTGAAATATATAAGTATATACCAAACAATTCTTCAAATATCTGCTTTGAATATATCAAGCCTAATGCGACATTTGAAATAGCTACGAATTTCAGCCTTTTCGTCCATTTTACATTGAGACACGTAAATTGGTCAGTGTATATGGCTGCACGTATTTAAATTTGAAATAAATTGTAAAGCAATTTGCACGAAATAAACGGATATCGTTCGATAGTGAACACACTATTCAGGCGTAGTGAAGCGTTTTAAAATATACATGGTTTAAAACTACGGAAACCCGTTAGTGACAGAACTTTTTGCAGGACCCTCGTAACACGAGTTACTAAATATGGAAGTACTATGGAAGTGTGTATTCATACGCGCGAATAGGTGAAATTATTACAAGTTTTTATTTCTTGTTGTGTAAATTTCAAAGTGAGACTTAAATAGAACGATATCACTGCTGCTGTTGGAAACAAAAGTTGCGCTACGCAATGGAAAGTAGTACTTTACAACATTCATTAATTTGCTTGGTTTTAGGGTGCATTTAAGCGAGAAAAATAATATAGCACTGGTTTTGTTAAAGTCGATGGGTTCTTTACCTGTGTTGGTCTGTTCCTGTCGGAAACTCGCTAAAGCTCGTTCTCGATTGGGAACAGACCAACGGATATGGAAGCCCCATGTCTTTAACAAAACCCATGCTTGATTCTATTAGTACTTTTGCGCTCGATTTGTTTACGATGTAAGCGTGATCATTTGACGTTCTTCCCAGGATCCAAACTGTGTGTCACTCTGATCTATGTCTCCCTATATTTTGATCAGGCACCGAGTCATTTTGATTGAAACAAGTTTGATATGTTGTAAATATTATGATGTGCAAATATTACGCAATCACCCAGTAACACCGTTGTCAAGAGTATCACTTCGAAATGAATGTTACTTGATCTGGTTTTTTCAATAAGTGTGATTATGAATGTGATTAAATATGATTGTGATACAAATGTAGTTCTTCACCTTTTCATCCTTTATGTTGTTCAACTATCGGAAACCCTGCTCTACGTGCATTGCAGTTCACACGTACACGTTGTAGGTTGAGCGAACATACGGGTTAGATCTACTACTGTACGAAAGTCTTCGCTACTTCACGACTGACACTGAGTCATTCAAAAAACTGTTAATTCTTTAGATAAAAGACAATTGGAATAAAAACCTTTTCATAGGTAGAAACACTAGCGAAAACTCAAAATAGTGTCAATCTTTCAGGTACATGTTTGAACTTTAGATATATTATCATAAATTCTTCCGAATATTCGAATTTTCGAATACTAGTTTGACCGAATAATCGAATAACAAATTTGGTATTCGTTCCCATCACCACCCTTCAGAATTTATAATCTTCACAACAGCAGGTGTTAAGTGCTTGTGTAGCGGCAGTAAAACGTCGTCCCGTACTTCATTCTCAGTGTTGTTATACCTTCTTATCCTTCGAGATCATGAATTTCAGTACTTCTTGTTCTGAAAATTGAATACCGCTTAAGCCGGTGCTAGGGGGCGTGAGCAGTGTTACACTTTCAATTAGTGCTCATGAACAGACACAATAAAACCGAGTCTGCAATTTTCTCTTTTTGTGTTGCAATTTTTGCTTTCGGGGGATCACCACCCTTCAGAATTTATTATATACAAATGCATGGAATAAATTAACATAATGGTATACTGGATTTTAAATATAATATTTAAGCGCACCTTTTATTGTCCTTTTGTAAAATTATAATCATTCAAAAGAGCACGAGCAGCTTTTTCGATAGTTGAAACTAATGTTTGAACTGTGTTACGTGCATGATGCCCTTATATTTTCAAGCAGGGCATACAAAGGTCAATCGGTGTCTAATTAAGGTTTTCAGAAATTGGGAATTAAAATATTGCAGATGTCAATGGGGATAAAACGGAATCAAGCTGATCAGATACTCCCTCCTTTGCTAGAATTCTGATCTGGATAAAAGTACAAAAATGAGTAATGCAGGAAACACCACATACAGAACAAACAGTCGCCCAAACAGCAAGACAAGGAAACAGCAAATGTACATAACTATAAAAACATCAAGAGACGCACAAAGACAAAACAAACATACAATAGGGGGAAGATGGAAGTACCGCCTTGGAACGGTCAGTGACAAAAGTCACTGGGGGGGTTAAACCGGTTTATGGGCGCCCAACCTCACACTTATTCACCCAATGTATACGTGTTAGCCTAAAAAGCTTTCGTCATGTTCTTAGCAAATGAAACAAACCTTTGGCTTGAGGGCAAAACTGAAAATAAACAGATGAATCTCGTGAATGAATATATTCTGAAAATGGGTGATCCTTCGAAAGCAAAGGTAGAAATGCAAAAAGAGAAAATTGCAGACTCAATTTTAATGAGTAGTAATTAAAAGCGCAACACTACTCACGCCCCCTAGAAGTTTTCAACTAATAACATCAAAACTAATGATCCCGAAGGATCAGAAAATATAACAACACTGAGAATGAAGAACGGGACGACTTTTTAAGGCCGCCACACAAGCAGAGGCCGCCACACAAGCTGAGCTCTGAAAGCTCAGTTGAACTTTAGGTACTATGTGTTGAAACGGAATCCAACTGAAAGAAGCAATGCAAACAAAAGGAAGGGTGACAACGAGAGTACCGCCTTGGCACGGTCAGTAGCAAAAACACCACTGGGGGTTTAAACCGGTTTATGGGCGCCCAACCTCACACTTATTCCATCCCCACCCTAAAAGACAAACAGTATAAATAAACGTATCCCCTCTCCGACTAAACTACAACAACCGCGATGGCAAATACAGTGGTAAAGTGCATGTAAAACGAAAACATTTAAGTGAACAAACTGTATCCACCTATCGCTAGTGAACTCAATGATTGAGCTGCAAACAGAGTAACTGTAGAAAAGTAATAAAGGGTATGACAAAAACGAAATAGTACAGATATGCGACGTTCTCCTTCCGTTTCTAGATTTAAGAGGTCGCCTTCATAGAGTACTAAACCTTTCTTGTCGGCGTACATGCAAAGAGGCCAGCGTGATTGCCGACTGTAAAAAGGATTGAAAACCAAACATGCAGTGTGTTGTAGTACTACAGGATCATATCCCTTTTTAATGAATTTTTAACATATGAACAAAGTGAGAAACTGGGTATGTCCAATAATTTTACGAAGTTTGTAAATCACATCACCATAAAATTCAGGATGTGAAATACCGTGTCGCAGAAGCGCCTTGAGATTACATTGGTACTTGTCAATAAGCGAGAGATTTCGATAGTAAAGTTTTTCTTAGTTAATGGTATCTACATCCTTGCTTAAGCAGTTTTTCAGTTAAAATGAGATTTCGACAGTTAAAAGCGTCAATAGATGAACACGGTCTAGCAAAACGAATAAGTTGAGATATATAAACCCCGTAAGATGGAGAACGGGGAACATCTCCGTCAAGATGAGGAAAATTTACAATATTAAAATCAAAATCATCTATTTTGTCATATATTTTAGAAGAAATCATTCTATTATCAATTTTAAGGTCTAGATCAAGAAACGCTGCATAGTTGTCGGACGGGTTAGCTTTATTCAATTTGAGTTCTTTAGGATAAATTGTAGGAATAAGAGCATCAAATAAAGGGTTATCTAAGTTAAAAATATCATCCAAATATCGACAAGTTTCATTGAAGGCTTTCATAACATCTTCTTGTGATTGAGGATTCAAACGCAACATGAAATCTCTCTCATAGCAGTACAAAAACAAATCTGCGATAAGTGGTGCACAATTCGTACCCACAGGAATACCAATTACTTGACGGTATATAGCATTCCCATAACGCACAAATATGTTATCCAAAAGAAAGGTCAGTGATTCTGAGAGAACGTGCAATTAGTGTAATATTTCATTTGCTCGTCAGTAAAGAAAGCTTTTACAGCACTACTTGCCAGGAATGATGTTTTTTCCCCGGGTAAATACATTCTGGATTAAGTTAGTAAGCTTATCCTTAATTAAAACATGAGGAAGAGTTGTATACAAAGTAGAAAAATTGTACGTACTTACAGTGGATGCAAGATACCTTTTGTTCTTAAGTTTGTTTAAGACTTCTGAAGAGTTCTTAATAGACCAGAAGAGATTTATTTCAGAATTTTCATAAGTCTTATCACAGTAGAATTTTACATGTTCCTTTACTTTCGTTAAACAAGAAGTCAAAGGTATAGCCAATTTAGTAGTTGTACATGAACTAGAATTTGCAATAAAACGCGCTTTTTTTATATAGTTTTGGTAACCAATGCATTGTGGGAAGTTTATGTTGTGTAACTTTAATATCGGTTCCAAGTTGTTCACACTTTTTGACATGGTCTGAAACGATGGTCTTTTCGTCAGTAGTAACTGAAATGTATGACTTGGTATTAATGATTTCCTGCTTCAAGACATCGATATAATGTAATCGTCAAATAATAATCACATTATTCGATGCCTTATCAGCAGGAACAAAAACGTTTTTTGAATGGAAATCCTGTAAACCCTTTTTAAGATGTCTAAAAGAAATTCTAGATTTAGGTGGAAGAAGGTGTTTATTAGAGCTATAAAAGGAAATGCGTTTGTCAATTATATCAAAAATTAGTTTTTTCCAACTAGAAAGAGCATTAGACTCAACATGTTCTCTTCGACACCACTTAATACTAAAATTTTGTAAAGCCTCCGCAATCTGAACTCGACAAGAGTTAAAATCTATCAAGGATGGTATTCTATATTTGGGACCTTTATTCAAAAGAGATCGTAAACGTTTATCTTTAATTATCTCATAATTACCAGTAATCACATGACCAGCCGGAGAATAGCAAATTTTGAGGTGGCGCAATCTCAATTATCAGGAATATTATCATTAATATTAAGGTCGGCCACAATTTTATTATAGTTTAAAATTGTATTTCTGATAGGTGGTTCTGTATATTTAATGTATTTAGGAATAGTGTCAACTACATTTTTGTCTCTAAAAATACTTTGGAGGTCAATAAAATCAATACCTTTATTAATAAAAGGAATTTCAAGAAGAATCTTTGGTGTTCAGATAATTTGTCAATGTGCGGTCTGAGAACATGTAGAGTAAAGCTTTGTATCACTTTGTATCAAACTAGCCGTTCCTATAAGAGGATCTGATCTAAAAATAATTTTATCTGCTTGCTCGTCAATTTCTTTTAACCCTTTACCTGATAGAAGCGGCTTTTAGCGTGTTTGATTTATTCCTCCGCTGAAGAAAATAGTTCAAATTCATACAGTCATGAACATATTGCATAATAAATATTTTCTATATCCTAGTAGGTGGTAGCTTAAAGCAGGCTGAAAGTAAAGCAGAATGCGCCTTAAGGCGCATTCTGCTTTACTTTCAACCTGCTTTAAGTGGTCATATGTCTTCAAAACTAGAAACAGACTATTGGGTAAAGGGTTAATGGAGATATAGATAAGGAGGAAAGTCTAGAAAGCATGGCATGTTTACTAGAAGTTTGACGTAATGTATGTAGATCAAGAATAGTCATTTTCAAACGAGATTTTCGTTTAGTATTACCATTTTTGCGAATGCCATGTGATCGAGATTTGTGTTTTCTTATAGAAAAAATTGAAAAACTATCTATATCAGGTTCTTTTGGAATATTTCCAGTCTGGTAAATATTATCAGTTAATCCTAAAGGAAACGGTGTTTGCAATTTTTTGATCCAATTTAATTCAGATATAAATCTAGCGTTCGATTTAAAGCTACTAGTAGCATCCTTGTCATGTGTTATATGCTCAACAATTTGTACTAAAACATCTTTAAAAGAATGGCCAGATTTCCGAAAGTGTTGGTATGAATTTATTTTTTAATTTACGATTTCGACACTGATATGCATGCTCACGAAATCGAGTCTTCAAAGCACGTCCTGTTTGTCCTACATAATGTATACCGCAACTAGGCGCGTTTCATGTTAAAACATAAATAACGTTAGTAGTAGTACAATCAACGTCTGAGTTTATCTTGACATTAAATGTTCTACCATTAACAGTAGAATTTATAGTGGAATTACAAGAAATGTTACTACAACATGTACACCTTTAAGACTGTAAGCAAAGTGGCAAAGTCAGTTTTTACGAGTCTGCCCGTCTTCATAAATACGCCTTTCTACGCTTTGGTAAACAGAATAGACCCAGATCAGATCAGTTCCTATAGGAGCCGTCCGTTAATACATTCTTAAATGAGATACTTCGGAAGAAGAAGTGCAAATGTGAAAAAGAGAAAATTGCAGACTCCGTTTTACTGAAACTGTTCGTGAGCAATTAATGAAAGTGCCACATTATGCCTAGGTCACACATTCACGGATTTGACACCGGATTAGCTACGGAACGATCCGGCATCATTCTTGGCAATCGTTATTGGTCCGTAGTTTACTGTATTTTAGCCGTAGTCATAAGTAGTAGTACTTGAATATCCGTGACAATTTTTTAAAATGTTCAATATTAACCAAGGATCAAAGAACCGTAGTACATCCATGTTATTCCGTTTCAGGCCATCCTAGCCCGCTGTCACACCATTGTATGCATCCGTGTTGCACTACGGAAGTTGTCATTTCCGGGGTCATTCGTGAGGTTTAATCCGTAGTGGAACCAGAGTAATCCATGAATGCTGACCTAGGCATTACACACGCTCTAGCACCAGCTTAAATTTTCATAACTGAAACATTGAAACTGGTGACCCCGAAGAACCATAAAATATACCAATACTGAGAAAGAAGTGCCGGTTGACGTTTTAGGGCCGCCACACGAACAACTGTTGTTGTGCAATACAAAATTCTGAAATAAGATATCCTTAGAAAGCTAAAGTAGAAATGTGAAAATATAACACTGCATACTCGGTTTCATAGAAAATGTTCATAAATATTTTTATTAAAAGTGCCACACTACTCACGACCCCGAGCACCGGCTGAAGAGGTTTTCTGTTTACTTATATAATAGTATATATCTTTTTAGGTTCTGGCATAGCTAAAAACAAACCATGTCCATGTGCGGGCATAAAACATAATAATCAATACAACGATGTATTTATTTCTTACATCAATGTTCATGGAGTAAAGTGTTATATAACTAGAGTAGTCGTTTCTTATTTAGCTTCTACCATGTCAAAGTCATAACACTGTATTACTGTTGGTACAAACTGTATGGAGAATATAATATGAATTAAACCTGGTATATATCGTTCATCGAACTACGAACGGGAAGTGATTCATGTGAATGACAATTATAAATTATAAATATCTAAAGCATGAACCATAATCAGGTCCGTTATAAAAAAGCACATTTAGGTTTTGCAAAAGTCGTAGAACTAGATCAGCCGCCGCGTTTAAAGTGCGACCTCTAGTCAGATATATCACTGTTTATACCACAAACCAGCAAACCAAAATATACAAGTTGATGGCAAATAGTTCAGACCTGTTTGGTTACAGGTAAACTACAAAGTCGAAAGGTTGCCTCAACAATTCGATTCAAACCTGCAAAGTTCCAGCTGTCTGAGGCAACAGTGTCCAACAGAATACAACAAAGGATGATTAACACCGAACCCATTGTAACGGTCAGTCAGAAATGCCACGAATGCCTGAAATAAATTGAAACATTTGCATAAATCTAACGAAAATTGGGATTCTATCACCGAATATTGCTTACGGGAAAATGTTTGTATGAATTAAATAGTTTTAATGCTAACAACTTATCTTCCATCACTCATACACTGATAAATTAAATGATTTGAAGTGTCCCTGTTTTATTATGGCTTTCGGAGCCATATAGCAATCGGTCTCTTCACGGCAACGAGTTCATTTGTCTAGTGAACATGCGCAAGACAAAATAGTTTTCTTCAAGTCTGCACTAGTTTGGTTGTAAAATGTTCATGTATTTCTTTACTCTTCATGTATTTAATAATAATTCGCTGTGTAAGATAATTACTACTAATCTACACAAAGATAAACTTTTTAAATGTCTTGAAAAAGCCTGTATAGGATTCTACGACGTATCTATAGATACAGATACAGATACAGAATTTTAATAAACTCCAAAGAAGACGCGAACGAATATTGTTACCGTAGTTTACGCAACACCTTGGCGTTCTAAATCAGAAGGATTATAGCCGAGGTTTCCGATTGCATTTTTATACACATTCGTAACTGATTAGCATATAGACCTACATCTTCAGCCAATCAAACTGACTTTTGCGTCGCATTTCCGTGTGACCCGTACTCAAATTAGAAATAGGAAGTTTCATAAAGGACAAGGTCAAAGAACAGCGTGTTTTGACTATGGCACCCAATCTCAACACAAGTCTAAGTCTTACAAGAAGTAAAACCGTAAAAACACGGGGTTCTATCGGCTTATCAAAGTAAGTATTAACCATAGATGGTTTTCAACACATATTCAATCAAATTATATTCCAGTGTCAATAACTGTGAAAATAAAGCCTCTTCTATGTATCGTGTAACCGCCGAGTCGCCGACACTGTCGTTTGCTCAAGACGTTTGTGTCGTGTAAAAGCGAAAGGTAGGTAGGTAGCAATTTGGTGGAATGTCTTTCCCAGATTACAACTCTACTTCAGACTGTAGTTCTGAATATGAGTTTCATCAGGTTCCAAACAACTACCGTAATTGTATGTACATGTATGGATCTACTTAGTAATTAAAAAATAAAACAGTCTACCTTCAATTTGTACGCAGACAACATTTATTCAAAATAAACGAGTGTTGAACATGGAAAAATAAATGTTGTGTGTAAGAATTAGTTGAACAAAAAATGTAGAATTATAGGTAGCCTTTGTATAACTTTGATGTTATGCTTCAGTTTTTGCATCAGCTTTGGACATGAACTCATTAATTGACCCTTTACTTCATGAATATTCATGTAAGAAATAATGACATCATGAATATAATTAAGATATTCTTTTGGCCATAGTAGAAACTAGAAGCATGTCTATATATAAACAGCAGATCATGAGACGGCTCCTTTTGTCTTTTGTTTCAGTCTGTCATATTTTTAGTCCTCCAATTAATTTGGGGGGGGGCTAATTTTGCGCTGTTTGTTGGTTTGGCTCAAACTTTCATGTTGGCAATAACTTTGTAGCCATTGCACATACATACTTCAAACCTGGCATGCCTGTGCAACTCATTTATTTTTTGGGGGTGAGAGGGGGACTTATTAAAATCAAGGTACATAGTGTTTCACAAAAATGTGTTGTTATTAATATGTTTATCAATTCCAAGACGTTATTGTTATTAACTCCCCCAATTTCTCCCCTTATACTTAAAAGGTATTTCGAAAGGAATGTTGACCATTAACCCCATGCTGTGTATTTTGAGAGCTGACTATCAAGCCTCTGATACACAAACTAATAAGGCGGGCTAACATCACAGAGGATCAATGTATGATTGCATAACTTTATCTCTTATGGCTATGGACCTTGACTGGACACTGCAGGAGCACAGCTGGATACTGTGTATATAGGGGGTGGGGTGTTACTTATATAAGGAGCTTTGAAATGCATTTAACATCCATATCAAACCCGAAAGCCATTATGGCCATTCAGGCCTTTGATGATTCCATATAATCCTTGTATCTACTGTATGGATATATTTAATAAGTGAATGAAACAGGAAGTCCCTCTTATTTACCGGCACGTGAGAGACGTGATAGAACTTCTTCTTACCCGGGGTCAGTATAAAATGGTTGAGTGTGGGCTACATTTTCACCTTTCATCCGTGTTTACCATGCTAACGTAAAATAAATGGGGAATTCAATGAGTGATCTTCTTTATCCGAAGTATATCTCAAATACGTCTATGAATTAATCTTAGATTGTTGAACAAGTTACTTAATCATCTTAAAAATATAATTGAACACGCGTGCTTTCAAACAATTATGCGAGGTAAATGCAAAACACACGTAAGCATACGAACGTATACAATTATACGGTAAACCAAATTACAATGTTCTATATTGTCAGGCGACATGAAATTCGGTTGGTAGCCTAACAAATTACAATCAAAATGTTCATACTTTGAATACAGTTGTAGACAATAAATTCTGAAAGGGGGTGATCCCCGAGAGCAAAAATTGCAACACAAAAAGAGAAAATTGCAGACTCGGTTTTATTGAGTCTGTTCATGAACAGTAATTGAAAGTGCAACACTGCTCACGCCCCCTAGCACCGGCTTAAGCGGTATTCAATTTTCAGAACAAGAAGTACTGGAATTCATGATCTCGAAGGATCAGAAGGTATAACAACACTGAGAATGAAGTACGGGGCGACGTTTTACGACCGCCACACAAGCACTTAACACCTGCTGTTGTGAAGATTATAAATTCTGAAAGGGGGTGATCCCCGAGAGCAAAAATTGCAACACAAAAAGAGAAAATTGCAGACTCGGTTTGACAATTGCAGACTGTACACAACTCTTCCTCATATTTTAATTAAGGATAAGCTTATTAACTTGATCCAGAAAGTATTTGCCCGAGAAAAAACATCATTCTTGGCATGTAATGCTGAAAAAGCTTTCTTTACTGACGAGCAAATGAAATATTACACCAATTGGACTTGCTCAGAAGTTTGCGAAGCACTAACCTTTCTTTTGGATAACATATTTGTACGTTATGGGAATGCTATATACCGTCAGGTAATTGGTATTCCTATGGGTACGAATTGTGCACCACTTGTCGCAGATTTGTTTTTGTACTGGTATGAGAGAGATTTCATGTTGAGTTTGAATCCTCAATCACAAGAAGATGTTATAAAAGCCTTCAATGAAACTTGTCGATATTTGGATGATATTTTTAACTTAGATAACCCTTTCTTCGATGCTCTTATTCCTACAATTTATCCTAAAGAACTCAAATTGAATAAAGCTAACCCGTCCGACAATTATGCAGCGTTTCTTGACCTAGACCTTAAAATTAATAATGGAATGATTTCTTCTAAAATATATGACAAAAGAGATGATTTTGATTTTAATATTGTAAATTTTCCTCATCTTGATGGGGATGTTCCCCGTGCACCATCTTACGGGGTTTATATATCTCAACTTATTCGTTTTTGCTAGAGCTTGTTCATCTATTGACGATTTTAACAGTCGAAATCTCATTCTAACTGAAAAACTGCTTAAGCAAGGATATAGATACCATAAACTAAGAAAAACTTTCTCTAAATTTTACTATCGAAATCTCTCGCTTATTGGCAAGTACAAATGTAATCTCAAGGTGCTTCTGCGACACGGTATTTCACATCCTGAATTTTATGGTGATGTGAATTACAAACTTCGTAAAATTATTGGACATACCCATTTTCTCACTTTGTTCATCAAATATATAAAACAATTCATTAAAAAGGGATATGATCCTGTAGTACTACAACATACTGCATGTTTGGTTGTGAACCCTTTTACAGTTGGCAATCACGCTGGTCTCTTTGCATGTACGCCGACAAGAAAGGTTTAGTACTCTATGAAGGCGACCTCTTAAATCCAGAAATGGAAGGAGAACGTCGGATATCTCTACTATTTCATTTTTGTCGTACCCTTTATTACTTTTCTACAGTTACTCTGTTTGCAGCTCAATCATTGAGTACACTGGCGATAGGTGGATACAGTATGTTCACTTAAATGTTTTTTTGTTATACATGCACTTTACCACTGTATTTGCTGTCGCGGTTGTTGTAGATTAGTCGGAGAGGGGATACGTTTATTTACACTGTTTGTCTTTTAGGATGGGGATGGAATAAGTGTGAGGTTGGGCGCCCATAAACCGGTTTAACCCCCGGTGACTTTTGTCACTGACCGTTCCAAGGCGGTACTTCCATCTTCCTCCTATTGTATGTTTGTTTTGTCTTTGTGCGTCTCTCGTTGTTTTTTCTACTTATGTACATTTGCTGTTTCCTTGTGTTGCTGTTCGGGCGAGTGTTTGTTCTGTATGTGGTGTTTCCTGCATTACTCATTTTTGTACTTTTATTGAGTCTGTTCACGAACAGTAATTGAAAGTGCAACACTGCTCACACCCCCTAGCACCGGCTTAAGCGGTATTCAATTTTCAGAACAAGAAGTACTGTAATTCATAATCTCGAAGGATCAGAAGGTATAACAACACTGAGAATGAAGTACGAGGCGACGTTTTACGGCCGCCACACAAGCACTTAACACCTGCTGTTGTGAATATTATAAATTCTGAAAGGGGGTGATCCCCGAGAGCAAAAATTGCAACACAAAAAGTGAAAATTGCAGACTCGGTTTTATTGAGTCTGTTCATGAACAGTAATTGAAAGTGCAACACTGCTCACGCCCCCTAGAACTCTTATTACAATGTATAGTTACAAATGATATTGGTCGAATTATTCCGTTTGATATACTTAATACTTTCTAACGTCGAAGTAACCTTATATAAATGCTAGTAATGCAGTCAGTCTGTGAAACAAACAAAAACAATTTTATAACGCTTCTTTGCAGACAATCTGAGCCATTTGCATTTTGGCAAGGGAAATATGTTGTTACTTGCATTACTTAATCAACAGTGATACATTGTCCTTAAGGGTATGTAATGTATACAACAATAACATCCGAAAACTTAAACAAGGATAAAGGCCGGTCATTGAAACATGTGTCAACTTAATACAAAGTGATAGTCAATTAGAAATCTCACGAAGGAGCCTTCGAAATGATGCATATTCATGTGTCGTCATCCCAAGTAGTCTGAATACTATATCAACTCAGTGATATCATTGGCAGTCAGATAGGACCGACACAAGTAGCTCAGTAGCCAAAGTATTAGATATTATCTTATCTCCTACTAAATTCTAGTCATTCCATTGGTCAATTGTGGTCACGAGAAAACCCCATAGATTCCTTATGGGGTTACTAAAATCCTTATCATGGCTTTACAAGAGTTACTTCCCTTACTTGACAGTCATGTGCTTTTCTCTTACTTATAATAATCATTTATGTTTATTCTTACAGATTTAAAAAATGCATACATATAATTATGCATGTTGAAATTGGAGTTGAAATATAAGCATTAATTAGTTTTACAATGAAAAAAGAGAAAAAACAAAAAATATAAACGAGACTTGAGGCAAATAAAGAATATTTTATTTAATTCAATTAAAGGGAGGTAATTTATGCTGCTCTTATCGTAATATCAAGTTTGCAAGAGTTAATTCCCTTATTTCCCCCACGGAAAGCCATTACATGTAGACCTACGATGCAAACATGCGTGTAAATACTTGATATTAAAGGTAGTCGGTAAGATAAAAGCAGTCCTTAGTGTCCATAATATGGACTATAAACTGCCAGCAAATACCGGTATTAATATGGGACTCGGCTTCGCCATAGTATAGTCCATATTAGGGACATTAAGTGCTGCATAACTAATACTATGATATTGGTCTATTCACTAATTAGCAAAAACGTTACTTCATTCTCAGTGTTGTTATATTTTCTGATACTTCGGGATCATTAGTTTTCATGTTTTTAGTTTTGGAAATTGAATACTTTTTTAAGCTGGTGCTAGGGGCCGTGAGTAGTATTGCACTTTTGATAACTACTCATAAACAGACTCAATAAAACAGAGTCTGCAATTTCTCTCTCTGCATTTCTACTTTTGCTTTCGAAGGATCGTTCATTTTTAGAATTTACGTATTCCTATCTTGTAAACAATAATATATATATATATATTTAGAAGTTAAGGAGCAAGGGTGTATCTGCATCATGAATACTCTCATATACGCTTAGCTGTGCATGAACAAATATCGGATGACACCTCATTATTGTAAACATTTTATTCATCAGCGGGCATTTTATACAAATTACTACATATATCACTTTAAGGTAGTTTATACGCCTTTATGTTCCACGCATGTCAGATCATTATCATCATCAACATCACGTACTCAAAAGTATTCTCCTTGACATGAATTCAAACTGAGGGTCATCTTTGTGATTTGGATGTTCCATATAATGTCAATCATACTAGTTAAGTCCGGTTAATATCAGAACAGGTGTAATAACGATGAATAGAACTGTTGTAGAACGTTGCACAATGCAGGAAGGAGACCGGAAGGACTTTTGAAAGGTAAATTGTACACAAGGGATCTGATATTAGCAAGCGTATTCAGATTATTATCGTGTCTAAAGTTATGGATTAAATCTTCCGTAATAGCTATCATCAGGCATGCTGTATGTGTTGACAATTATTGCGCTAGATAAATGAGCTGGAGAACAATTGTAAATAAAGAATGGGCACTAGTGTGAATTTACAAATGTAATACAGGCCGCAAAATGGACCCTAATAACTGAATAAGTTCTAACTCTTACATTTCAGTAGAAAAGTGGTATTGCTCACATGGATAAACAAATCACATATCCTGAATCTTATTCGTTATATTCTCCTGATCCAGCATCCGCATTTGAAGACATATAATAGCGCACATCTAATACAAAGAAGAAATGCGTTATATTTAGGCAGGTGGGTTTAAGTCATGCAAAAAGTACTTTTTTTAAATTCTCTGCATGATTTAAACTGACGTAAACTGACACAAAAAGACGGAGAAACATCATATTTCAAACCAAAGTATACTTTCAGTGACATATGGGCCAACATTGGCACATAGTGTATAATGAAACGTTTTGCTATATATAGTAACTGCCAAAGTATTCGCAGGTCTACGATTAACATTTGCAGTGTGGAAATGGGGCTTTTTATCCTTTGTAAGCTGTGTAAACTCAGATAAGACGGTTCCTCGCCAGTGTCTGTACTGTTTGTCATATGATGCCTTTCTTAATAATATTTCTGAATACTTAAGACTGACATGTCTGAATATTAGAAAATTTGAAAATTCTGCTTTGAAAACATTGTGACTTGGCGTCTAATTGGAACTTTTGGATATTTTAGAACCATAGAAGCATAACAATCTACTTCGGGCCATGAAGCAGATATACAATACACAGGGTAACACGATCCACTGTTTGATTCTGGTTTTGTTTACCGACACACATATATAGCATGTGCCCGCAGTTCACAGATGGTTAAAATAATATGTGGGAGTGGTGGTCCAGTGGTAGGACGTTAGACTTGGGATCGAAGGGTCCCAGGTTCGAATCCTGCCATCGGACTATCAGAATTTTTCTGAGCAAAAAATGCATCCCACGTTTGCTCCTCTCTACCCAGGTGTATAAATGGGTACCTGTGAGGGAAATAAGTCAATGTGCCATGGCTGCCTTAGGCGCCGAGTGTTAATGGCCGACTTATAACCCAGTGATCAGGGGGTAAATTGTGAAGTCGGGAGAATATGTACATTGTATGTAGTTCCAGACTATAAACCTCACCTTTACCTTTAAATAAGCTAATCCTTTCCTCGTATAAACGCCTTTTCACGCCTCTGCAAACAGAGTAGACTAAATTCAGACATATCCTGTAGGAGCTGTAGGAGCGGCCTGATCAGGGTCTGCTCTGTTTGATTTGCTTTAGGTATGATATGGATCTAATTCTACACTTTTTGTGAATCCCTTGAACATTGTACGTTATAGAAAATTAATTTTCATGATGTCATGTTCCGCATTTCACGGATGGTTAAATAAATACACAACGAATTGTTCTTTATTGTCTTTTATATGTCTGGAACTTAATAAGAGGCCTAGCCACTGGTTCACCTATTAGGCTCAAAACTGTATGACATATAGATTACGATTGTTTGTAAAACAACATGAGATTATATATAATGTCAGTTGGCAATCAATTAATACGAAACGTAATGCTTCTGGTAGCTCTTCATGAATTAACCCTTATCTGGATATCAATTTCAAACAACTTGGATCTGTATGAAACACCGAGAAAGTCTGCCTCTCAGTCCAAGTTGTTTAAAATTCGGTGAGTTGTTTCTCAAAAGTTTGAATGACATTGAAATCAGTAAAACATTCAGTTTATTTAAAATTTTAGCTACCAATACTTGTTTTCAGGGTAAGAATGGTTAGGCCTATATATTAATGAGGAACACTACTTAAACATTTGACAATGGTACAAAAGATGAAAACTCACAAACTTGTAAATCTGCAATAATTACACATAAGCTATAAACATATTCCCACTGAAGTATCTTAAAGTGAAGCAAACGGCAATTCGAGCTACTGAATTTTCCCAAAAGCGTGCTGAATGTGAATTACGGGGTCGAGTAATCTTCACCGAAATCCCTGTGTGTAGTGTATAGTTTCACCCTGTCTCTTTACTATTAGCCCTTATCACGCTATCCTTGACCCGACCGCCTTTCCAAACAGCTTGGACCCAGATGAAACGCCGAGTAACTCGGCGTCTCATCAGGATCCAAGATGCTTGATACGGGGTCAGTAGTTTCTAAATAGATGTGCCAAACATGACGTAGCCAATTAACGAACACATCCAGATATAAGCAGACACTTAATTTTCACAGCAGGCTAAGTCTGAATTGAATAATGCAAATACTTGTATAGGGTAGACATTGTCATATTCCTATACAATATAAAGGAGTGTACCCTGACATTTGAAAATATACAGTAAAACCTCTCTATAACGACCATTAAATTACATCAAGTATTGCTTAAAGCAAGGTGAAAGTAAAACAGAACGCTCCTATAGGAGCGTTCTGTTTTACTTTCACATTGCTTTAAGCATCCACCTGCCCTAAATACCAACTAATAAACACAATTTAGTGGTCGTTCTAGAGATGTTTTGCTGTATTTGCAATAAAGCCCCCTCTAAAGCGGACGTTAAAAACTGGTATCGGTGCCGGTATATCAGGCAGATATCATCTTGATGTGGATTGAAAGTCATGCAGAAAGCTCCTTTCGGAACTTATTTCACGGTTTTCACATAAAAAGGCCAAGCTGATCTATATTAAAATTCCGGTCTAGAGGGATTTTACTGTACGTCGTTACCAGGCGTAACGAGATGAACTATCAAATCTTATATTTTTCTGTCAATTCAAAACTTAATAATAATTACTCGGAGAAATGTAAAACTATTTTACAGTAAAATCTCTCTGGATCTGTAGTGGGTGACATTTTCTTGTTTTAGCGAGTGTAAGCAGCTGCAACAAGAACCGTCTGATCTGGACCTACGATGTTTGCAAAGGGTCGTCACCAAACAATTATTGCCTGATGCAGTTATCAACAGTTATATGACTGGCGGAAGCCAATTACACAATTTGGACTTGCTCAGAAGTTAGGAATGACTAACCTTTCTTCTGGATACATATTAGTACGTTATGGAAAAGCTATATACCGTCATGTGATTGGTATTCCTATGGGTACGAATTGTGCACCACTTGTCGCCGATTGTTTTTGTATTGCTATGACAGAGATTTCATTTTACGTTTGAATCCTAAAACTCAAGATGTTATAAAAGCCTTCAATGAAACCTCGATATTTGGATGATATCTTTAAATCAAACCCTTTCTTTGATGTTCTGATTCCTACAATTTACCCAAAAGAACTCAAAAGGAATAAAGAAAGCTAACGCTTACGACACTTATGCAGGTTTTCGTGATCTAGTCCTTAAAATTGACAATGAAAAGCTTCCTTCTAAGATATATGACAAAAGAGACCATTTTGATTTTAATATTTGAAATTTCCCTTATTTTGACGGAGATGTCTCCGTTGCCCAATCTTACGGGGTTTATATATCTCAACTTATTCGGTTTGCTAGCGTTTGTTCATCTGTTGACGATTTTAAAAGTCGATATCCCATTTCAACTGTAAAGCTGCTTAAGCAAGGATATGGATTCCATAAACTAAGGGAACCGTTCTCTAAATTTTATTATCGAATTCTCTCAATTATTGGCAAGTACAAATGTAATCTCAAGGCGCTCCTGCGACACGGTATTTCACTTCCTGAATTTTATGGTGATGTGATTCACAAACGTCATAAGATTATTCGACATACCCATTTTCTCACTGTGTTCATTAAATGTGATGTTTATGTTTAATCATGCCTTTTTCGTCCTTCTGCGTTCCTCCTATTGGTTGAACCACACTTGCATCCCAGTGGGGTCAGTACACATGCACTATACCTCACAAAATACAGCGTCGGCGCGGAAAATATTATGCTACTAGGAACTGGCTATATTTCATGACGTTGCATGATAAATAAGGAAGATGTGAGGTCGTATTCGAGTTTCCTTGTTCCTGTTCATATGTTTGTATGACCTTTGATTCGCTAATTTGAAGGACGATAGAACCTGTCTGAGCAGGTTCTGATACATGTTCTTGTATGTTACAAAAGTACAAGAATGAGTCATGCAGGAAACACCACATACAGAACAAACAGCCGCCCGAACAGCAAAACAAGGAAACAGCAAATGTATGTACATAACTATAAAAACATCAAGAGACGCACAAAGACAAAACATACATACAATAAGGGGTAGATGGAAGTACCGCCCTGGAACCGTCAGTGACAAAAGTCACTGGGGTGGGGGGGGGTGGGGGTTAAACCGGATTTTGGGCGCCAAACCTCACACTTATTCCATCCCCACCCTAATAGACAGCGTAAATAAACGTATCCCCTCTCCGACTAATCTACAACAACCGCGATGGCAAGTACAGTGGTAACGTGCATGTACAACAAAAATATTTAAGTGAACAAACTGTATCCACCTATCGCTAGTGTACTCAATGATTGAGCTGCAAACAGAGTAACTGTAAAAAAATAATAAAAGGTACGACAAAAACGAAATAGTACAGATGTCCGACGTTCACCTTCCGTTTCTGGATTTAAGAGGTCGCCTTCATAGAGTACTAAACCTTTCTTGTCGGCGTACATGCAAAGGAGCCAGCGTGATTGCCAACTGTAAAAGGGTTCACAACCAAACATGCAGTATGTTGTAGTACTAAAGGATCATATCCCTTTTTAATGAACTTTTGGCTAGGGCACAATATCTTTAATTTATATTTTGAATCAAATAATGTAACCTTTATCCTCCTTTTCGCGGCCTTTGTCAAGTAACTCGGCGTCGTCTCATCAAGATCTAAGCTGTTTGACACTCGGTCAATAATTTCCCAAACCCGTGATCAAACCGGAAGTAGTATAAGTGCACCAGAACAAAATTTGAGCAGATATCAAAAAAGTTTTTTGGTCAATATTAATAAAACAGGGTAATACAGACTGTCTGTTCGAATATAATCAAATAAAGCAAGAAACAAATAATACATCAATGGCATCACGTATAGTTATTATTTCAAATGGTTGAAAGCCATTATATAAAGCGGTCTTACCTTTACCTATTACGTTGTTTCACCTCTTCGTATGAAACGATCCTTTACAGCCGAATATTGACTCTAGTCTAATGTTCAAACTTCCTCGTTTATTGCTAAATTATCCGGGAGTTTTCTTCATGTGCACTTAGCGTGTACATAAGGTCACAAGCAAAATGTGTTTTTATCAAATTTAGGCTTTATTTTATTTTGTTCATGTGTGGAACGTTTGTCTCTGGTTCTTGTGTGTCGTTTGGTTTTTTCTGTGTTCTTCTCGTGTGTGAGTGTGCGTTTGGGTGTGTGGCTGTGTGTGTGTTTATATGTGTCATGCTGTCTATCGGTGTTTTGGTGGTGGTTGCGTCTTGTATGTGGCTTTGCCTGCTTGACTTTAGTACTTTTCCATTTACACTGACAAGTGTTTAAGTATAACTGATTGTTTACACCTAGATTGAAACTTTGTTGAGTAATATATTTAAGACAGTGTTTTAAAGATAAAACGAACTATAAATTGAGTGGTCAAAAGTTTATTTAGCGGCATTCAGTAAAAATCCAATATTTCGAACATTTAAATAAGTATCAGTATCGCTCATTAAGACAGGCGGTAGTTTAATTCATGGTAAATTTCGCACACATAGCTCCTATGGGAGCTTTCTGCATGTCTTTAACACTGCATTAAGCAGCCACCTGCTTAAACAGGTATTCATTACTTAACCGTCTAACTATGGAGTTGTACTGTGCTGCAATTAAATACCTCCATAGTGTATTCAGTTCGTAAACCATTTATTCGTTCAACACACTAAAGAAAAATGTCGTTTGCTGTACACGCCCGCTGTATATATTTCTGCCATTCTTGTCACACAGCAGTACATTTGTGTTAAACGGCTTAGATTCTGATGAGAAGTCAAATCACTCAGCGTCTCAACTGGATTCCAACTGATGACAAAGGTCATATTGAAATGGTCCGCAGTGTTTCAAGCATATAGTGCAAGCCGCAACAATCCTAGAATTACTATAAACCTTGCAAATGATTAGTGCTTTGCCTACAAATCATTTCAGTTACCGTTGAAACTACAATAAAACTTCGCTAATTTAAATTTTAAGAAAAGACTTGAAATGTTTTAGGTAGATGACTGCTTTATGCAGATTGGAAGCTATGCAGAAACTCAGATAATAATGTACTTTTAAAGTGCTCGGATTAGCAAGGTGTGACCGCAGTGCTGAATCTGATCAAATATTTCTAAGTCGGAGACTGATCTAGGTATGTAATAATTGCTATATTTATCTTTGACTGTATAGAGTGGGATGAGCCGGGTCGGAAGTTTAAGAAAGTCCTACATAATCTTCAAGCCTTTGGAACTTCATACTAAATATTGTTTGACTTATCGTAGGTAGTAATTCAATCTGATAACATTTTGATAACTTGAATTTAACTGATATGGTAGCAAATAATGTAGACACTGGTCAAATATTCATTTAGGAGCAGTTTATCTAGGTCTACACCTTTTACCTGAGTGTGTCTATCCGATTACTTAGGGTGATTAGTGAAATAGGGTTCCTTTTCACTAACAATAGAAGCGGTCATCAAAATGAGGTCTAATTATGGCTATGTAAGGCAGGTTGTACCTTAATTCAGGTCAAAAGTAACGCAGAAAAGCATCCATTTGAGTTTTCGCATATTGTTTTGCCCTATATTAAGCGACACTCTGCTTTAAATACGTCTATGTTCAATAAATTAATGGCCACTTAAGACAGGTTCTACTGTGTATATATAGCATAACCTTTATTATCTTTATTTGAAAATATACAATATGAAATACACATACAAATACATACCAAAGATATTGGCACTATACAATTACGGCAATGAAGATAGACCGTTATATACATTGTTTAGATTCCACTGAGATAGCAGATGGATCTAATGCTACAGCTTCGGCCATTGTGAAATATTCCTATGTCCATATGCGATTATTAAAAATAATCTGATTAATATTCTTTATTCAATTTATACAACATTAAGTAGAAAGTAAAGGACTACGCCTGTGCAACAGTAGGATGTCGTATCAAGTTTTGGAAGTACTGAGCATCAGGTTTCTAGATTTATCTAGACTAGAAACCAGCGTTAGGTCGTCGAGTACGGATATTAAATATTGACAACATGCGTTACATGTAATAAAATCAAAGTAATGGAATTACTGATGGGAGATTGTTATAAATACGTTTTGTTGAATATATTTCATTGCCTGGCTGTATGCTAGTTAAGTCAAACTCGACAAATGTCTACGTACATGCGATGCATTTTTGTATAATTAATTAGGAGTAAATTGGGACTCATACTCGTCATTATGTGTCCAATTTCGCATCTTAACTAGAAATATTTATACAGTAAAACCCATTTAAACCGGACGTCCAAATAAGTATTAATTTCGGTATCGGAGACAGATGGCTGCTTATTGCAGGGTCACAGTCATGCAGCTGCCTTCAGCTGTCACCTGCCTAAAAGAACCGAAATTCTTCCCTACTAGAATTCCGGTTTAGAGTGGTTTTACTATACACTTGATGCTTCATAGATAGTTTGAGCAATTATGTAACATGCACTCTTCCTACAGTTATGAAAACACATACTGCCACAACTATATCTATTGTTACCGCCATGTTACCCTTTTCTACAATTTGAACCGGTGGCCCTTTTCAACAGTTTAAGTCCAGATGAGACACCAACAATTCGACGTCTCGCTGGAATCAAGAATCAAACTATTTGGTATAGTATTCTGAGATCATTGTTGAAATGGCCAGGTCATACTTAGTGTATATTATCGTTGACCCGACGCATAAGGTATACAATTTTAGAACATTAGTATATTGTTTCATTTTTTAAAGCAAATAAAAGGCCAATGTCATAATGTTGGTATGTAATAGTACATATTTCCTTGATGTATTTATAAAAGTTAACTTAATCCTGGTAAATGTAAGACAAATAAAGTAAGAGTCGTGTGTTATATGATTAGCGTTACTTTACACATTAAAACTGCAATAGTTCGAAGACTAAACCATTTATCATTATCGGTTTTTAAAACAAGTGGCAGCTTAATGTAGAGTAGTTAGTATTGCAGAAAGCTCCTTGTCACTTTCACTCTGCATTAAGCAGCCACTTGCATAAAACGACATCCATTCTTCGTAACTAAAATTTCGAAGTGTCGAGTTCTAACTGTACCAGGACTATGTCACTGTTACCATGGCAGTTTACTTACGAATTGCACTGGACAGCTTGGAGTTTGATAACTCATATTTGCCGTGTGTCAAATATCAAAGAAACATTAAATATGGCCATTACATGTATGTCACTCTGAGTATAGGATTTTATATTTAGTAGTTTAATATTTGAAACATCTTAACCATTGCCTGGCTGTTAAAATATTGTCTGCTTGTATTTGGATCTATTCAACTTGTCTACATCTGATTCGATTTATAAACTATTTACCGAGTGTCAAACAGCTTGAATATTGATGATCTGGATCCAAGATATTTGCAAAATAACTGTTTGTTAGACTCCTAGTTTTCAAGACTACTACAGTGCTCGCTCTCTACAACGACACCCTTTGGGATATTAAGAGTGTATGTGTTATTCAGAGGGAGTTGTTATAGGGAGGAAAAATCAAACATAATAAGCTGGTTTGCAGATCCCCAGATAAGGTGTATTTCGAGAACTAAAACCGTTATGCCTCAATCAAACCCTATGTTGTGACCACTCTTTAGAATTGTCACAAAGTGACGATTCTAAAGAGTGGTCACAACATAGGGTTTGATGGAGGCATAAAGATAATACGATGGAAAAAGTTTTGTCTGGAGCCTTGTTGTTTCGGAAACAATGACATGCGTTGTTGTTCGGAGGGAATCGTTATTGAGAGGGCCGTTGTAGGGAGGTAGCACTGTATACCAAAAGTCAAGTTCGCAGCAAGGACAATCAAAACACAAGTGGCTACAAACTGACGAAGAAAATTAATATATATATATATATATATATATAACACTTATAATTAACATATTTTGAGAATTATTCTGTTAAACTCCTTCGCTGTCAAATTTTTTCATCTGCAATATTTGTCGTCTGATACAAATTTCATTCTTAATTTTCTGTAGTGTTGTTTAATAAACATATTCACAGAGTTTGATGAGACTCCGAGTGGCATCTCACCTGGATTGAAACGTTTTGCATATGTAATCACGAATGCAACCTTTGCAGCGATACAGTTAAAGTATGTCCTAATCACCTTAAATGGTTTCAATTGGTGTTCAAGCGGTTCTAAACTCATTAAAAATATGTTTCAGACAAAATGAAGAAATGTCTCCTTAAGTTGCAGATACAAAACTCGCTTCTCCTGTTACAGTTGAAACTCGAAATTAGAGTAGGTATCGTACTGCTTCAGGAAGGCCAGAACAATCTCGTGACAGAACTGAAACTGAGTCTGAAACAAAACCAAATAAAAGTAGATTTAACGTTTGATGGATTGTCAATGCTTTAACACTTAACATGATACAAAATGAACTACTTCAAAATCAGCGTCAGCAATATTTGTATATGGAAATTAACATAGCATCTACAAAAGTTACCTGTTATCTGATTTGGATCGCAGTAAAACCCACAGGAGACTTTATATTGATAAGACACAAGTATCTTAAAAAGAAGGTTGTGGCTTACTGCAGGTCACAATTCGTGCAGAAAGCTTTCTGCATTACTTTTGACCTGCATTAAGCTACATTAAGCTATCACCTGTCTTAAAGACCTAGAATTGGCCCCCTTTTGGGTGTCGTTCAACCATATATTGATTTTGAACCGTCATTGACCTGCAGTTGTACACTATGACAATACAAACAAAACAGACATTGTAGTTAATTTATCAAATCTCACCACACAGACAGTAAACATAGCTCCCAAAGCTATAATTGCAGAACTTCAGCCAGTTACAGTTGATGACTCCGTATACAAGGACATAGATTCTAATCAGTCTTACAACATCTTTGATAATATACACATAGGAGAATTGGAAACAGAACAAGAAAGACAACTCCGGGAGTTACTACTTAGTCATGAGGATATTTTTTCAAAAGGGGAAACAGACATTGGACAATGCAATCTATTCAAACATAGAGTTGAACTTCACAATACTACACCATTTAAACAAAGACATCGCAGAATCCCTCCAGGAATGATTGAAGAAGTAAGGAAACATTTAGAACAACTTTTGGCAGGTGGCATAATTAGAAAATCCAAATCGCCTTGGGCATCGAACATAGTTTTAGTGCGAAAGAAAAACGGCAAGCTTCGGATGTGTGTAGACTACCGTATGCTGAATAATCGGACCATTAAGGATGCGTATGCTCTACCTAGAATAGAAGATGTTTTCGATTGTTTACATGGTGCGAAATTCTTTTCCACCATTGATATGAAGAGTGGCTACCACCAAGTGGAAATGGAAGAGGAGCATAAGGAAAGAACAGCTTTCACTGTAGGTCCATTAGGGTTCTTCGAGTTTAACAAAATGCCTTTCGGATTATCCAACAGCCCCGCGACATATCAACGTCTTATGGAAGAGTGCCTGGGAGACTATAACATGAAAATATGCGTGATTTACTTAGATGATCTCATTGTATTTAGTGATAGCTTTGAACAACATCTTGAAAGACTCCATTTAATTTTGACCAGGTTAAGGGAATGTGGCATCAAATTATCTTCAGAGAAATGTTTTTTCATGCAAAGAAAAGTAAAGTTCCTTGGACATGTCGTTGGAGAACATGGCGTCGAGACAGATCCAGATAAAGAGCAAAAGATAAAAAATTACCCCAAGCCAAGAAACTCAGATGAGCTCAGATCCTTTTTAGCCTTTTGTGGGTATTATAGAAAATTTGTCCAGAATTTCTCCAAAATAGTTAGACCTTTGTCAGATCTTTTGCCACCAACATCAGCTAAGAAGAAAAGTAAATCCAACCAAGAATCTGCAGAATGGAAGTGGGAAGACAAACACCAGACAACCTTTGAACCTTTTAAGCTATCACCTGTCTTAAAGACCTAGAATTGGCCCCCTTTTGGGTGTCGTTCAACCATATATTGATTTTGAACCGTCATTGACCTGCAGTTGTACACTATGACAATACAAACAAAACAGACATTGTAGTTAATTTATCAAATCTCACCACACAGACAGTAAACATAGCTCCCAAAGCTATAATTGCAGAACTTCAGCCAGTTACAGTTGATGACTCCGTATACAAGGACATAGATTCTAATCAGTCTTACAACATCTTTGATAATATACACATAGGAGAATTGGAAACAGAACAAGAAAGACAACTCCGGGAGTTACTACTTAGTCATGAGGATATTTTTTCAAAAGGGGAAACAGACATTGGACAATGCAATCTATTCAAACATAGAGTTGAACTTCACAATACTACACCATTTAAACAAAGACATCGCAGAATCCCTCCAGGAATGATTGAAGAAGTAAGGAAACATTTAGAACAACTTTTGGCAGGTGGCATAATTAGAAAATCCAAATCGCCTTGGGCATCGAACATAGTTTTAGTGCGAAAGAAAAACGGCAAGCTTCGGATGTGTGTAGACTACCGTATGCTGAATAATCGGACCATTAAGGATGCGTATGCTCTACCTAGAGTAGAAGATGTTTTCGATTGTTTACATGGTGCGAAATTCTTTTCCACCATTGATATGAAGAGTGGCTACCACCAAGTGGAAATGGAAGAGGAGCATAAGGAAAGAACAGCTTTCACTGTAGGTCCATTAGGGTTCTTCGAGTTTAACAAAATGCCTTTCGGATTATCCAACAGCCCCGCGACATATCAACGTCTTATGGAAGAGTGCCTGGGAGACTATAACATGAAAATATGCGTGATTTACTTAGATGATCTCATTGTATTTAGTGATAGCTTTGAACAACATCTTGAAAGACTCCATTTAATTTTGACCAGGTTAAGGGAATGTGGCATCAAATTATCTTCAGAGAAATGTTTTTTCATGCAAAGAAAAGTAAAGTTCCTTGGACATGTCGTTGGAGAACATGGCGTCGAGACAGATCCAGATAAAGTGGAAAAGATAAAAAATTACCCCAAGCCAAGAAACTCAGATGAGCACAGATCCTTTTTAGCCTTTTGTGGGTATAATAGAAAATTTGTCCAGAATTTCTCCAAAATAGTTAGACCTTTGTCAGATCTTTTGCCACCAACATCAGCTAAGAAGAAAAGTAAATCCAACCAAGAATCTGCAGAATGGAAGTGGGAAGACAAACACCAGAAAACCTTTGAACAACTAAAGGAAATTCTCACAAGCCCGCCAATTTTGGCTTATCCAAATTTTAACTTGCCTTTTGAGTTGCATACTGATGCTAGTGCACAGGGACTTGGTGCGGTGCTATATCAGAAACAGGAAAATCAAAAGAAAGTTGTAGCGTATGCCAGCCGCAGTTTAAGCAGATCAGAACGCAATTATAGTGCCTTCAAGTTGGAGTTTTTAGCTCTTAAGTGGGCAGTGACTGAGAAGTTCTCAGATTACTTGTTAGGCAATAAGTTTAGTGTCTTTACAGACAACAACCCGCTTACCCATATTTTGACATCTGCGAAACTTGAAGCTACAGGACAGCGTTGGGTAGCAGCACTCAGTGATTACAACTTCGATTTAATTTACAGACCAGGAAATAAAAACACAGATGCAGATACACTATCCAGATATCCAACAACAAAACAAGATTCAGAGAAACTTATTAACAGCAAAACCATCAAAGCCATTTGTAACACAATACACGTTACACCATTCATTGAAATACTTCCACATCAGAATATCAATGTAGTAGATGCAACAGATAGCCCGGGACAAACAATGGCTCAACTAGAACTTAGGGAAATTAGGAAACAACAGAGGGAAGACCCAATCATTGGCATTTGGTATAGAGCCACAGTAGATAGACAACCTCCAAAGAAAAATCTTATTTCAAGCAATCCAAAACATCAGACCATGAATAGAAATTTCAAGAATCTACATATGATAAGAGGCATATTATACAGGAAAGTTCAGGACAATGGACAAGATACAAACCAGCTAGTTTTGCCAGACATATTTAAACGTCAAGTCTTACAGGGATTACATAATGATGTAGGACACCCTGGAAAGGAGAGAACTGGTTCCTTAGTGAAGGATCGTTTTTATTGGCCAGGATATATCAGCGAAATAGATAAATGGGTTCAACAATGCGATAGATGTTTACGCAGAAAGTCTTGTACATCAAAGGCTCCAATGGTAAGTATAGAATCTAGCTACCCACTGGAAAGAGTATGTATGGACTACCTTACTGTAGATTCATGTCAAGGCAACATTGAAAATATTCTTGTCATCACAGACCATTATACTAAATATTCAGTAGCAGTTTCAACAAGAAACCAGACAGCCAAAACTACAGCAGACGCTCTTTTGAACAATTTTTTTCTACAATATGGAATTCCTTCAATATTACATTCTGATCAAGGCAGAAACTTTGAATCTGATCTTATGAAAGAACTTTGCAAATTAATGGACATACAGAAAACCAGAACATCAGTTTATCATCCCATGTGTAATGGACAAACGGAACGTTATAACAGAACTTTGCTTAATATGTTGGGAACCTTGGAACAGGACAAGAAGAGAAACTGGAAGAAATATCTGCCTACATTGGTTTATGCATATAATGCAACAAAGCATGAGTCAACTGGGTTTACACCGTATGAATTGATGTTTGGGCGGAAAGCAAGGTTGCCAATTGACACAGTTTTCCAGTTAGACAGTAACAGAGACTGTATGACATCTGATTATGTCAAGGAGTTAAAAGAAAGATTGGAAGTCTCTCATGAACTTGCAAATAAGGCTCTGAGAAAAGCAAGAGAAAAGCAGAAACACCATTTTGATAAGAAAGCCAAAGCGTCACAAATTCAAGTTGGAGACACAGTTTTAGTCAAAATTTTATCTTACGAAGGAAAACACAAAATTGCAGATAAATTTGAGCAGGACACCTACAGAGTAATGAGCCAACCGCACGATGATATACCAGTGTACATCGTAAAAAATGCAGCTGGAACAGAAAGAATGCTGCATAGGAATCACTTACTTCCTATAGAAGTTAAAGATCCTGTGAGTGGCACTGAAGAAACCAGAGATAGCACTACAGTTAAGGAAAAACAGAGCAAACCAGTACCAAAGCCTAGGTTACCAAGAACTAAGACAGTTCTAGTAGAGAAACCAGCTTTGAGGGAAACCAGGAACATAGGTTATAGTGCAGAGATAGCAGAGGAAAGTGATGATTCTGATAGTGAGTTTGATGAGTATGTTGTAACATACTCATTTGAAACAGATGGACCGGCCGGTCATGATAGCAAGGACAGTGTTGTGGAATATGGTAAGCATAGTGATAAGGATATGGTAGTTGAAATACCGGTAGTTATAGTTTTAGAAGATGAAGTGGAAGTACCAGATACACATCTTATAGATGTGACAGAGGTTACAGAAAAGGTAGGTACAAGTGCTACAGAAACAGTGCAAGATGGAGAAGAAGTAAGCATAGAAGCTGAAAAAGAGAGTACTGCAACAAGAACAGTTCCATTGCATGGAAAGGGAGGTGCTGAGTTGCCAAAGGAAACACCACCACCACCCATTCCACCACCAAGGAAGTCCAGAAGAAGGAAGAAGCCACCAGATCGGTATTCGAACGCAGATTATACTGTTAGTAAACAGCAGACTTTGAGCAGTGTAGAACAGTCCTGTCTTGAAATACAGAGCCAACAGTTGAAAGCACTTTTGAAGGAACAAGCTGCACTGAATGCAAAAGTGTTGAATACTGTGCTAAAGTAATGTCAATGACTTTGTTGTTTTTCTGTCATTTTTAACATTTTCATAGACTTTAATATAGACATAAACATTTATTTCAAATGTGTTATAATTGTCATTGTACATTTGAATGGTTTGATGGATTATAACTTTTGAACAGTACTATTGATGGTATTGTGAATTAAACATTTCTTGGAAGTGGAATCTGTATTTGCACTTTAAACAAATGTTTATTGATAATATATGTGGTCATACTTATTGATTAATTAGGTTGATTGATCAGAAGTAAGTTTGAAATGTAAGTAATTGAAATAGTCCATTCATATGTAAGTTCAGTATATGGTGAATATTTTTACAAAGAGTTTAATGTATTTACATTTATTTGAAAGCTATTGTGTAATATGTTTGTTTGTTGAATATACAATAAATGTGAATAAATAGTATGTTTTTGAATTTATTCGTATTTATTGTATGCAATTGTTTGGAAACAATTTTCCAGAAGCAGGGGAGAAAAGAATCAGACTAAATAGCTTTCTATTGTATTAGCTTGATTTAACATTGTGTATTTTAATGTTTTGTATTAATATTGCTTTATTCTTTGCAGAGAACAGGAGTATAGGACAGAGGAAACTTAGTTAAACCTTGAATTGTTTTGTATTCTTTTGCAGAATGCTGATTAGCATATGAGGTTTACAGAGTTAATGCCATTTCTTGTTTTTTAGGTTGCTTTCTAGGAAAAGAGACATACTACAGATTTAGTGTTCAGTATTTATATTGAATAGTGTTGAAACTGTACCAGTTGAGTAAAGTTTAATATCATATTTTATAAATACACAGTATTGTGTTGGATCTATGAGCAAATTATGTTGTTCTCTTGGAGATAGTCAAGTTGGTTCGGTGGATGTAGACATTTTGTTTGAGGTTTTAGTCAGTTCAGATTTATTCATATTTGGTGCTGTAGTTTGAAGTCGAGACGACTTTAAGGAAGAGAGGGAGAATGTGACTCGGTGTAATTTACGGTCTTTTCGGGTTTTGTAATTCGGCTCAGGTTTTAGTTATTATAGTTCCGGTTCTCATTAAAAACGTGCATTGCTTGAGCTGCCATCAACTGATTCACATCACATTTCATTGAGTTATACACTTTAATTAAATTAGAATTAGGTTTTGGAAGGAAGCATTCATTAGGTAAGGTATTTATTGTTGTCGTTGGTTACTTATTTCCACGGGTATATTGGTTTTTATCGATATTTCGGCTGAAATTAGGAGAGACGAACTTTCGGTTTATTCGCGCCATTTCTATTCTTTCTTTGAAATTACTTTCGACTGTCATGGATGATAACTTGTTTATTCACTTTACAAACCGCATGCTAATGAAGTTAATTGTTACAGTATCACCTGCACCTGGCGAGTCACCAGAGCACCAGCACAGACAGAGAGAGTGTGAGAACAATTGGTTCACGATACCAGATATCTTGGTGAGTTGAAAATGTATTGTGCCACTGTACTATTGTTTTATTTAGATTATTGTTAATGTGTCAAGCATTGTTTTAAAGTTAACTAGAATATTTATATGAACATGTAATATTTAAATGGAGCCACTGGTAAGATATATAAGTTATACAAAGCATAACTATAACAAAGGTTTGAAGATATGTATATATAGGCAACCATTGTTGTCAGGACAACCATTTGAATATTTGTTTAATTGTTTATTTCAGAACTTCAACTGGTTCTTGGAGACGGAGATGTTGAGTTGAAATGTATGGTATAAATAATACAGAATAAAGTAAAGATACAAGAACTCTTCTGGCCATGTTTTGATACAGTCCGAAGGGTTAAAATCACAACAAAATTCAAACTAATATGCATATTAAACGCTAATTACTTTCCGAGCGAGCTTTGTTTGAACACAAGTCTCTAACTAGGATTTGGATGAAGTTGAAACTATTTATGTGGCGTCTCATTAGGCGCCAAACGTTTTTAGACTAGGTGTGTAACGTTTCCATGGGGACAGGTAATACGTTTAAGCGGTCGGAGCCTGCCCGAAATGTTACTTTTTCGTAACGGAACTACGTTTTTGCGGGAAACCCTGTTCAATACTCACAAATTCATCAGCTTTGTATGTTATATGAAAATAATTATTTCAAATGTTTCGTGAGACTGCACAGAGAATCATATATGGTATCAAAACTAGTTTGGATACCCAAACAAATGTCTAGATATGATTAACATATCATATATTAAAACACAATAAACAAATCTAAACCAGACGTTCAATGTAGTATAAATATCGGTCTTGGGGACAGCTTAATACAGGGCCAAAACCATTCTATAGGAACTTTCTGTGTGACATACACCTTGAATTAAACATCCATCTGCCTAAAAGTAGCTAAACTCTTCTCTACTAGGATTCCAGTTTAGAGAGTTTTACTGTAGTCCGAACATCTAAATATCCAGATTTAACGAGCTTAGTGTGACATGTTTGGTGTTAAATAGTCTAAGAATATAGTTAATGCGCATAACTCCTATACACCTTCTTAAGCCTTTATAATCAGTAGATCAAGAGCAGCGTATGCATATCGTATCTCCACGAGGCATATTGTTTTGCACGATCTGTCTGTTGGTTTGTTTCTAACTTTAACATTGGCGATAATGGTGTAGCCATTGCACGTACAAACTTCAAGCTTGACATGCATGTGCAACTAACGGGGGATCAGTTTAGTGATGACTTATTAAGGTCAAGTTCATGTCATCAATGTCAAAGGACATATCGAGTTGTTTATAAAATAATGTAGATCTGACGCTCAAGTTTCTGCCAGGACCAAATGTTTCATGCCAATATAAAAGAATCAGTCAATAAATATGCATGATGGGTTTATACTCTTGATACTATTTCACTACAGAGTCATACATGCGATATTTGGATAAATTTGCTTACCACATTTGGTATGACATTCTGTCTTCTGTTTCTCTTTCCTGTATCACCTGTGAAATCGCTACTTCCTGTTCAACCTTCAACCTGTCCAGAACCGCAGCCATGCCACAGAACAGACCGCTCTTATCCACCCCATCCCTGCCATATGTAAATATAGATATATATCAATAGAATACCATACACGTTTAAGCATATTAAACAATCTAGAACTGTAATCATGACACTTAACGGATCGCTCTTCTCCACTCAATCCCTATAATAGGGTCAGATAGATATATTATAACAGAATACATAATAAACAACAAAATCTAGAACTGCAATCATGACATAGAATAGATCGCTATTTTCAACTCATTCCCAATCATAGTAACATATATAATCAAACCATAAAACAGATCAAATCAGAAGTACTGAAATGTTGCATTATCGCTAGTCAAAGTATTACAAGACGAGTGTTTACTATTTTTGAATTATCAATACGTTAACATAAGCCTTGAGAATCCTTTGCCGATTCGTTGTCAACTAAAACTCAGAATAAATCTCTTCTACATCACCCTTGTTATGCAGTACCTACATGCAGTGAACAATGACGGGATGGTTCCCAGTTTGTCGTTGACATTCCTCCAACAATTCAAGCGCAGACAGTATTTGACCGGCGTCCTTTGGTACAGCCTGGCGTTTGCCCCATTTCTCAAACTGAATAAGCTTCATGTCTCTGACCTTAGAACAAATATTATGGCATGTCTTTATCTCTTACTGCTCTTGACATCTTTCATCTGTTATTCTGGATATTGCATAAACTCGTAAGACTTTATATTTTCAGTTTAAAGCCGACATAGTATCTTATATGAAAATAAATCAAACGCTTAGACTATAAATATTTAAGACGTTTGTGTTTGTCCTTGACATATTGGCTATTTTTGGTCTACTCTTTTTGCAAAGTCATATGAAAGTTTTAACCTCATGGTTCAACTCATAAAAATATGATTGTTTAGCATTTAAAAATGTATTAAAGACATTGTATGTATTCACGTAAATCACTTACGTAACAAACAACAAAAAGGTGACTAATTAATTATGGTTCTAATTTAACATGACTTTCAATATATCAACATAATTATAGAAGATAAGATGACACGTGTTTCTCATCTCAACAAAAGCTTAGTTTACCTCTTTCTCAGTTGTAATTGTAAGTGTTACAATGGGGTGGCCTCCTTTCTTTTCGACGTTCTTATTGTCGATGTGAATTTTTTCTTCATACATGTTCCGTTTGTCTAGGCCTGACCAGTACATCTCTGTCTCCTGCAGAGTAATTGACATTAAAAGCACAACCGACGCTTTCATTTGTATAATTTACACGTTGACAGATTTGAGGTTTATTCACAGATATTTTGATTGTAATGCATACTATGATAATTCATTGTTATAAGGTCAATATAATGTATTACATATCTGTGAAGACAACGACAATACACCGCTTGATTTACAAAGTAAACCCTTGATTGTTCTTCAGATAGATCGAACAATGAACAAGGTATCATTATCGGTCTTTAAAACGAGTTGCAGCTTAATGCAATGTAAAAGTCAAACAGCTTTCTGTATCACTTTAACCATGCATTAAGCATCTGCTTTTAGACAAAGTTCAAAAGTCTTCATTCTTCTAAAACTTCGAACTACTGTAGTTGGAGAAAATGTAGCGAAGTGTATTTGAAAATATACAGAGGAGCATAATGTTTCAGAGGAACATAATGTTTATTTAAAGTAGTATTGATTGGATAATATCGGTACCTAAACAGAGTACAAACAATATAATATCTAATTCAGTATTAAACCCTTTGAAATATATTCCAATTATTTTTAAACATTCTCGAGAGAAAGAGAGATTTAAACATTTAGATTATAAAGTGAGAAGTACGTTTGTTCGAGTGAATATGAACTACGCATTATGCAGATGCTCAGTCATATGAATCAACCTTTACCCCAAACAACCTTACCTTGAGTTCTTTCAGGTGATTCATCATGACGATAGTATGCACATCTTGGTGCAGTACCATATTCCAGAAGTCCTCGATCGTTGTCTCGAGGGGCGACTGTGTTATGATAAAAGCGTTGTCCTCCTGGTACATCTGTTATAAGGAACTCAAAAATATGTACCATGCTGTATATCATTACAAATTATAATAAAGACAAAAGTATTAAAAGCAGATGTTAATTAAAGTGGGATGATTGTGTTATGATAAGATGATTTACTTGTCTACATATATTTATTATGTAGAACCGCTTCATTACATAGCCACCTATAAAGATATTTTACTTTACAATGAGATGAAGTTCTTAATTTTGACCAATCCCTTTGTTATTAGGTAAAACTAGCAAAACTATATGAACCTCAGTAAACTTAGATTAACAATGTTAACAAATAGGAAGGGTTTTAAAAGCATCTGATATTGATTCAGTTTAGCAGGGTACATTGTGACTTTCCATATGTATACGCATTTAACACAACAATGTTTCTACATGTGACCAAAATCAGCACGGCATAAATGAACAGATAGAAATAAGTGGTAAATGACCTGAACCCTTTCTCAGATGAATATTCACGTCAGAAAAACAATTACACCATAAATATTTATTCTGGTATTGCAACAAGAGAGATATATTGGCGTTGGCAAAAACTGAAGCCTAGGCTCTATATCATCCAAAAAACAAGTAAGAGAACAGATCCTGATCAAACGGCTCCTTCATGAACCATCTGATCTAGATATTCCCAGTCTTTTGAAAAGATGTTTACTCAGGACAACGCGTTAATTAAGCAAATATGCAAGTAATACAAAGTAGAACTAAGCTAAGTAGCGTTTTCACCCTTTACTCCATAAATACGACTTTTAACACTTTGCAAGCAGAGTAGACCTAGATCAGATGGCTTCTGTATGAGTCGTCAGATCAGGGTCTGGTATGTTTGCTTATATAACAATATAGATCTGATTCTACAGTTTTGCCATGGCAAAAGAAATCCTGTGTTAAGATGCCATTTTAAAAGTTCTACTAATTAATATTAGTGATGTCATTATTTCTCATTGGAAAAATAAGTTAAAACATCGTTACATGTAATTATTGATGCAAATTTTAGACATTTGTATTGCGGTTAGTCCCATCAAAAAATTATAAAACTGCTTTAGTTTACATTACGTAATAGTGTATTCAATACAACATCATACGAAAAATAGTTTGTCTTTACTTCTATTGCTATGACATTCTACATGAAGGAATTATGACACATAAGCGCAAAAGAGTAGCACCTCGTTAATTCAAGCACTCAAATAAATATCATTCTCGCCCTCTGAGACAGGTAACATCTTAATGCAAGGATGGGAGCTTTCAGCACGACTATCAACCTGTATTAAGCAGCCACCTGCCTAAAATGAGAAGCCCAGTTTTTCAAAACAGTTTGGGTCCTAATGGAAATCCCAGTTTATCAAAACACTTAGGACCTTAATGAGAAGTCCAATTTATCAAAATAGTTTGAAAAGTCACAACGATTTCGACTATGGTGGTGAAAGGGTGATTGGTACTGTCTTTTCTTACCGGTAGAAAGGCGGCGTTGATGAATTCACCATACCGAAATAGTCCTGGCTGTGACAGACTCGGCATGAACGCTTCAACTAAAAATGAATATTATTTAACCCTTCCATGTTCTATATTTCTTCCAAATTTCAATACCTACTGAACAGTCATGGACAAAATAGTTATAATGCAATATAGAAGGTGGACCATTGTAGCCAATTTAGAAAGTAAATGAACAACTATCAAATTCCATTAGCAAACAGAGCAGATCCTGATCAAACGGCCTCGTTTTGCAAATACGCGAACACGCATTCATGTGAAGGAAAACGTTAACAGAAGACATACTATGGGTAGACGTATCGTTTTTTGAGTTAAGTCAAAACCGTGGTAACATATTTTTAAACAAAGTGTTACTATTCATCTGGCTCGAATAGGGACAGTAATGATTCTTTCGAGGAACAAATAAAACTTCAGTGAGCAGGAGGACATAATGAGTCATGGTAAGTTAAACACAATTTGGATAATAAGCTATTCATATTTTATCTACCAATCAAACTTTATGCATTTCTGCGGATCAAAACTCATAAATCTGTCCAAATGCTTTACTCTCAGGTAATGCGTGATTAGTTTAATATCTATGGAAAAAAGTCAATCAGATATAAACAGTAGACATTTCAACCTAAACATGAATAAATTGCATCAGCCATGAATCAAAACCGGACTTTTGAATGATTGTTTGCTCTCCCCCCCCCCCTCTCTCTCTCGCTCTCTCTCTTTCTTGACTCTAGGTTGCCCTTGATGCGTTCAACTTAAACATATCCTAAAATTTGACCATACTATGCCACCCGCTTGCAACACATTAACATCACAATATAAATGGGATATTAAAATAACTTGTTTGCACTTTTCAAGATGAAGTACGAAGACACATGACAAACAAAAGTAAGGGTGACAAAGAGAGTACCACATTGGAACGGTCAGTGGCAAAATCACCACTAGGGGTTTAAATCGGTTCATGGATGTTCTAACTTCACACATATCTCAAAGTCACCCTAGCTTAACAGTGTAAATACAGGTATCTCCGCCATAAGTCTCAGAGCAACAGATAAATAAAAAAATAGTAAAGCAAAGCAGGAAAAGACACACAAAACGGAACCAACACCAAAACACCGACAGAAAGCAAGCAACACATCCACAACCACACGTATGCACACGCATACACGGACACGCACGCACGCCCGCCCGCACACGCATGCACATGCATTCACAAACACATGAGACAAAGAAATCAAACACGAACAAAAACACAAACAAAAAGATACCCAACAATGCCATTATTCCTTACACGTATATTCATGTGGTAAAGGGGTCACCTCTTGTCGACCGAACATAAAAGGTGCTTGATAATTTCTTTGTTTCATTAATACCTACTTACACGGCAGAATATTTGAATATATGTTCTGAGTTTTTGTTCCGGGATTCTTAGCGTCATTGATTTGATTATCACCATCCACGGGCAGCATTTCCCACAGTACCTGATGTAATTTAGAAAATGTTTTACACATCATTGAGTGATTTCAAACTACTAATGATATACTAGAACACCTATCTTGGTTTTGATATCATATATGTTTGATTCAGTTGATTCGATTTTAAAACAAAACAAATAACATTTGAGTGAATTGTACTTTTACTAATTGGATCGTAATAAAAACAAAATGCAGTTGAAAGCACGTATGCCATACACTTTCATTACACTGGTTTTGCGGTTTTTAAGACAATGTACTGTACACTTTAAAACAATGAAAGAACGTGTAAAAAGTCTTTTAAAAATAAGGATGTTGCGACTTTATACAATTATGATATTATGTAGTGCAGACAAATGTATATGTATGATTTCTGTATGTCAATTTTCTTTAACTCTATCGGCACCAAAAGGTGAACTTATGCTTTCATATGAAGATACGTTAGATCCAGAGCAGACGACATCATCGAATAATTCTTTTCTGGATCCAAACACTGATAGTATTCTTAAAAAGAAAACCCACTTTACCTTGCAATACAAACGGTAATAAGGTGCAATCGACACTTATTTGACACCGAAAAAAGTCTTTAAACACCGTTCATGAATATGTGGCTTAACATCTACTAATTGTATCAGATATTTACAGATAAATTATCACTTATCAACACTTGCCCCGTTGTAAAAACAAGTGTCGGCTCAGTTTTTGATCTGGTGTAATGTAAACTACTTCCGATCCCAGTAAGCTTTTGAGCAGCTATTGACAAAAATAGAACAGCTTGGATCTTGATGAGACGCGGCGTCTCAATTGGACCAAAGCTATTCGTAAATGAAATTAAGGCTGCAAACATAAGATATGGATTAAGAAATACTGTCGTAAAAAATCTTCACCTCAAACTCTAAATCAATCCTACGTTTCCCTTTAACGTTGTCCACAGATAACAGTTCTTGATAGGTCTCCTCAAATGTTGCAGTTGAAACAGCGGATGTTTTCATGGTAAGTATTTCAACAAGAGCAAGATGTACGAACACGTACTGCTTCTGCAGAATAAGAATTTCTACATGTAGGATATATGGTTGTAGTGCAAAACTACTTTGAGTATTCATAACCTGCTTGTTCGGGATCTCTATTGATCCGTGATTATAGTAGAAACGACTCACATATACTAATAAACGTGCAATTCTACTACTAATTAGCTACCATATATCAGTAGCTCAACTAAATAATAGGTTTTGTTGTAATTGGAATTAATTCCAGACAGTCTATTTCAGAGCATTTATTCCGAGAATGCATTGCTCTATGCTACACATATCATAAATATGGAATACATAGAAAAATATGCATGATTCATCAAACCTTTGTTTGCACCATGTTGACCCGCTGATTTCTTAGTTGTATCACACAATCTGCTACGTGAACATATCCAAGTTTCTCGGCCTGGTCTACAAGGTAGTCCACCGCAATGAATGTGCCCGTTCGTCCTATTCCAGAGCTTTTATAAATGACAACAGAGAGGGGGTAAAGACAACACTATATATTTGTAGGTTTATCATTACTTTTATCGTCATCATAATTATTGACTTATGCCACGACCATTTACCCGTTACTGGACTTGACAACCCCTTTTGTTTCTGTTGTCAATTTGATACAAGAAGTAAATCAAATATATAATGGACATATTCCTGTATAAATATGTAACATGTTATAAAGAATATCAGATCAATACCGAACACTTTATTTAATGAGGCGTAGCAAACCTTGTGGTCTAGTGAGTATTTACAAAACTGTTTGAATTTTGTTCAAAAACAAGGTCTGCAAATAACCGTTAATTAAAGGAAAATGCTTGAATAAGTGTTGTGCATTCTATTGGCCAATTCATTTAAAATATAGCGTAACCATATAGCCCACAGTACATGTACTTTGGATCACTTAAAGGCAGACATTGGAGTTTGGTTTTGCAAAATTATTCATCAAATATTACCCATGAGAATTATTAGCAAGTTAAACATTATAATAACTACTTAAAACGTATAATTATCTAAATATTGCATTTTCGCTCTTTAGTTTTTGTCTCAATCAAAAGAAAATTGCGGAAACTTCTGGCAGGATATTAGTTCCTGTGCTTCCGAACCAACTTCGAACGTCCCGCACTTGAAAATCATCTTACATTTTACAATATATTTTATTCTGGTACTAGTAATCTTTCAACACCAATATCTGCCTTTAACGCGGTCATACGCAATAGTATAACTAAACGTTTGGTAAGATTTCTTACGGTTTCTGGTGTTTTAGCCTGGACCAGAAAGACTGATTTAAAACACTATAAGACATTTACATGATATAGCTGGCATGCAAATCATAATCAACAGCCTTGTAAGTATCACTGCCTCATTTGAGAACACGGTCTGCATGGTCGAGTTGTTATGGTCCTCGACTGTGGTTTGAATCCCGGAATAGACATTTGGAGTTTTCATGTGAGGAAGCATGTCGCCTGGCTTGTGGTATGGCAGTAATTCTACCTGGTTGTTGTTCTGTGCACGAAACAATTTAATTGTTTCCGTGTACAGTAAAATATATGCAGGATTTTCCTCAACCTGTAATTATCTGGACGTCGTCGCGATATGACTGAATTACTGTTAAAGCAGTAAAAACCCAATGCAAACACACACATACAACTTTAAGTAAAACAACTACAAATACACAAGTCAGCTTTATCTTATTGCTAGCATGAGTTTTGTACATATTTTGTCAAAGTTTTGAAAGGCTCATCTATAATTTTACCAATCAAATCCAAGTCGTATTGTGGGTAATATTTCACTTACTTCCGGCTTGTTCAAGCTTTGGATAAACTACTGAATGCGTGATGGACAGTCGAGATACTCGGTGTCTCATCCTTACATGTTTTCATGAGACTGATTTCATGTTGCGTTTTAATCCCCAATCACAAGAAGATGTTATAAAAGCCTTCTATGAAACTTGTAGATATTTGGATGATATTTTTAACTTAGATAACCCTTTCTTTGATGCTCTGATTCCTACAATTTATCCTAAAGAACTTAAATTGAATAAAGCTAACCCGTCCGACAATTATGCAGCGTTTCTTGATCTCGACCTTAAAATTGATAATGGAATGATCTCTTCTAAAATATATGACAAAAGAGATGATTTTGATTTTAATATTGTTAATTTTCCTCATCTTGACGGGGATGTTCCCCGTGCTCCATCTTACGGGGTTTATATATCTCAACTTATTCGTTTTGCTAGAGCTTGTTCATCTATTGACGATTTTAACAGTCGAAATTCATTTTAAAGACATTACCCAGGTAATGCCCCCCCATTGTTCTCAATAGGCGTGAAAGTAACAGTACAAGCATGATACAAGTGTGCAAAATATGGCAAGCCATCTCATTCTGTCTAGAGAGGCCCTGACATACAATTAGTCAAGGGGAACACACTCAAAAGACCATTGTTGGTCAGAACCCAATAGAAGTTCAACCCTTAAGAAGCCTACCACTAACAAACAAAGGACCATATGCAAACAGGTTGGATCCATATGAGACGTCAAGTAACCCAGCATCTTATCTGGATACAAGCTATTTGACAGACAACATTTTCACAAATCTTTACAAACTATGAAGCACTTTCACATTTGAAGCAGACAAGCAATTTAGCAGATGAATATTTTATAAGGATTAAATGCATTAAAAAACCTGAGCATTTATGTATATCAGAGATAAAACTCTGGACATTTGGCCTGCAGTAGAATCCATTTAACCTGCAGTGGAGGAGAGCTATAATATGTTCAAAGGCGTCCTAATTAAAGCTGAGAATACAATTTTGTCTTGTAGAGCTGGCGTTCATATATACATGCCATGTTTGTTTGTACAGTGGAGAAAACGTTATCATTTCCCGTTTAAACGTATCTATACGCAAATGCATTGAAATAAAAACAAGAAACACTGCAAATAGAGTAATCACCGGTTCTTACAGCATCTCTTGGAAAAGAATTGCTGAAATATGATTTTTCGTTAGTGTGGGTCAAGTACTTTCAGTGATAAAAAATACGGATTCTTCCAAAAGAGATGTCCCTCAGAGTTATTATCCTTGGACACAGCTGCCTTTTCTCCCAACAAGGTCTATCAGAATATGTAAATACTGCTCAGAAAGTTATAATTTAACCCCTGCACCCTGCACTTGATCTCAATGAGATATATTTGTATGTGGAGTGTCATGAATGTAGGTTGATCACTTTAGAAGACATTCACAGGCCGAATGGACAAAGCGGGGCCTATATGCTCCTTCTTATAGTTTCAGGGAGCATAGTAAAAAATAAAAACATATACTGCATTAGTGACAATCTAATCATTTCCAAATCATCAAATGTAAGAGACGGGCCTCACATGGAACGCTCCAGTGGTTCTTGACAGGCAGACTGTTATAGCTCTTACCATGTGCCGCATGCTTTTTCACAGGTTAGCTGTAAAGACCCAAGCCGGCCAAGGGAATGTCTTTAACTGAAAAACTGCTTAAGCAAGGATATATATACCATAAACTAAGAAAATCTATTCTCAAGGAGCTTCTGCGACACGGTGTTTCACATCCTGAATTTTATGGTGATGTAATTTACAAACTTCGTAAAATTACTGGACATACCCATTTTCTCACTTTGTTCATCAAACATGTTAAAAAAAATTCATTAAAAAGGGATATGATCCTGTAGTACTACAACATACTGCATGTTTGGTTGTCAACCCTTTTACAGTTGGCAATCACGCTGGTCTCTTTGCATGTACGCCGACAAGAAAGGTTTAGTACTTTATGAAGGTGACCTCTTAAATCCAGAAATGGAAGGACAACGTCGGATATCTGTACTATTTTGTTTTTGTCGTACCCTTTATTACTTTTCTACAGTTACTCTGTTTGCAGCTCAATCATTGAGTACACTAGCGATAGGTGGATACAGTTTGTTCACTTAAATGTTTTCGTTATACATGCACTTTACCACTGTATTTGCCGTCGCGGTTGTTGTAGATTAGTCGGAGAGGTGATACGCTTATTTACACTGTTTGTCTTTTAGGGTGGGGATGGAATAAGTGTGAGGTTGGGCGTCCATAAACCGGTTTAACCCCCCTGTGACTTTTGTCACTGACCGTTCCAAGGAGTGCTTCCATCTTCCCCCTATTGTGTGTTTGTTTTGTTTTTGTGCGTCTCTTGTTGTTTTTATAGTTATGTACATTTGCTGTTTCCTTGTGTTGCTGTTCGGGCGACTGTTTGTTCTGTATGTGGTGTTTCCTGCATGACTCATTTTTGTACTTTCAAATAACAATAAAATTACAAAAATGAGTCATGCAGGAAACACCACATACAGAACAAACAGTCGCCCGAACAGCAACACAAGGAAACAGCAAATGTACCTAACTGTTAAAACATCAAGAGACACACAAAGACAAAACAAACATACAATAGGGGAAGATTGAAGTACCGCCTTGGAATGGTCAGTGACAAAAGTTACTGGGGGGTTAAACCGGTTTATGGGCGCCCAACCTCACACTTATTCAACCCCACCCTAAAAGACAGTGTAAATAAACGTATCCATAGATACATGAAGTTTGCTATTAACCGGATAAGGTATAATTACTAAACAATGTCGTAATTTACAATTGAACCATAATTAAACAAATGTTTAATAAATCGCCTACCTGCAGTGAACAACCAATGGACCGTCACATGACGTTTTGACAGCATTGACCTTACTACGAAAGTGGACAAAGGAAGAGCAGAAGTGAGGAACATCTTTATCAGGCCAGGCTGTGAAGTGGAACTGTATCACCTGGTGCTGTTCTTGTTCCTGATGTGCAAAATTAAAATATTTCCGTGTAATTATGCACGAGTGAATACATCATATCTGTTCGTCACTCATTACACATTAGTTCTGCTCTACGCCATCGCAAGCAGCAAGGCTCTTGCCAGGCATAGAGTTCGGTTAAACCTTTGCTGTAAAGTTGAGCTCAATTTTTACAATGACACATGGACATTCTAGTACCATGATATAAACAGCAGAATAAGAAAATGTATCATTTCCTAAGCAAACACCAGACTTTGATCAAACGGCTGATACATGTCTACTTTACAAATGCGTTAAAAGTCGTAAGTATTGAATAAACAATTAACCCTTCATATTTTATTTTGGGCTTTATTTAGTTTTGAACCAAAAATAGTTGGTGAAAAGCATGCAGTTAATTAATAAAAGGATACCTTGCTAACACCCAATGTTCGAATGACGAAATTTGCAAAGGTTTCTGTATTTTTCAAGGTGACGTCTACACTACCATAAGTCTGTGTACCATTCGTTGGCCAGTATTGCTTACACTTCATCTAAAATATACGACATACATCTGTTACATTTTGAACTTTACAATTACACACGTTGCAAATTGTTATTTCGTGTCAGAAAATTCTCTGCTTTTTAAAAAAAACAAACAAAAGTGTGTACATTTTATGAACATGTTTAAGCTTATGATATTGTTTTTATAAGTAACATACTATACCAAATTACAGTTCGGTTCACATATACTTACTCTGGTTTTATAATCTAAATATTCACTCAGTCGTATTATATTAACACGAACGATTCTTGCAATCATTGTATGGTTTAAATTATAGACATTTACACATTACACACTTTCAAGATTCTAAATATATAGATCAAATAATAAATGGTAAGAATACCTCCTGAATAAAACAAAGACAATTCTTTCGTCGAGGCGTCAAGACTGACGATAATTTATGCTTGAAGATAATTTATGCTTGAAGATATTTGCATATCGTGTAAAACTATTGAAGCTATATTTTGGTACAAATCAAATATTTAAAAACGCATTGATATACAGACACCAAAGTTTCAAACCTTTCCATACTCCGTTAGATTTGTTAGCATAACAATTTTTCCGCAATTGTTCTGCCAAACCATTCTCCAGAAATCGTTCAGAATGTCATCTACTGGGCCTAATCAAATCAAAATCAATACGTAACCATGGAAATAATACATCACGTCAACAAAATTATCAAATATATTCATGCTCGAATTGTATTAAGCAAATCTTTATTTCGAAAATGATATTTCTGATGTGTTTGAAAGAGTTTGTTTTAAGGTCTCGTCAACAGTATTGCTAAAACAAGGGGTACATATACATCTAAGGATATTTATAAATGATCTGTCAAGGTGAATTGCAAATTATGTGTACTGATATGCTACATGTATGTATTAAGCATGTTTAATATGTTTAATGTAATACTTCATAAGGTCGCTAGACATAGTAATAACGAAGACCGTGTATGATGACGATAATAATGAAACTGTGGTAATATCATCATTACTTAAATATCAGTGTTGTAAAACAAATATAATTTACCTTGTTCTAGAGTGTCTGCTTACCTTTGTTCACTAAGGTGTTTGTACTTCTCTACAATAAAGTTGACATCGATGAGGTCTTGGTTCAAATACCAGAACACTTTAATCACCCCCAGTATTACATTTAAGTAAGACATATGTACTGCTACCATACAATGCAAACATGCCAGAGACACACATGGTGTGTACAACAACCAGCCACATTACAGTTGGAGACCGGGCCAACCAGATATAGCTTCTCACATTTTCCTTATACTGTTGAATGCTGGCAAAGGAGTTGTTACTTCCATTTATAACGACTGTATTATGACGTGACTTGGGATCGACCAAGGAAGTCGACGCGCTGCCTACTGAGCTATTAGGAACAGGGTCGTTATCAATGTTAGTTGTTGATGATTTGAACCAATAGTATCTGAACGGTTTCTTTCTTCACGATCCCCGGGTACGTTATATATCCGAATATATATGGTGTATTTGGATGACAGGCGAGTACCAACCAGTATTGTCACCAGCGTTATTATGGTCAAAGTTGCACGACTAATATTAGATGATATTTTTCATTGGACTCTGAGTCATGCTGCCATCAAACATGCATTCAAAAAAGATAATGTGTAATAGGTGTATCCTTACCTTGTGATGCAATGTACGCATTTGGTTTATTGAAACCCTGAAGTGAAGTAGAAATATACTTAGATGTGGACATTCATAGACAAAGTTATTTACTTCAATTAGGTAGTTCATATTGGTACACTGGCTTGTTTGGTCTCTGCATTGTTTCTTTGAACGATTATGTCTCTGCATTGTTTCTTTAAACGATTATATATTCGATATCATTTTCCGTTCAATACAACTAATTAGAATATCCATTTGACGAAATTGTAATGCTCAAATGAAGTCATTCAATATTTAAAATATTCTAGAGTTAAGATTTAAGTAATATGTTAACAAATCGAGTAATATTTACGCGTATGTAGCATGCGTTGATATAATCACTGTCCTTTTCCGTATCCCATATGTCTAGGACTACTCTTGTGTCATCGTCTGAAAGTAAGAACTGAACACAGTACAAACTAGTCAAGTGCAATATTTCGACAAAATACTGGAGAATAAAAGTTAGTAAAAAGAAGAGGGTGGGTAAAAGGAAATATAATAATTGTAAATATTATGAAGGCCAGACAAGAAGGAAACTGACATAAGATGCGAAAACAAAAATGAAATGTAAGATGATTGAGAATAACCAGATGAAAAGAATGAAGGACATGTAGGAGACGAATAAGACATAACACCATAAATGAATGGAACAGGGGAAGAAATCAAATATACATTAATCTAAAACATCGTCGAAGAAGTCATCGCATCATCTTGTACATTACATGTTATATGAACACAGAAACATAAGTGTGGGTCCCAAATGCTTTATGAACATTGGTTTGAACGAAAAATGAAAATGGTACATTAATATAATCACTATACCTATGTTTCTTAGTATACTTTTCACATCAGGTCAAGCACATGCGTCACCTACACTCTTCACTTATAACAATTGTTCATTTATCGATATTCAATAAGTGACATGTCTTGTACTTATTTAAAAGATCATTGCAGTTGTTTCTGATATACATACGTACATGCATACAGCCCCCGGTATCTGTTGTTGTGCATGTTTTTTGAGGCATTGGTGTATTGTTTTGTCATTCCATTTGGAAAATCCTATATATATATATATATATATATATATATATATATATATATATATATATATACCTACTTCTACGTTATTAGGGCGACGTGCATTTCTGATGGTCATTAGGGCGAGAATATTAGATCCTTTATCTTTAAATGGTGTTGGACAAGACTTTCTAAATTTAATAAGAATGTATCAATTAAGATGTTTCAATTGTAATTTCATTTCTTTCCATTCAAAGTTTTGAAAGAAATGTGATTATTTTTTCTCGCCTTAACGACGTTCGACTTAATACTCTTTAGAGCGTATAATAATTGAACTGTTTACAGATTCGCTTTTAAGGCGAGTGTGCCCTAATGTATAATCTGTACCAGTCATATGTACTATATTTAGATATTGCGAAATACAATAATTGAAAACTAAATACGGTAACTAATAAATATATCTTATACGTTTATTCTTTGAGTCTTCTACCATAGGTTAGTACTTTTGTTATTTTTTATATTTATTGAATCCAAAGTATCAGGCTTATTTTGGATTGTAATAAAATGCAAGTAATTAAGATTCAAGTTGCTATTTATAGCCTAGTCAGTGCTATATTTAGACTTTGTCATCATGTGTAATCCATAGAAAATGAGAACTCAGTATAAAAGAACAAAGAAAGGCACTTCGGTTGTTGAGACGTCGTGATTTTAGTATTTGTTGTCATTGCTATGCAGTATTTAGCTACGAATTCCTCTCCAAAATACTCAAATGTCGATATTTTTCAATCGTACGGCTAAATCGATTTAGTTTCCCAACTGTGCCTTTGCTGTTGGTGGAAATTACAATCTTTCATTGAAATACGCTCAGCAAATCATTACATTTCTATAAGTGAACCATCGATCTACTTACTGCATGGTAGGATTAAGTAATGTTTCAGCAGTATATGCAAGTAGACACACAACATTGTGTTTTATATTCTGCGTTCACAAAGAAGACGTTGAATAAAACACACGTATCGTTATATTTGTCTAGTTTTACTAAGTTTAGTTTTACAGTTATTACAATACAGGTACATCAGCTTCTAATATATAAGAGCAACACCAAATAAAACCGCTGAAGGCCTGGCTTCTCCAAGTCAGATCAACATCAATCTAAATCTATTCGAATATGCATCTGACATAACACAATGTTGGTTTCTACGTTCACTAAAAACTACATAAACACGCTTGGACTGTAAACGCGTATTTTGCAGTGATTACCACATTAGCATACAGTCAAACCTGTCAAAGCAACCGCCCCTAATAGCGACTTAATCACCGCTCCTGAAATCCGATTCCGCTAATTAACCTGCCTTTTTATTATGCCCCCAAAGGCGGGCATATAGTGATCGCATTGTCCGTCCTTCCGTCTGTCCGTCTGTCCGTCTGTCCGTCTGTCCGTCTGTCCGTCCGTCCGTCCGTCTGTCCGTCTGTCCGTCTGTCCGTCCGTCTGTCCTTCCGTCCGGAATTCGTGTCCGGTCTGTAACTTCTTCATCTATCAATGGATTTAAATATAACTTGCCACAAATGTTCACCAGACAGAGACGATGTGTCGCGTTCAACTCCCAGGTCCATGGGTCAAAGGTCAAGGTCACAGGGTACAATTACTTTGTCACAAATTTCGTGTCCGGTCTGTAACTTCTTCATTTATCAATGGATTTCAATATAACTTGCCACAAATGTTCACCACACAAAGACGATGTGTCGCGTTCAACTCCCAGGTCCATGGGTCAAAGGTCAAGGTCACAGGGTACAATTACTTTGTCACAAATTTCGTGTCCGGTCTGTAACTTCTTCATCTATTAATGGATTTCAATATAACTTGCCACAAATGTTCACCACACAAAGACGATGTGTCGCGTTCAACTTCCAGGTCCATGGGTCAAAGGTCAAGGTCACAGGGTACAATTACTTTGTCACAAATTTCGTGTCCGGTCTGTAACTTCTTCATCTATCAATGGATTTAAATATAACTTGCCACAAATGTTCACCACACAAAGACGTTGTGTCGCGTTCAACTCCCAGGTCCATGGGTCAAAGGTCAAGGTCACGGGGTACAATTACTTTGTCACAAATTTGTGTCCGGTCTGTAACTTCTTCATCTATCAATGGATTGCAATATAACTTGCCACAAATGTTCACCACACAAAGACGTTGTGTCGCGTTCAACTCCCAGGTCCATGGGTCAAAGGTCAAGGTCACGGGGTACAATTACTTTGTCACAAATTTGTGTCCGGTCTGTAACTTCTTCATCTATCAATGGATTGCAATATAACTTGCCACAAATGTTCACCAGACAGAAACGATGTGTCACGTTCAACTCCCTGGTCCATGGGTCAAAGGTCAAGGTCACAGGGTACAATTACTTTGTCACAAATTTCGTTTCCGGTCTGTAACTTCTTCATCTATCACTGGATTTCAATATAACTTGCCACAAATGTTCACCACACAAAGACGATGTGTCGCGTTCAACTCCCAGGTCCATGGGTCAAAGGTCAAGGTCACAGGGTACAATTACTTTGTCACAAATTTTGTGTCCGGTCTGTAACTTCTTTATGTATCAATGAATTTCAATATGATTTGGCACAAATGTTCACCACACAAAGATGATGTGTCGCTTTCAACTCCCTGGTCCATATGCCAAAGGTCAAGGTCACAGGGTACAATTACTTTGTCACAAATTTCGTGTCCGGTGTGTAACATCTTTATCTGTCAATGGATTTCAATATAACTTGGCACAGATGTTCACCAGACAAAGACGATGTGTCGCGTTCAGCTCCCTGGTCCATATGTCAAAGATCAAGGTCACAGGGTACAATTACTTGTTTATCTGTGAATGGATTTCAAAGGAACCTGGCACAAATTTTAACCACACAAAAACGATGTGTCAACTCCCTGGTCTATGGGTCAAAGGTCAAGGTCACAGGGTATAATTTTTGGGGGCATTTGTCACGTGACTGTGACATCTCTTGTTGACTCTATAATTGTGGGTTATTATCGAGTTTTAACTCTCTTGTCTGGAGGCGATATTTTCTTGTGTCACTGTCATGAGAGAGATAAATGTTTTGTGATAAAATCAAATAAATATCGATAATCAGTATAAAGCCAAGATACAGTGCATTATTTTGATATAGGGCGAAATAGTTTTTACCTCATGGAATATATCTCTTGAGGTGACATTTCGATCATTTATCGGTGCAAATGTGTTATATACTCGATTTTGAAGTTATACTATTGCTAGCATATCACATTACATGTAGAGAGGTTTAAAAATGAATAATTTATACAAAGGTATAGATAATTGGTATTGTGGCGAATACAACAACATTATTTCGCTTTAGGGCGAAATAGTTGCTTATCAAATATTGCTCTGGCTTGAGATTGTGATATCTTTTTGGTGCAATCGTTATTACATTCTTGTTAATTAAGATTTTTATTATGCATCCTTTTTGCGGTTGGTCGAACATATATTAAGGTAAATGTTAATACATACGTGTAGCCAATTGGAATAAGGGCGGATATATAGCATCATTTCGCTTTAGGGCGAGGTAATTTCAGGCGTGTTTAAACCCCAGTAGGGATTTTGCTACTGTCCCTGCCAAGGCGGTTCTCTCTTTGTCACCCTTACTTTATGTTTGTCTTGTGTCTTTGTGTGACATGCTGTCTATCGATTTTTTGGTGGTGATTGCGTCTTGTATGTGACTTTTTCCTGTATGTGTATGTGTGTATGTGTATAAATTGCTATATGATTCTGGCGTTTTGTGTGTGGCTTTTCCTGCTCGACTTTACAACTTTTTCATTATGAGAGAGTGGAGAGGTTTCCATAATGGTTCGACGCAATTGTTTTGATTCTCCTAAATGAAATTATATTACTGCTTAACAGCATATTGCTTTTGGAAATAACGTAGTAATTACGTTAATATGTTCTCGGTTTATTCATACAATTCAACACGTTTTTTGTAGTGTGTACATACTCAAGCCTCTTGCATAGACACAGGACCTTCTTTTTAGGATGTGAAGATATATACCCTTTATCTGACAGATGTTATTTTAATTTTCAAAAAAGATATTCGTTGATTAAGTCATCCCATATAAACGAGTATTATTGAGGCCGAACACGCGATATCTGAATGTTGCCACATTGAATAATCATTATGCATTTATTTTTCTAGATCTAAGTATTTTTTTTTAACGTTTATCAATATATTCCGCTACGCAATTTCTGCAATATGAAATGTGATAAAATATGGATAATTGGTATTATGGCGAATATAGTGATATATTTCGCTTTAGGGCGAAGTAGTTTCTAGTTTGAGAAATAATGCTCCGACTTGAGGTTTTAATATAAGCTGGTCGCAAATATTTGTAAAGTTTCTTTAATGAGGTTATATAATTGCCACATATCCATTCTGAAGACAAGTGATCCCCCGAAAGCAAATATTGCAACACAAAAAGAGAAAATTGCAGACTCGGTTTTATTGAGTCTGTTAATAAAATTATATCATTGCTATTATTTTGAATTGCGTGAATAGGAGATTGAAATGAATTTGTATAGAATAGATATCGATAATTAGTATAAATGGAAAAGTAGTAAAGTCAAGCAGGCAACTCCACATACACGACGCAACCACCACCAACACACATCAAAACCAAAATGCAGTGTATTATTTTGATATATGGCAAAACAGGTTTTACCTCGTGGAATATATCTCTTGAGGTGAAATGTCGATCATTTATCTGTGCAAATGTGTTATATTCTCGTTTGCTTGACTTTACTACTTTTTCATTTAAAGTTATACTATTGCTGTCATATCAAATTAAATGTAGAGAGGATTAAAAATGAATATTTTTTACAAAGGTATAGATAATTGGTATTGTGGCGAATACAACTACATTATTTCGCTTTAGGGCGAAATAGTTGCTTATAAAATATTGCTCTGGCTTGAGATTTCGATATCTTTTTGGTGCAATCGTTATTACATTCTTGTTAATTAAGATTTTAATTATGCATCCCTTTTAGGTTGAGTTGTTTGCGGTTGGTCGAACATATATTAAGGCAAATGTTAATACATACGTGTAGCCAAATTAAATGTAGAGAGGATTAAAAATGAATATTTTTTACAAAGGTATAGATAATTGGTATTGTGGCGAATACAACTACATTATTTCGCTTTAGGGCGAAATAGTTGCTTATCAAATATTGCTCTGGCTTGAGATTGTGATATCTTTTCGGTGCAATCGTTATTACATTCTTGTTAATTAAGATTTTTATTATGCATCCTTTTTGCGGTTGGTCGAACATATATTAAGGTAAATGTTAATACATACGTGTAGCCAATTGGAATAAGGGCGGATATATAGCATCATTTCGCTTTAGGGCGAGGTAATTTCTGGCGTGTTTAAACCCCAGTAGGGATTTTGCTACTGACCCTGCCAAGGCGGTTCTCTCTTTGTCACCCTTACTTTATGTTTGTCTTGTGTCTTTGTGTGACATGCTGTCTATCGATGTTTTGGTGGTGATTGCGTCTTGTATGTGACTTTTTCCTGTATGTGTATGTGTGTATGTGTATAAATTGCTATATGATTCTGGCGTTTTGTGTGTGGCTTTTCCTGCTCGACTTTACAACTTTTTCATTATGAGAGAGTGGAGAGGTTTCCATAATGGTTCGACGCAATTGTTTTGATTCTCCTAAATGAAATTATATTACTGCTTAACAGCATATTGCTTTTGGAAATAACGTAGTAATTACGTTAATATGTTCTCGGTTTATTCATACAATTCAACACGTTTTTTGTAGTGTGTACATACTCAAGCCTCTTGCATAGACACAGGACCTTCTTTTTAGGATGTGAAGATATATACCCTTTATCTGACAGATGTTATTTTAATTTTCAAAAAAGATATTCGTTGATTAAGTCATCCCATATAAACGAGTATTATTGAGGCCGAACACGCGATATCTGAATGTTGCCACATTGAATAATCATTATGCATTTATTTTTCTAGATCTAAGTATTTTTTTTTAACGTTTATCAATATATTCCGCTACGCAATTTCTGCAATATGAAATGTGATAAAATATGGATAATTGGTATTATGGCGAATATAGTGATATATTTCGCTTTAGGGCGAAGTAGTTTCTAGTTTGAGAAATAATGCTCCGACTTGAGGTTTTAATATAAGCTGGTCGCAAATATTTGTAAAGTTTCTTTAATGAGGTTATATAATTGCCACATATCAATTCTGAAGACAGGTGATCCCCCGAAAGCAAATATTGCAACACAAAAAGAGAAAATTGCAGACTCGGTTTTATTGAGTCTGTTAATAAAATTATATCATTGCTATTATTTTGAATTGCGTGAATAGGAGATTGAAATGAATTTGTATAGAATAGATATCGATAATTAGTATAAATGGAAAAGTAGTAAAGTCAAGCAGGCAACTCCACATACACGACGCAACCACCACCAACACACATCAAAACCAAAATGCAGTGTATTATTTTGATATATGGCAAAACAGGTTTTACCTCGTGGAATATATCTCTTGAGGTGAAATGTCGATCATTTATCTGTGCAAATGTGTTATATTCTCGTTTGCTTGACTTTACTACTTTTTCATTTAAAGTTATACTATTGCTGTCATATCAAATTAAATGTAGAGAGGATTAAAAATGAATATTTTTTACAAAGGTATAGATAATTGGTATTGTGGCGAATACAACTACATTATTTCGCTTTAGGGCGAAATAGTTGCTTATAAAATATTGCTCTGGCTTGAGATTTCGATATCTTTTTGGTGCAATCGTTATTACATTCTTGTTAATTAAGATTTTAATTATGCATCCCTTTTAGGTTGAGTTGTTTGCGGTTGGTCGAACATATATTAAGGCAAATGTTAATACATACGTGTAGCCAAATTAAATGTAGAGAGGATTAAAAATGAATATTTTTTACAAAGGTATAGATAATTGGTATTGTGGCGAATACAACTACATTATTTCGCTTTAGGGCGAAATAGTTGCTTATCAAATATTGCTCTGGCTTGAGATTGTGATATCTTTTCGGTGCAATCGTTATTACATTCTTGTTAATTAAGATTTTTATTATGCATCCTTTTTGCGGTTGGTCGAACATATATTAAGGTAAATGTTAATACATACGTGTAGCCAATTGGAATAAGGGCGGATATATAGCATCATTTCGCTTTAGGGCGAGGTAATTTCTGGCGTGTTTAAACCCCAGTAGGGATTTTGCTACTGACCCTGCCAAGGCGGTTCTCTCTTTGTCACCCTTACTTTATGTTTGTCTTGTGTCTTTGTGTGACATGCTGTCTATCGATGTTTTGGTGGTGATTGCGTCTTGTATGTGACTTTTTCCTGTATGTGTATGTGTGTATGTGTATAAATTGCTATATGATTCTGGCGTTTTGTGTGTGGCTTTTCCTGCTCGACTTTACAACTTTTTCATTATGAGAGAGTGGAGAGGTTTCCATAATGGTTCGACGCAATTGTTTTGATTCTCCTAAATGAAATTATATTACTGCTTAACAGCATATTGCTTTTGGAAATAACGTAGTAATTACGTTAATATGTTCTCGGTTTATTCATACAATTCAACACGTTTTTTGTAGTGTGTACATACTCAAGCCTCTTGCATAGACACAGGACCTTCTTTTTAGGATGTGAAGATATATACCCTTTATCTGACAGATGTTATTTTAATTTTCAAAAAAGATATTCGTTGATTAAGTCATCCCATATAAACGAGTATTATTGAGGCCGAACACGCGATATCTGAATGTTGCCACATTGAATAATCATTATGCATTTATTTTTCTAGATCTAAGTATTTTTTTTTAACGTTTATCAATATATTCCGCTACGCAATTTCTGCAATATGAAATGTGATAAAATATGGATAATTGGTATTATGGCGAATATAGTGATATATTTCGCTTTAGGGCGAAGTAGTTTCTAGTTTGAGAAATAATGCTCCGACTTGAGGTTTTAATATAAGCTGGTCGCAAATATTTGTAAAGTTTCTTTAATGAGGTTATATAATTGCCACATATCAATTCTGAAGACAGGTGATCCCCCGAAAGCAAATATTGCAACACAAAAAGAGAAAATTGCAGACTCGGTTTTATTGAGTCTGTTAATAAAATTATATCATTGCTATTATTTTGAATTGTGTGAATAGGAGATTGAAATGAATTTGTATAGAATAGATATCGATAATTAGTATAAATGGAAAAGTAGTAAAGTCAAGCAGGCAACTCCACATACACGACGCAACCACCACCAACACACATCAAAACCAAAATGCAGTGTATTATTTTGATATATGGCAAAACAGGTTTTACCTCGTGGAATATATCTCTTGAGGTGAAATGTCGATCATTTATCTGTGCAAATGTGTTATATTCTCGTTTGCTTGACTTTACTACTTTTTCATTTAAAGTTATACTATTGCTGTCATATCAAATTAAATGTAGAGAGGATTAAAAATGAATATTTTTTACAAAGGTATAGATAATTGGTATTGTGGCGAATACAACTACATTATTTCGCTTTAGGGCGAAATAGTTGCTTATAAAATATTGCTCTGGCTTGAGATTTCGATATCTTTTTGGTGCAATCGTTATTACATTCTTGTTAATTAAGATTTTAATTATGCATCCCTTTTAGGTTGAGTTGTTTGCGGTTGGTCGAACATATATTAAGGCAAATGTTAATACATACGTGTAGCCAAATTAAATGTAGAGAGGATTAAAAATGAATATTTTTTACAAAGGTATAGATAATTGGTATTGTGGCGAATACAACTACATTATTTCGCTTTAGGGCGAAATAGTTGCTTATCAAATATTGCTCTGGCTTGAGATTGTGATATCTTTTCGGTGCAATCGTTATTACATTCTTGTTAATTAAGATTTTTATTATGCATCCTTTTTGCGGTTGGTCGAACATATATTAAGGTAAATGTTAATACATACGTGTAGCCAATTGGAATAAGGGCGGATATATAGCATCATTTCGCTTTAGGGCGAGGTAATTTCTGGCGTGTTTAAACCCCAGTAGGGATTTTGCTACTGACCCTGCCAAGGCGGTTCTCTCTTTGTCACCCTTACTTTATGTTTGTCTTGTGTCTTTGTGTGACATGCTGTCTATCGATGTTTTGGTGGTGATTGCGTCTTGTATGTGACTTTTTCCTGTATGTGTATGTGTGTATGTGTATAAATTGCTATATGATTCTGGCGTTTTGTGTGTGGCTTTTCCTGCTCGACTTTACAACTTTTTCATTATGAGAGAGTGGAGAGGTTTCCATAATGGTTCGACGCAATTGTTTTGATTCTCCTAAATGAAATTATATTACTGCTTAACAGCATATTGCTTTTGGAAATAACGTAGTAATTACGTTAATATGTTCTCGGTTTATTCATACAATTCAACACGTTTTTTGTAGTGTGTACATACTCAAGCCTCTTGCATAGACACAGGACCTTCTTTTTAGGATGTGAAGATATATACCCTTTATCTGACAGATGTTATTTTAATTTTCAAAAAAGATATTCGTTGATTAAGTCATCCCATATAAACGAGTATTATTGAGGCCGAACACGCGATATCTGAATGTTGCCACATTGAATAATCATTATGCATTTATTTTTCTAGATCTAAGTATTTTTTTTTAACGTTTATCAATATATTCCGCTACGCAATTTCTGCAATATGAAATGTGATAAAATATGGATAATTGGTATTATGGCGAATATAGTGATATATTTCGCTTTAGGGCGAAGTAGTTTCTAGTTTGAGAAATAATGCTCCGACTTGAGGTTTTAATATAAGCTGGTCGCAAATATTTGTAAAGTTTCTTTAATGAGGTTATATAATTGCCACATATCAATTCTGAAGACAGGTGATCCCCCGAAAGCAAATATTGCAACACAAAAAGAGAAAATTGCAGACTCGGTTTTATTGAGTCTGTTAATAAACTTATATCATTGCTATTATTTTGAATTGCGTGAATAGGAGATTGAAATGAATTTGTATAGAATAGATATCGATAATTAGTATAAATGGAAAAGTAGTAAAGTCAAGCAGGCAACTCCACATACACGACGCAACCACCACCAACACACATCAAAACCAAAATGCAGTGTATTATTTTGATATATGGCAAAACAGGTTTTACCTCGTGGAATATATCTCTTGAGGTGAAATGTCGATCATTTATCTGTGCAAATGTGTTATATTCTCGTTTGCTTGACTTTACTACTTTTTCATTTAAAGTTATACTATTGCTGTCATATCAAATTAAATGTAGAGAGGATTAAAAATGAATATTTTTTACAAAGGTATAGATAATTGGTATTGTGGCGAATACAACTACATTATTTCGCTTTAGGGCGAAATAGTTGCTTATAAAATATTGCTCTGGCTTGAGATTTCGATATCTTTTTGGTGCAATCGTTATTACATTCTTGTTAATTAAGATTTTAATTATGCATCCCTTTTAGGTTGAGTTGTTTGCGGTTGGTCGAACATATATTAAGGCAAATGTTAATACATACGTGTAGCCAAATTAAATGTAGAGAGGATTAAAAATGAATATTTTTTACAAAGGTATAGATAATTGGTATTGTGGCGAATACAACTACATTATTTCGCTTTAGGGCGAAATAGTTGCTTATCAAATATTGCTCTGGCTTGAGATTGTGATATCTTTTCGGTGCAATCGTTATTACATTCTTGTTAATTAAGATTTTTATTATGCATCCTTTTTGCGGTTGGTCGAACATATATTAAGGTAAATGTTAATACATACGTGTAGCCAATTGGAATAAGGGCGGATATATAGCATCATTTCGCTTTAGGGCGAGGTAATTTCTGGCGTGTTTAAACCCCAGTAGGGATTTTGCTACTGACCCTGCCAAGGCGGTTCTCTCTTTGTCACCCTTACTTTATGTTTGTCTTGTGTCTTTGTGTGACATGCTGTCTATCGATGTTTTGGTGGTGATTGCGTCTTGTATGTGACTTTTTCCTGTATGTGTATGTGTGTATGTGTATAAATTGCTATATGATTCTGGCGTTTTGTGTGTGGCTTTTCCTGCTCGACTTTACAACTTTTTCATTATGAGAGAGTGGAGAGGTTTCCATAATGGTTCGACGCAATTGTTTTGATTCTCCTAAATGAAATTATATTACTGCTTAACAGCATATTGCTTTTGGAAATAACGTAGTAATTACGTTAATATGTTCTCGGTTTATTCATACAATTCAACACGTTTTTTGTAGTGTGTACATACTCAAGCCTCTTGCATAGACACAGGACCTTCTTTTTAGGATGTGAAGATATATACCCTTTATCTGACAGATGTTATTTTAATTTTCAAAAAAGATATTCGTTGATTAAGTCATCCCATATAAACGAGTATTATTGAGGCCGAACACGCGATATCTGAATGTTGCCACATTGAATAATCATTATGCATTTATTTTTCTAGATCTAAGTATTTTTTTTTTAACGTTTATCAATATATTCCGCTACGCAATTTCTGCAATATGAAATGTGATAAAATATGGATAATTGGTATTATGGCGAATATAGTGATATATTTCGCTTTAGGGCGAAGTAGTTTCTAGTTTGAGAATAATAGAATCAAGCATGTGTTTTGTTAAAGACGGGGGTTTCTATACCCGAGGTTGGTCTGATCCAGTCGGAAACGAGCTTTAGCGAGTTTCCGATAGGAACAGACCAACCGAGGGTATAGAACCCCCCGGCTTTAACAAATCCCATGCTTGATTATTTTTCTCGCTGAAATACGCCCTAAAACCAAGAAAATTAACGAATTTGTGAAGTACTACTTTACATTGCGTAATACGACTTCCATGTCTAATAGCAACAGACCGCAGCATAACTTTAGGCGTGACACCAAATTCTTGCATAAAACGTGCTGTTGTAGTCCCGCTAGACAATGTATAAACAAGTCGATTCTCGTGCTCACGCGCTGTTGTTGACCGGTTTAATTATACCTATTACGGGCCTAAGGTAAACAATGGACGCGAATGCTACAGCGTTTTGACCTAAGCTAGGTGAACGCCGGGTGTGAGTATTTCCAGGAGCACCGACAATGAACTGTTTTTAGTGATAGACATATTCAATGAAATTCCGCGTAAACGGTATTTGATACAATCATGAATTGACGTCGAAAAGAAAACAGTGGCCCAGAAACAGTATAAATCGCCGAAGTGTCAAAGAAGTGTATAGTTTTGCTGCCGTTGTTTTGCCTGTATTTTGAAGAATTAAATTGATGCAGGAGAGCAGAAAATTTGTTTAATGCAAGAATAGCGTTAATACACGTTTATTTTCGGGCAATAACATCTGCAGCGTCCCTCGGGAATGTTGTTGCCCTCGCCCTTCGGGCTCGGGCCAACAACAGTCCCTCGGGACACTGCAGATGTTATTGCCCGAAAGAAACGTGTATTAACCCTCTAATGACGTCATTTGTTATGACAACCACAAACGTTACGTTTTGGCGTAAATATAAATGACTGAGTGACTACAAAACAACGTCTTCGGTTAATTAAATAGGCTTTTAAAGTGTTTATATGATAAATAGAATTTCATATTCGTGCTAATTACTTATATTAATTTCAATTCATAAGGTTGTTGCCTATAGAAATGTTGGTATAATTCTGTAAGAAGTCCTTCCCTTGTATTGATTTTACCCAATCGCGCGTATGAATACACTAGTCACGGGGTGTTCCAGATAAGGATTTCTAGTACGGCTAGTTTTAGTAACTCAGCTTATCTAGCACGACTGATAAGCGAGAAATAATGCTCCGACTTGAGGTTTTAATATAAGCTGGTCGCAAATATTTGTAAAGTTTCTTTAATGAGGTTATATAATTGCCACATATCAATTCTGAAGACAGGTGATCCCCCGAAAGCAAATATTGCAACACAAAAAGAGAAAATTGCAGACTCGGTTTTATTGAGTCTGTTAATAAAATTATATCATTGCTATTATTTTGAATTGCGTGAATAGGAGATTGAAATGAATTTGTATAGAATAGATATCGATAATTAGTATAAATGGAAAAGTAGTAAAGTCAAGCAGGCAACTCCACATACACGACGCAACCACCACCAACACACATCAAAACCAAAATGCAGTGTATTATTTTGATATATGGCAAAACAGGTTTTACCTCGTGGAATATATCTCTTGAGGTGAAATGTCGATCATTTATCTGTGCAAATGTGTTATATTCTCGTTTGCTTGACTTTACTACTTTTTCATTTAAAGTTATACTATTGCTGTCATATCAAATTAAATGTAGAGAGGATTAAAAATGAATATTTTTTACAAAGGTATAGATAATTGGTATTGTGGCGAATACAACTACATTATTTCGCTTTAGGGCGAAATAGTTGCTTATAAAATATTGCTCTGGCTTGAGATTTCGATATCTCTTTGGTGCAATCGTTATTACATTCTTGTTAATTAAGATTTTAATTATGCATCCCTTTTAGGTTGAGTTGTTTGCGGTTGGTCGAACATATATTAAGGCAAATGTTAATACATACGTGTAGCCAATTGGAATAAGGGCGGATATATAGCATCATTTCGCTTTAGGGCGAGGTAATTTCTGGCGTGTTTAAACCCCCAGTGGGGATTTCGCTACTGACCCTGCCAAGGCGGATCTCTCTTTGTCACCCTTACTTTTTGTTTGTCTACTTTTTTTGTCTTTGTGTGACATGCTGTCTATCGATGTTTTGGTGGTGATTGCGTCTTGTATGTGACTTTTTCCTGTATGTGTATGTGTGTATGTGTATAAATTGCTATATGATGCTGGCTTTTGTGTGTGGCTTTTCCTGTTTGACTTTACTACTTTTTAATTATGAGAGAGTGGAGAGGTTTCCATAATGGTTCGACGCAATTGTTTTGATTCTCCTAAATGAAATTATATTACTGCTTAACAGCATATTGCTTTTGGAAATAACGTAGTAATTACGTTGATATTTTCTCGATTTATTCATACAATTTAACACGTTTTTTGCAGTGTGTACATACTCAAGTCTCTTGCATAGACACAGGACCTTCTTTTTAGGATGTGAAGATATATACCCTTTATCTGACAGATGTTATTTTAATTTTCAAAAAAGATATTCGTTGATTAAGTCATCCCATATAAACGAGTATTATTGAGGCCGAACACGCGATATCTGAATGTTGCCACATTGAATAAAAATTATGCATTTAATTTTCTAGATCTAAGTATTTTTTTTTAACGTTTATCAATATATTCCGCTACGCAATTTCTGCAATATGAAATGTGATAAAATATGGATAATTGGTATTATGGCGAATATAGTGATATATTTCGCTTTAGGGCGAAGTAGTTTCTAGTTTGAGAAATAATGCTCCGACTTGAGGTTTTAATATAAGCTGGTCGCAAATATTTGTAAAGTTTCTTTAATGAGGTTATATAATTGCCACATATCAATTCTGAAGACAGGTGATCCCCCGAAAGCAAATATTGCAACACAAAAAGAGAAAATTGCAGACTCGGTTTTATTGAGTCTGTTAATAAAATTATATCATTGCTATTATTTTGAATTGCGTGAATAGGAGATTGAAATGAATTTGTATAGAATAGATATCGATAATTAGTATAAATGGAAAAGTAGTAAAGTCAAGCAGGCAACTCCACATACACGACGCAACCACCACCAACACACATCAAAACCAAAATGCAGTGTATTATTTTGATATATGGCAAAACAGGTTTTACCTCGTGGAATATATCTCTTGAGGTGAAATGTCGATCATTTATCTGTGCAAATGTGTTATATTCTCGTTTGCTTGACTTTACTACTTTTTCATTTAAAGTTATACTATTGCTGTCATATCAAATTAAATGTAGAGAGGATTAAAAATGAATATTTTTTACAAAGGTATAGATAATTGGTATTGTGGCGAATACAACTACATTATTTCGCTTTAGGGCGAAATAGTTGCTTATAAAATATTGCTCTGGCTTGAGATTTCGATATCTTTTTGGTGCAATCGTTATTACATTCTTGTTAATTAAGATTTTAATTATGCATCCCTTTTAGGTTGAGTTGTTTGCGGTTGGTCGAACATATATTAAGGCAAATGTTAATACATACGTGTAGCCAATTGGAATAAGGGCGGATATATAGCATCATTTCGCTTTAGGGCGAGGTAATTTCTGGCGTGTTTAAACCCCCAGTGGGGATTTCGCTACTGACCCTGCCAAGGCGGATCTCTCTTTGTCACCCTTACTTTTTGTTTGTCTACTTTTTTTGTCTGTGTGTGACATGCTGTCTATCGATGTTTTGGTGGTGATTGCGTCTTGTATGTGACTTTTTCCTGTATGTGTATGTGTGTATGTGTATAAATTGCTATATGATGCTGGCTTTTGTGTGTGGCTTTTCCTGTTTGACTTTACTACTTCTTAATTATGAGAGAGTGGAGAGGTTTCCATAATGGTTCGACGCAATTGTTTTGATTCTCCTAAATGAAATTATATTACTGCTTAACAGCATATTGCTTTTGGAAATAACGTAGTAATTACGTTGATATTTTCTCGATTTATTCATACAATTTAACACGTTTTTTGCAGTGTGTACATACTCAAGTCTCTTGCATAGACACAGGACCTTCTTTTTAGGATGTGAAGATATATACCCTTTATCTGACAGATGTTATTTTAATTTTCAAAAAAGATATTCGTTGATTAAGTCATCCCATATAAACGAGTATTATTGAGGCCGAACACGCGATATCTGAATGTTGCCACATTGAATAAAAATTATGCATTTAATTTTCTAGATCTAAGTATTTTTTTTAACGTTTATCAATATATTCCGATACGCAATTTCTGCAATATGAAATGTGATAAAATATGGATAATTGGTATTATGGCGAATATAGTGATATATTTCGCTTTAGGGCGAAGTAGTTTCTAGTTTGAGAAATAATGCCCCGACTTGAGGTTTTAATATAAGCTGGTCGCAAATATTTGTAAAGTTTCTTTAATGAGGTTATATATTTGCCACATATCAATTCTGAAGACAGGTGATCCCCCGAAAGCAAATATTGCAACACAAAAAGAGAAAATTGCAGACTCGGTTTTATTGAGTCTGTTAATAAAATTATATCATTGCTATTATATTGAATTGCGTGAATAGGGGATTGAAATTAATTTGTATAGAATAAATATCGATAATTAGTATAAATGGAAAAGTAGTAAAGTCAAGCAGGCAACTCCACATACACGACGCAACCACCACCAACACACATCAAAACCAAAATGCAGTGTATTATTTTGATATATGGCAAGACAGGTTTTACCTCATGGAATATATCTCTTGAGGTGAAATGTCGATCATTTATCTGTGCAAATGTGTTATATTCTCGTTTGCTTGACTTTACTACTTTTTCATTTAAAGTTATACTATTGCTGTCATATCAAATTAAATGTAGAGAGGATTAAAAATGAATATTTTTTACAAAGGTATAGATAATTGGTATTGTGGCGAATACAACTACATTATTTCGCTTTAGGGCGAAATAGTTGCTTATAAAATATTGCCCTGGCTTGAGATTTCGATATCTTTTGGTGCAATCGTTATTACATTCTTGTTAATTAAGATTTTAATTATGCATCCCTTTTAGGTTGAGTTGTTTGCGGTTGGTCGAACATATATTAAGGCAAATGTTAATACATACGTGTAGCCAATTGGAATAAGGGCGGATATATAGCATCATTTCGCTTTAGGGCGAGGTAATTTCTGGCGTGTTTAAACCCCCAGTGGGGATTTCGCTACTGACCCTGCCAAGGCGGATCTCTCTTTGTCACCCTTACTTTTTGTTTGTCTACTTTTTTGTGTCCTTGTGTGACATGCTGTCTATCGATGTTTTGGTGGTGATTGCGTCTTGTATGTGACTTTTTCCTGTATGTGTATGTGTGTATGTGTATAAATTGCTATATGATGCTGGCTTTTGTGTGTGGCTTTTCCTGTTTGACTTTACTACTTTTTAATTATGAGAGAGTGGAGAGGTTCCCATAATGGTTCGACGCAATTGTTTTGATTCTCCTAAATGAAATTATATTACTGCTTAACAGCATATTGCTTTTGGAAATAACGTAGTAATTACGTTGATATTTTCTCGATTTATTCATACAATTTAACACGTTTTTTGCAGTGTGTACATACTCAAGTCTCTTGCATAGACACAGGACCTTCTTTTTAGGATGTGAAGATATATACCCTTTATCTGACAGATGTTATTTTAATTTTCAAAAAAGATATTCGTTGATTAAGTCATCCCATATAAACGAGTATTATTGAGGCCGAACACGCGATATCTGAATGTTGCCACATTGAATAAAAATTATGCATTTAATTTTCTAGATCTAAGTATTTTTTTTTAACGTCTATCAATATATTCCGATACGCAATTTCTGCAATATGAAATGTGATAAAATATGGATAATTGGTATTATGGCGAATATAGTGATATATTTCGCTTTAGGGCGAAGTAGTTTCTAGTTTGAGAAATAATGCCCCGACTTGAGGTTTTAATATAAGCTGGTCGCAAATATTTGTAAAGTTTCTTTAATGAGGTTATATATTTGCCACATATCAATTCTGAAGACAGGTGATCCCCCGAAAGCAAATATTGCAACACAAAAAGAGAAAATTGCAGACTCGGTTTTATTGAGTCTGTTAATAAAAATATAGCATTGCTATTATATTGAATTGCGTGAATAGGGTATTGAAATTAATTTGTATAGAATAAATATCGATAATTAGTATAAATGGAAAAGTAGTAAAGTCAAGCAGGCAACTCCACATACACGACGCAACCACCACCAACACACATCAAAACCAAAATGCAGTGTATTATTTTGATATATGGCAAAACAGGTTTTACCTCGTGGAATATATCTCTTGAGGTGAAATGTCGATCATTTATCTGTGCAAATGTGTTATATTCTCGTTTGCTTGACTTTACTACTTTTTCATTTAAAGTTATACTATTGCTGTCATATCAAATTAAATGTAGAGAGGATTAAAAATGAATATTTTTTACAAAGGTATAGATAATTGGTATTGTGGCGAATACAACTACATTATTTCGCTTTAGGGCGAAATAGTTGCTTATAAAATATTGCTCTGGCTTGAGATTTCGATATCTTTTTGGTGCAATCGTTATTACATTCTTGTTAATTAAGATTTTAATTATGCATCCCTTTTAGGTTGAGTTGTTTGCGGTTGGTCGAACATATATTAAGGCAAATGTTAATACATACGTGTAGCCAATTGGAATAAGGGCGGATATATAGCATCATTTCGCTTTAGGGCGAGGTAATTTCTGGCGTGTTTAAACCCCCAGTGGGGATTTCGCTACTGACCCTGCCAAGGCGGATCTCTCTTTGTCACCCTTACTTTTTGTTTGTCTACTTTTTTTGTCTTTGTGTGACATGCTGTCTATCGATGTTTTGGTGGTGATTGCGTCTTGTATGTGACTTTTTCCTGTATGTGTATGTGTGTATGTGTATAAATTGCTATATGATGCTGGCTTTTGTGTGTGGCTTTTCCTGTTTGACTTTACTACTTTTTAATTATGAGAGAGTGGAGAGGTTTCCATAATGGTTCGACGCAATTGTTTTGATTCTCCTAAATGAAATTATATTACTGCTTAACAGCATATTGCTTTTGGAAATAACGTAGTAATTACGTTGATATTTTCTCGATTTATTCATACAATTTAACACGTTTTTTGCAGTGTGTACATACTCAAGTCTCTTGCATAGACACAGGACCTTCTTTTTAGGATGTGAAGATATATACCCTTTATCTGACAGATGTTATTTTAATTTTCAAAAAAGATATTCGTTGATTAAGTCATCCCATATAAACGAGTATTATTGAGGCCGAACACGCGATATCTGAATGTTGCCACATTGAATAAAAATTATGCATTTAATTTTCTAGATCTAAGTATTTTTTTTAACGTCTATCAATATATTCCGATACGCAATTTCTGCAATATGAAATGTGATAAAATATGGATAATTGGTATTATGGCGAATATAGTGATATATTTCGCTTTAGGGCGAAGTAGTTTCTAGTTTGAGAAATAATGCCCCGACTTGAGGTTTTAATATAAGCTGGTCGCAAATATTTGTAAAGTTTCTTTAATGAGGTTATATATTTGCCACATATCAATTCTGAAGACAGGTGATCCCCCGAAAGCAAATATTGCAACACAAAAAGAGAAAATTGCAGACTCGGTTTTATTGAGTCTGTTAATAAAATTATATCATTGCTATTATATTGAATTGCGTGAATAGGGGATTGAAATTAATTTGTATAGAATAAATATCGATAATTAGTATAAATGGAAAAGTAGTAAAGTCAAGCAGGCAACTCCACATACACGACGCAACCACCACCAACTCACATCAAAACCAAAATGCAGTGTATTATTTTGATATATGGCAAGACAGGTTTTACCTCATGGAATATATCTCTTGAGGTGAAATGTCGATCATTTATCTGTGCAAATGTGTTATATTCTCGTTTGCTTGACTTTACTACTTTTTCATTTAAAGTTATACTATTGCTGTCATATCAAATTAAATGTAGAGAGGATTAAAAATGAATATTTTTTACAAAGGTATAGATAATTGGTATTGTGGCGAATACAACTACATTATTTCGCTTTAGGGCGAAATAGTTGCTTATAAAATATTGCCCTGGCTTGAGATTTCGATATCTTTTTGGTGCAATCGTTATTACATTCTTGTTAATTAAGATTTTAATTATGCATCCCTTTTAGGTTGAGTTGTTTGCGGTTGGTCGAACATATATTAAGGCAAATGTTAATACATACGTGTAGCCAATTGGAATAAGGGCGGATATATAGCATCATTTCGCTTTAGGGCGAGGTAATTTCTGGCGTGTTTAAACCCCCAGTGGGGATTTCGCTACTGACCCTGCCAAGGCGGATCTCTCTTTGTCACCCTTACTTTTTGTTTGTCTACTTTTTTGTGTCTTTGTGTGACATGCTGTCTATCGATGTTTTGGTGGTGATTGCGTCTTGTATGTGACTTTTTCCTGTATGTGTATGTGTGTATAAATTGCTATATGATGCTGGCTTTTGTGTGTGGCTTTTCCTGTTTGACTTTACTACTTTTTAATTATGAGAGAGTGGAGAGGTTCCCATAATGGTTCGACGCAATTGTTTTGATTCTCCTAAATGAAATTATATTACTGCTTAACAGCATATTGCTTTTGGAAATAACGTAGTAATTACGTTGATATTTTCTCGATTTATTCATACAATTTAACACGTTTTTTGCAGTGTGTACATACTCAAGTCTCTTGCATAGACACAGGACCTTCTTTTTAGGATGTGAAGATATATACCCTTTATCTGACAGATGTTATTTTAATTTTCAAAAAAGATATTCGTTGATTAAGTCATCCCATATAAACGAGTATTATTGAGGCCGAACACGCGATATCTGAATGTTGCCACATTGAATAAAAATTATGCATTTAATTTTCTAGATCTAAGTATTTTTTTAACGTCTATCAATATATTCCGATACGCAATTTCTGCAATATGAAATGTGATAAAATATGGATAATTGGTATTATGGCGAATATAGTGATATATTTCGCTTTAGGGCGAAGTAGTTTCTAGTTTGAGAAATAATGCCCCGACTTGAGGTTTTAATATAAGCTGGTCGCAAATATTTGTAAAGTTTCTTTAATGAGGTTATATATTTGCCACATATCAATTCTGAAGACAGGTGATCCCCCGAAAGCAAATATTGCAACACAAAAAGAGAAAATTGCAGACTCGGTTTTATTGAGTCTGTTAATAAAATTATATCATTGCTATTATATTGAATTGCGTGAATAGGGGATTGAAATTAATTTGTATAGAATAAATATCGATAATTAGTATAAATGGAAAAGTAGTAAAGTCAAGCAGGCAACTCCACATACACGACGCAACCACCACCAACACACATCAAAACCAAAATGCAGTGTATTATTTTGATATATGGCAAGACAGGTTTTACCTCATGGAATATATCTCTTGAGGTGAAATGTCGATCATTTATCTGTGTAAATGTGTTATATTCTCGTTTGCTTGACTTTACTACTTTTTCATTAAAATGGAAAAGTAGTAAAGTCAAGCAGGCAAAGCCACATGCAAGACGCAACCACCACCAAAACACCGATAGACAGCATGACACACACACACACACACACACACAACCACACACCCAAACGCACACTCACACACACGAAATGAACACAGAAAACACCAAAAGAGACACAAGAACCAGGGACAAACGTTCCACAACATGAACAAACCACAAGCACAAAGACGCAAGGCAAACAAAAGGAAGGGTGACAAAGAGAGTACCGCCTTGGCACGGTCAGCAGCAAAAACACCACTGGGGGTTTAAACCGGTTTACGGACGTCCTAACCTCGCACTTCTCTCAAAGTCACCCTAGCTTTACAAAAGTTATACTATTGCTATCATATCAAATTATATGTAGAGAGGATAAAAAATGAATATTTTTACAAAGGTATAGATAATTGGTGTTGTGGCGAATACAGTACATTATTTCGCTTTGGTGCGAAGTAGTTTCTTGCTTAGGAAATATTGCTCTGGCTTGAGATTTTGATATCTATTCGGTGCAATTGTTTTTACATTCTCGTTGATTTTGATTGATTATACGTCCCTTTTAGGAATGTGTTGTTGGTGGTTGGTCGGACATATATTAAGGTAAATGTTAGTACATACTTGTAGCCAAATGGAATAAGAGTAGATACATAGCACCATTTCACTTTAGGGCGAGGTAATTTCTAGCTTATGAGAGAGTGGGAAAGTTTCCATAATGGTTCGACGCAATTGTATTTTGATTCTCCTAAATAAAATAATATTATTGCTAAACAGCATATTGCTTTTGAAAATGCTGTAGTAATTAAATTCTTAAAATGGGTGATCCTTCCAAAGCAAAAGTAGAAATGCAAAAAGAGAAAATTGCAGACCGATTTTATTGAGTCTGTTCATGAGTAGTAATTAAAAGTGCAACACTGCTCACGCCCCCTAGCACTGGCTTAAGCAGTATTCAGTTTTCAAAACTAATAACATCAGACCTTATGATCCCGAAGGACCAGAAAATATAACAACACTGAAAATATAAGTTGATATTTTCTCGATTTATTCATACAATTTATCAAGTTATTTGCAGTGTGTAGTATGGCCGTAGATATGGGACTTTAAAAGTGACGAAGTCTAACTGGTACAGTTCATCATATTTAATCCATTTCAATAAACTAACTAGCTATTGAAAACCATCTTCGCGTTGTGTATCTAATTTGGATTTAAACAGAAATAAGAAAAGTTCGCATAGTTTTGGAATTTCCTAGCCTAACCGGTTAAAAGAAATATGTAGCGGACTACATAATAAGCGACGTGGACCCTCTGCCGGAGTAGCGGAGAGAGACCAGGATCAGCAGATTTGGTGTGTATTTATTCACTGTTCTAAAGCCTAATGACGTAGTTAGTTACCTAACTACTCAACCTCATGTCCTTACTCATGCTTATTTTAGCCGATCAGGCCAATCTGACCACTGGTCAGTAGCGACACTTCCTTATAGTTCTGAATCAGATCACGATTTGACCACTATTTGACATCATTAGAATCAGGCTCTAGATTCAAAGATCATATATTTGTATATAAATGTCGTATTAATTGCCTAGTGACCGGGGTAAACACTTTACCAGTAATGTCTCTGCTCAGCACAGGCATATATAAGTATACATGTGATCGAACTAATGAAAATGCTTGAGATTGATGTCTGCTTAAGAATGTATGTCTATGCAAACCCTATAATACCACAAGTGTGTACATACTTAAGCCTCATGCATAGACACAGGACCTTCCGTTTAATATGTGAAGAGAGATATACCCTATATCCGACAGATCTTTCTGTAATTTTGCAAAAAAGATATTCATTGATAGAGTAATTCCATATAAACGATAATTATTGAGCTGAAAACGCGATATTTGAATGTTGTCACATTGAATAAACAGTATGCATTCATTGCAAAATCTACTGAACAAACATTATTTCTCCAGATCTAAGTATATTTCTTTTCACGTCTATCAATATATTCCGCTACACATTTTCTGCAATATGAAATATAACAAGCAAATTCATAGAATTGATATCCCCTGCCAAAGTTATTACCTAATAAAACGGCAAATAATGATGGGGTGATCTTATCATTAGATAATCAATTAAAACATGAGGACTATGATAGCCCTGGATCGATATTTAAGCAGGTTTTACTTACCTTTGATACATACTGATTCCTTAAATATATAGTTTGACCAACTTTATGAATATTGGGCAATATTACTGCTTTCTATGACAATTGTTATTAATTGTGTGATACTGAATGAGCCACAGCAAGGGGACATTTGCCTTATTGTATTACAAAAAGTATAGACCTAGACTGGCTGCTACATCTCCACTGTGGCATCTGATCAAGTCTAACTACTTTTTGCATTAGTTGTAGTTTGTATATACTATACAGTTTATTCGGATATAGTGTATCATTACATATCGGATTGAATGCTGCATTGGTGACGTGGTTGCTGATCTATTTCTGAAGTGTTTGAATCATAAGCCCTATTTTATCTTGACACTGCTTGAGTATGAAAGCTGTATAAAGCATATTCAAGTACTTAATGCAAAACAGTATTGAAGGCAATAAATATCCCTCTGCTTTTAGAAGGTGATAAGAGCAATAAATACATTATTTTAGTGTATCAAAGGGGAACAACTCCTAAAAGCCGAATGTCATCTGAAAAAGTAATACATGGGAACGATGTCATGGCCATAACAAAGATACATGTTGAGTTTCATTGCATTCTGTCAATCCGTAACAAAGATATAGAATTGGTCGTAAAAATGTGAATTTTGAGTATCAAAGGGCAATAACTTCTAAATATTACAAGTGACTTGGAAAGTAATAAATGGGAATAATGCCCAATTGATAACAAATAGCCATGTAAATTTTCATTGAATTCTATCAATCCGCTACAGAGATATGGCATCGGACAGGAAAAATGTTTGTTTTTTTTATATAGAAGGGCAATAACTCCTAAATGCCACAGGCTATCTGGAAAGATAATACATGGGAATGATGCCCCAGTGAAAACAAATATTCATGTAAAATTTCATTAATTTTTGTTCATCCGTTCAAGAGATATGGCATCAAAAGGTAAAAATGTCATTTTTGCTTATAAAGGGCAATAACTCCTAAATGTCACAAGCAATCTGAAAAAGTAATACAGGGGAACGATGCCCCAGTGATAACAAACAGTCATGTAAAGTTTAATTGAATTCTGTTAATCACTTACAGAGATATGGCATCGGACGGAAACCGGACGGATGAATGAATGGAAAGATGGAAGGACAGAAAGATGGAAAGATGGCCGGACGGACAAACTCAAAACAGCATCCCTCTGCCTTTGGCAGGGGATAATAAAATATGGATAATTGGTATTATGGCGAATATAGTGAATTATTTCGCTTTAGGACGAAGTATCCCCAGTGATAACAAACAGTCATGTAAATGTAGCCGGGTAGAGATTATGGTGAAATAAGTTGATAGGCTTTACTGTGTGGCTTGGTAGCTCAGTCGGTAGAGTGTTGGCATGGTAAGCCAGAGGCCCTGGGTTCGAGTCCCAGTCGAGTCACAACTTTTTCACCATGTTACATTTGGCGCCCAACGTAAATAACCCATAAGGTGATTTATATGAAGATAATATGAAGATTATGTATGAAGATAATGTGTAATAATAAGACACTCGCGGGGTGTTCTTTGAGTAAGAATTCGGGACGAATTCTTGTGTAGAGGGGGTGTGTGTAGCCGGGTAGAGATTATGGTGAAATAAGTTGATAGGCTTTACTGTGTGGCTTGGTAGCTCAGTCGGTAGAGTGTTGGCATGGTAAGCCAGAGGCCCTGGGTTCGAGTCCCAGTCGAGTCACAACTTTTTCACCATGTTACATAAAGTTAATTGAATTCTGTCAATCCGTTACAGAGATATGGCATCGGACGGAAACCGGACGGATGGATGGATGGAAAGACGGAAGGACAGAGAGACGGAAAGATGGCCGGACGGACAAACTCAAAACAGTATCCCTCTGCCTTTGGCAGGGGATAATAAAATATGGATAATTGGTATTATGGCGAATATAGTGAATTATTTCGCTTTAGGGCGAAGTATCCCCAGTGATAACAAACAGTCATGTAAAGTTTCATTGAATTCTGTCAATCCGTTACAGAGATACGGCATCGGACGGAAAACCGGACGGACGGATGGATGGAAAGACAGAAGGACAGAAAACGGAAAGACGAAAGGATGGCCGGACGGACAAACCCAAAACAGAACCTATCTGTCTTTGGCAGGAGATAATAAAATATGGATAATTGGTATTATGGCGAATATAGTGAATTATTTCGCTTTAGGACGAACTAGTTTCTAGTTTGAGAAATAATGCTCTTACTTGAGGTTTTAATATCAGTTGGGCGCAAACGCGTATTTTTAATAAGGTTATATAATTATATCACGTTATTTGGCCCTAGAAACATTCCTTCCTTGTCGCGGTTCTTGGACTTCATTGTCAAAGGATTTGACAGAGATTATCCCCTGTGCTAAGAACTAAAATGAAGACAGGTTGGTGTTTTTGAACCCTTGCACTGCTTCGCAATGAATGATATTAGCCGTAATCACCTTCTTGAAATCATCATTTCATCTTATCATCACACTTTATTCACTGACGTTATATGACCTATTCTGTGTCGCAATGCCGTAAAATCTCAACTCAACAAACGAACTAAACAACACGTTATTTCTAAGGATAATTGAAAAAAAAATTAACATAAATAAGGAGAAGCTGAAACTGAACGGAATCTGCCAATGGAGATCACACATTTCTGTTATAAACTACTTAATTAATTCTGGATAAGAGTAATGAGAATAATTCTGCATCGACGAAACTTACATAAACATGCAGCAACAACTCTAGTTGAACACATAATTAATCCTTAGCGATGAACAGAGTACCAAAGGGCCGTCACAACGGAGCTATTTAAACAAATAAAGAAAATCAATAGTCATCCCATATAAACGAGTATTATTGAGCCGAACGTTCGATATCTGAATGTTGCCACGTTGAATAAACATTATGCATTTATTTTTCTAGATCTAATTATATTTTCTTTAACATCTATCATTATATTTCGCTACGCTATTTCTGCAATATGAAATGTAATAAAATATGGATAATTGGTATTACGGCGAATATAGTGATATATTTCGCTTTAGGACGAAGTAGTTTCTAGTTTGAGAAATAATGCTCCGACTTTAGGTTTTAATATAAATATATTGCAACACAAAAGGAGAAAATTGCAGACTCGGTTTTATTGAGTCTATAAAACTATTAACTATTAAAACAATTAACTATTAAAACTATTAATAAATTATATCATTGCTATTATTTTGGATTGTGTGAATAGGGGATTGAAATGAATTTGTATAGAATAAATATCGATAATTAGTATAGATGGAAAAGTAGTAAAGTCAAGCAGACAAATCAACATACAAGAATCAACCACCACCAAAACACCAAAACACATCAAAACCAAAATGCAGTGTATTATTTTGATATATGGCAAACTAGGTATTACCTTATGGAATATTTCTCTTGAGGTGAAATGTCGATCATTTATCTGTGCAAATGTGTTATATTATCGTTTGCTTGACTTTACCACTTTTTCATTTAGAAGTTATTTTATTGCTATCAAATTATATGTAGAGAGGAATAAAAATGAATATTTTTTTACAAAGGTATAGATAATTGGTATTGTGGCGAATACAGTGCATTATTTCGCTTTAGGGCGAAGTAGTTTCTTGCTTAGAAAATAATGCTCTGGCTTGAGATTTTGATATCTATTCGGTGCAATTGTTATTACATTCTCGTTGATTATGATTTATTATACGTCCCTTTTAGGAATGTGTTGTTGGTGGTTGGTCGGACAAATATTAAGGTAAATGTTAGTTCATACTTGTAGCCAATTGGAATCAGGGTAGATATATAGCATCATTTCGCTTTAGGGCGAGGTAATTTCTAGCTTATGAGAGAGTGGAAAGGTTTCCATAATGGTTCGGCACAATTGTGTTTTGTTTCTCCTAAATAAAATTATATTATTGCTAAACAGCATATTGCATTTGGAAATGCTGTAGTAATTAAATTCTGAAAATGGGTGATCCTTCCAAAGCAAAAGTAGAAATACAAAAAGAGAAAATTGCAGACGCAATTTTATTGAGTCTGTTCATGAGTAGTAATTAAAAGTGCAACACTACTCACGCCCCCTAGCACTGGCTTAAGCAGTATTCAAGTTTCAAAACTAAACTAATAAAATCAGACCAAATGATCCCGAAGGACCAGAAAATATATAAACACTGAAAATATATGTTGATATTTTCTCGATTTATTCTTACAATTTAACACGTTATTTGCAGTGTGTACATACTCAAGCCTCATGCATAGACACAGGACCTTCCGTTTAAGATGTGAAGGGAAATATACCCTATATCCGACAGATGTTTCTGTAATTTTGAAAAAAGATATTCATTGATAGAGTAATTCCATATAAACGATAATTATTGAGTTGAAAACGCGATATTTGAATGTTGTCACATTGAATAAACAGTATGCATTCATTGTTAAATCTACTGAATAAACACTATTTCTCCAGATCTTAGTATATTTTTTTCCACGTCTATCAATATATTCCGCTACGCATTTTCTGCAATATGAAATGTAACAAGCAATTTCATAGAATTGATATCCCCTTCCAAAGGTATTACCTAATAAAACGGCACATAATGGTTGGGTGATCTTATCATTAGATAATCAATTAAAACATGAGGACTATGATAGCCCTGGATCGCTAAAGCAGGTTTTACTTGCCTTTGATACATACTGATTCCTTACATAAATATTTTGACCAACTTTATGAATATTGGGCCAAATTAATGCTTTCTACGACAATTTTTAATACGTGTGTGATACTGAATGAGCCACAGCAAGGGGAAAATTGCCTGATTGTATTACAAAAAGTATAGACCTAGACTGGCTGCTGCATCTCCACTGTGGCATCTAATCCAGTCTTACTACTTTTTGCATTAGTTGTTGTTTGTATATGCTATACAGTTTATTCGGATATAGTGTATCATTGCATATCGGATTGGATGCTGCATTGGTGACGTGGTTGCTGATCTATTTCTAAAGTGTTTGAATCATAAGGCCTATTTTATCTTGACACTGCTTGAGTATGAAAGCTGTATAAAGCATATTCAAGTACTTAATACAAAACAGTATTGAATTCAATACAATATCCCTCTGCTTGTAGAAGGGATAATAGCAATAAATACATGACTTTGTGTATCAAAGGGGAACAACTCCTAAAAGCCGAATGTCATCTGAAAAAGTAATACATAGGAACGATGCCATGGTCATAACAAAGATATCTGTTGAGTTTCATCATTCTGTCAATCCGTTGCAAAGATATAGAATGGTCGGAAAAAATGTGATATTTGAGTATCAAAGGGCAATAACTTCTAAATATTACAAGCAATCTGGAAAAGTAATACATAGCAACGATGCTCCAGTTATAACAAAATAGTCATGTCAAGTTTCATTGAATTCTATCAATCCGCTACAGAGATATGGCATCGGACAGGGAAAATGTTTTTTTCATATAAAAGGGCAATAACTCCAAAATGCCACAGGCTATCTGGAAAGGTAATACATGGGAATGATGCCCCAGTGAAAACAAATATTCATGTAAAGTTTCATTAATTTTTGTCCATCAGTTCGAGAGATATGGCATCGTAAGGTAAAAATGTCATTTTTGCTTATAAAAGGGCAATAACTCCTAAATGTCACAAGCAATCTGAAAAAGTAATACAGGGGAATGATGCCCCAGTGATAACAAACAGTCGTGTAAAGTTTCATTGAATTCTGTCAATTCGTTACAGAGATATGGCATCGGACGGAAACCGGACGGATGGATGGATGGAAAGACGGAAGGACAGAAAGACGGAAAGATGGCCGGACGGACAAACTCAAAACAGTATCCCTCTGCCTTTGGCAGGGGATAATAAAATATGGATAATTGGTATTATGGCGAATATAGTGAATTATTTCGCTTTAGGACGAAGTATCCCCAATAATAACAAACAGTCATGTAAAATTTCATTGAATTCTGTCAATCCGTTACAGAGATACGGCATCTGACGGAAACCGGACGGACTGATGGATCGAAAGACAGAAGGGAAGAAAACGGAAAGACGAAAGGATGGCCGGACGGACATACCCAAAACAGAACCAATCTGTCTTTGGCATGGGATAATAAAATATGGATAATTGGTATTATGGCGAATATAGTGAATTAATTCGCTTTAGAACGAACTAGTTTCTAGTTTGAGAAATAATGCTCTTACTTGAGGTTTGAATATCAGTTGGGCGCAAAGGTGTATTTTTATAAGGTTATATAATTATATCATGTCATTTGACCCTAGAAACATTCCTTCCTTGTCGCGGTTTTGGGACTTCATTGTCACAGGATTTGACAGAGAGTATCCCCTGTGCTAAGACCTAATTGGTGTTCTTGAACCATTGTACTGCTTCGCAATGAATGATATTAGCCGTAATCACCTTCTTGAAATCATCATAATCTCATCTTATCATCACACTTTATTCACTGACGTTATATCACCTATTCTGTGGCGCAATGCCGTAGAATCTCAACTCAACGAACGAACTAAACAACACGTTATTTCTAATGATAATTGAAATATAAATGAACATAAATAAGGAGAAACTGAAACTGTACGGAATCTGCCAATGGAGACCACACATTTCTGTTATAAACTACTCAATTAATTCTGGATAAGAGTAATGAGAATAATTCTGCATCGACGAAACTTACATAAACATGCAGCAACAACTCTAGTTGAACACATAATTAATCCTTAGCGATGAACAGAGTACCAAAGGGCCGTCACAACGGAGCTATTTAAACAAAGAAAATCACATTTGTGTATCTAATGAAAACCATAGTGCAACTATTCATGAGAATAAACTATATGCAGACACATACCTTTCAATTATGAGATAGGATGTTTGATATGGAAACACTAGGATGCTTGATATGGAAACACCAACCACTTGATGGGTGCCACGTAGAGCTTGTCACATGTCTATTCACAAACCGAGGATGAATCTAGCTCTCTCATTGATTTTATTCCACATTTAATGATGCACAATGGAAAACTATGATACGAGAAATATAGGTAAACTAGTGATTTAGATGTTTTCGTGTTACTCTGTAAAGTGGTGCTGATGACATCAGTACTATGACGGTGCCTTACAGTATTCTTTTGTATTTAAAGATAGTAACCCTACAACTGTCGGATTCTTAAACAGGGTTTCAAAGAGAATCAGTCAAAAATTGATCAAAATTAATGTAGCATAAATGTTGAAGACTATCACAATTGTCCGCCACGGAGAGATGTTCTACAACTGCAACAAAGTGATATATTTCTTTTGAACCTATTAAAAACCGTTTTTGTCGATAACGTATAAAATCGAATATGAAAGAGTGGATGTCATATGTACAACTAATTTACGTTGATTACTTTGAAAGTAGTCATGTGTCATAGGATCGCTGTATCATGTGGTAGAGAAATAAAATATTAGACACAAACTATATCTTTGTTGTTATTGACGTATCTTGGCCTTTACACAAGTCTACCAGTCACCCAGTAATTCTCGTTGTATTATTACCAACTTATATTATTCTATATATTATACCATAATAATATGGCCCTTCTACTAATTACTGCTTATTAATCCTGTAACGTGATCGACATGGGACCACAAATGCAACGCCTCGTTGCATTTGCCGTTTTGTTATTGACATGGACACGTGTGTTGTCCTGAATAAATAATATATCTATGATATATCTCTATTTGCAGACTCTTGATTTGTTGTCTTCCCACTGCAACGCACACAGCGAATTCACAAATTCATGCCGAAAGAGCTACGTCGGCATTGGCGCCCCACGTTGGACGTTGTTGTGTTTTTGTGTGACATGCTGTCTATCGATGTTTTGGTTGAGATTGCGTCTTGTATGTGACTTTTTCCTGTATGTGTATGTGTGTATGTGAATAAATTGCTATATAAATTGCTTTCTGTCGGTGTGTTCGTGATGCTGGCGTTTTGTGTGTGGCTTTTCCTGCTTGACTTTACTTTTTTTTCATTATGAGAGAGTGGAGAGGTTTCCATAATGGTTCGACGCAATTGTTTTGAATCTCCTAAATGAAATTATATTATTGCTTAACAGCATATTGCTTTTGGAAATAACGCAGTAATTACGTTGATATTTTCTCGATTTATTCATACAATTTAACACGTTTTTGCAGTGTGTACATACTCAAGCCTCTTTCATAGACACAGGACCTTCCTTTTAGGATGTGAAGATATATACCCTATATCTGACAGATGTTATTTTAATTTTGAAAAAAAGATAATCGTTGATTAAGTTATCCCATATAAACGAGTATTATTGTGCCGAACACGCGATATCTGAATGTTGCCACATTGAATAAACATTATGCATTAATTTTGCTAGATCTAAGTATATTTTCTTTAACGTCTATCATTATATTTCGCTACGCAATTTCTGCCATATGAAATGTAATAAAATATGGATAATTGGTATTATGTCGAATGTATTGAGATATTTCGCTTTAGGACGAAGTATTTTCTAGTTTGAGAAATAATGCTCCGACTTGAGGTTTTAATATAAGTTGGTCGCAAAGATTTGTAAAGTTTCCTTAATGAGGTTATATAATAGCCATATATAAATTCTGAAGACAGGTGATCCCCCGAAAGCAAATATTGCAACAGAAAAGGAGAAAATTGTAGACTCGGTTTTATTGAGTCTATAAAACTATTAACTATTAAAACTATTAACTATTAAAACTATTAATAAATCATATCATTGCTATTATATTGGATTGTGTGAATAGGGGATTGAAATGAATTTGTATAGAATAAATATCGATAATCAGTATAAATGGAAAAGTAGTAAAGTCAAGCAGACAAATCCACATACAAGACGCAACCACCACCAAAACACCAAAACACACCAAAACGAAAATGCAGTGTATTATTTTGATACATGGCAAAATAGGTTTTACCTCATGGAATATATCTCTTGAGGTGAAATGTCGATCATTTATCTGTGCAAATGTGTTATATTCTCGTTTGCTTGACTTTACTACTTCTTCATTTAGAAGTTATTTTATTGCTATCATATCAAATTATATGTATAGAGGATTAAAAATGAATGTTTTTTACAAGGTATAGATAATTGGTATTGTGGCGAAAACAGTACATTATTTCGCTTTAGGGCGAAGTAGTTTTTTGCTTAGGATATATTGCTCTGGCTTGAGATTGTGATATCTTTCGGTGCAATTGTTATAACATTCTCGTTGATTATGATTTATTATACGTCCCTTTTAGGAATGTGTTGTTGGTGGTTGGTCGGACATATTTTAAGGTAAATGTTAGTACATACTTGTAGCCAATTGAAATAAGGGTAGATATATAGCATCATTTCGCTTTAGGGCGAGGTAATTTCTAGCTTATGAGAGAGTGGAAAAGTTTCCATAATGGTACGGCGCAATTGTGTTTTGATTCTCCTAAATAAAATTATATTATTGCTAAACAGCATATTGCTTTTGGAAATGCTGTATTAATTAAATTTTGAAAATGGGTGATCCTTCCAAAGCAAAAGTAGTAATGCAAAAACAGAAAATTGCAGACGCGATTTTATTGAGTCTGTTCATGAGTAGTAATTAAAAATGCAACACTACTCACGCCCCCTAGCACTGGCTTAAGCAGTATTCAGATTTCAAAACTAATTACATCAGACCTAATGATCCCGAAGGACCAGAAAATATAACAACACTGAAAATATAAGTTGATATTTTCTCAATTTATTCATTCAATTTAACACGTTATTTGCAGTGTGTACATACTCAAGCCTCATGCATAGACACAGGACCTTCCGTTTAAGATGTGAAGGGAGATATACCCTATATCCGACAGATGCTTCTGTAATTTTGAAAAAGATATTCATTGATAGAGTAATTCCATATAAACGATAATTATTGAGCTGAAAACGCGATATTTGAATGTTGCCATATTTAATAAACATTATGCATTTATTTTTCTAGATCTAAGTATATTTTCTTTAACGTCTATCATCATATTTCGCTACGCAATTTCTGCAATATGAAATGTAATAAAATATGGATAATTGGTATTATGGCGAATATAGTGATATATTTCGCTTTAGGACGAAGTAGTTTCTAGTTTGAGAAATAATGCTCCGACTTTAGGTTTTAATATAAGTTGGTCGCAAAAATCTGTAAAGTTTCCTGAATGAGGTTATATAATTGCCATATATAAATTCTGAAGACAGGTGATCCCCCGAAAGCAAATATTGCAACAGAAAAGAAGAAAAAATGCAGACTCGGTTTTATTGAGTCTATAAAACTATTAACTATTAAAACTATTAACTGTTAAAACTATTAATAAAATTATATCATTGCTATTATATTGGATTGTGTGAATAGGGGATTGCAATGAATTTGTATAGAATAAATATCGATAATCAGTATAAATGGAAAAGTAGTAAAGTCAAGCAGACAAATCCACATACAAGACGCAACCACCACCAAAACACACCAAAACGAAATTGAAGTGTATTATTTTGATACATGGCAAAATAGGTTTTACCTCATGGAATATATCTCTTGAGGTGAAATGTCGATCATTTATCTGTGCAAATGTGTTATATTCTCGTTTGCTTTGACTTTACTACTTCTTCATTTAGAAGTTATTTTATTGCTATCATATCAAATTATATGTAGAGAGGATTAAAAATGAATATTTTTTACAAAGGTATAGCTAATTGGTATTGTGGCGAAAACAGTACATTATTTCGCTTTAGGGCGAAGTAGTTTTTTGCTTAGGATATATTGCTCTGGCTTGAGATTTTGATATCTTTTCGGTGCAATTGTTATAACATTTTCGTTGATTATGATTTATTATACGTCCCTTTTAGGAATGTGTTGTTGGTGGTTGGTCGGACATATTTTAAGGTAAATGTTAGTACATACTTGTAGCCAATTGGAATAAGGGTAGATATATAGCATCATTTCGCTTTAGGGCGAGGTAATTTCTAGCTTATGAGAGAGTGGAAAAGTTTCCATAATGGTACAGCGCAATTGTGTTTTGATTCTCCTAAATAAAATTATATTATTGCTAAACAGCATATTGCTTTTGGAAATGCTGTATTAATTAAATTTTGAAAATGGGTGATCCTTCAAAGCAAAAGTAGAAATGCAAAAAGAGAAAATTGCAGACGCGATTTCATTGAGTCTGTTCATGAGTAGTAATTAAAAATGCAACACTACTCACACCCCCTAGCACTGGCTTAAGCAGTATTCAGATTTCAAAACTAATTACATCAGACCTAATGATCCCGAAGGACCAGAAAATATAAGAACACTGAAAATATAAGTTGATTATCTCAATTTATTTATTCAATTTAACACGTTATTTGCAGTGTGTATATACTCAAGCCTCATGCATAGACACAGGACCTTCCGTTTAAGATGTGAAGGGAGATATACCCTATATCCGACAGATGCTTCTGTAATTTTGAAAAAAGATATTCATTGATAGAGTAATTCCATATAAACTATAATTATTGAGCTGAAAACGCGATATTTGAATGTTGCCATATTTAATAAACATTATGCATTTATTTTTCTAGATCTAAGAGTACAAAAATGAGTCATGCAGGAAACACCACATACAGAACAAACACTCGCCCGAACAGCAACACAAGGAAACAGCAAATGTACATAGGTAGAAAAAACAACAAGAGACGCACAAAGACAAAACAAACATACAATAGGAGGAAGATGGAAGTACCGCCTTGGAACGGTCAGTGACAAAAGTCACCGGGGGTTTAAACCGGTTTATGGGCGCCCAACCTCACCCTTATTCCATCCCCATCCTAAAAGACAAACAGTGTAAATAAACGTATCCCCTCTCCGACTAATCTACAACAACCGCGACAGCAAATACAGTGGTAAAGTGCATGTATAACAAAAAAACATTTAATTGAACATACTGTATCCACCTATCGCTAGTGTACTCAATGATTGAACTGCAAACAGAGTAACTGTAGAAAAGTAATAAAGGGTACGACAAAAATGAAACAGTACAGATATCCGACGATCTCCTTCCATTTCTGGATTTAAGAGGTCGCCTTCATAGAGTACTAAACCTTTCTTGTCGGCGTACATGCAAACAGGCCAGCGTGATTGCCAACTGTAAAAGGGTTCACAACCAAACATGCAGTATGTTGTAGTACTACAGGATCATATCCCTTTTTAATGAATTGTTTTATATATTTGATGAACAAAGTGAGAAAATGGGTATGTCCAATTATTTTACGAAGTTTGTAAATCACATCACCATAAAATTCAGGATGTGAAATACCGTGTCGCAAAAGTACCTTGAGATTACATTTGTACTTGCCAATTAGCGAGAGATTTCGATAGTAAAATTTAGAGAAAGTTTTTCTTAGTTTATGGTATCTATATCCTTGTTTAAGCAGTTTTTCAGTTAAAATGAGATTTCGACTGTTAAAATCGTCAATAGATGAACAAGCTCTAGCAAAACGAATAAGTTGAGATATATAAACCCCGTAAGATGGAGCATGGGGAACATCCCCGTATATTTTCTTTAACGTCTATCATAATATTTCGCTACGCAATTTCTGCAATATGAAATGTAATAAAATATGGATAATTGGTATTATGGCGAATATAGTGATATATTTCGCTTTAGGACGAAGTAGTTTTTAGTTTGAGAAATAATGCTCCGACTTTAGGTTTTAATATAAGTTGGTCGCAAAGATTTGTAAAGTTTCCTTAATGAGGTTATATAATTGCCATATATAAATTCTGAAGACAGGTGATCCCCGAAAGCAAATATTGCAACAGAAAAGGAGAAAATTGCAGACTCGGTTTTATTGAGTCTATAAAACTATTAACTATTAAAACTATTAACTATTAAAACTATTAATAAAATTATATCATTGCTATTATATTGGATTGTGTGAATAGGGGATTGAAATGATTTTGTATAGAATAAATATCGATGTTCAGTATAAATGGAAAAGTAGTAACGTCAAGCAGACAAATCCACATACAAGACGCAACCACCACCAAAACACCAAAAGACACCAAAACGAAAATGCAGTGTATTATTTTGATACATGGCAAAATAGGTTTTACCTCATGGAATATATCTCTTGTGGTGAAATGTCGATCATTTATCTGTGCAAATGTGTTATATTCTCGTTTGCTTGACTTTACTACTTCTTTATTTAGAAGTTATTTTATTGCTATCATATCAAATTATATGTAGAGAGGATTAAAAATGAATATTTTTTACAAAGGTATAGATAATTGGTATTGTGGCGAACACAGTACATTATTTCGCTTTAGGGCGAAGTAGTTTTTAGCTTAGGATATATTGCTCTGGCTTGAGATTTTGATATCTATTCGGTGCAATTGTTATAACATTCTCGTTGATTATGATTTATTATACGTCCCTTTTAGGGACGTATAATAAATCATATACACATACAGAACAAACACTCGCCCGAACAGCAACACAAGGAAACAGCAAATGTACATAGGTAGAAAAAACAACAAGAGACGCACAAAGACAAAACAAACATACAATAGGAGGAAGATGGAAGTACCGCCTTGGAACGGTCAGTGACAAAAGTCACCGGGGGTTTAAACCGGTTTATGGGCGCCCAACCTCACCCTGATTCCATCCCCATCCTAAAAGACAAACAGTGTAAATAAACGTATCCCCTCTCCGACTAATCTACAACAACCGCGACAGCAAATACAGTGGTAAAGTGCATGTATAACAAAAAAACATTTAATTGAACATACTGTATCCACCTATCGCTAGTGTACTCAATGATTGAACTGCAAACAGAGTAACTGTAGAAAAGTAATAAAGGGTACGACAAAAATGAAACAGTACAGATATCCGACGATCTCCTTCCATTTCTGGATTTAAGAGGTCGCCTTCATAGAGTACTAAACCTTTCTTGTCGGCGTACATGCAAACAGGCCAGCGTGATTGCCAACTGTAAAAGGGTTCACAACCAAACATGCAGTATGTTGTAGTACTACAGGATCATATCCCTTTTTAATGAATTGTTTTATATATTTGATGAACAAAGTGAGAAAATGGGTATGTCCAATTATTTTACGAAGTTTGTAAATCACATCACCATAAAATTCAGGATGTGAAATACCGTGTCGCAAAAGTACCTTGAGATTACATTTGTACTTGCCAATTAGCGAGAGATTTCGATAGTAAAATTTAGAGAAAGTTTTTCTTAGTTTATGGTATCTATATCCTTGTTTAAGCAGTTTTTCAGTTAAAATGAGATTTCGACTGTTAAAATCGTCAATAGATGAACAAGCTCTAGCAAAACGAATAAGTTGAGATATATAAACCCCGTAAGATGGAGCATGGGGAACATCCCCGTATATTTTCTTTAACGTCTATCATAATATTTCGCTACGCAATTTCTGCAATATGAAATGTAATAAAATATGGATAATTGGTATTATGGCGAATATAGTGATATATTTCGCTTTAGGACGAAGTAGTTTCTAGTTTGAGAAATAATGCTCCGACTTTAGGTTTTAATATAAGTTGGTCGCAAAGATTTGTAAAGTTTCCTTAATGAGGTTATATAATTGCCATATATAAATTCTGAGGACAGGTGATCCCCGAAAGCAAATATTGCAACAGAAAAGGAGAAAATTGCAGACTCGGTTTTATTGAGTCTATAAAACTATTAACTATTAAAACTATTAACTATTAAAACTATTAATACAATTATATCATTGCTATTATATTGGATTGTGTGAATAGGGGATTGAAATGATGTTGTATAAAATGAATATCGATAATCAGTATAAATGGAAAAGTAGTAAAGTCAAGCAGACAAATCCACATACAAGACGCAACCACCACCAAAACACCAAAAGACACCAAAACGAAAATGCAGTGTATTATTTTGATACATGGCAAAATAGGTTTTACCTCATGGAATATATCTCTTGAGGTGAAATGTCGATCATTTATCTGTGCAAATGTGTTATATTCTCGTTTGCTTGACTTTACTACTTCTTTATTTAGAAGTTATTTTATTGCTATCATATCAAATTATATGTAGAGAGGATTAAAAATGAATATTTTTTACAAATGTATAGATAATTGGTATTGTGGTGAACACAGTACATTATTTCGCTTTAGGGCGAAGTAGTTTTTAGCTTAGGATATATTGCTCTGGCTTGAGATTTTGATATCTATTCGGTGCAATTGTAATAACATTCTCGTTCATTATGATTTATTATACGTCCCTTTTAGGAATGTGTTGTTGGTGGTTGGTCGGACATATTTTAAGGTAAATGTTAGTACATACTTGTAGCCAATTGGAATAAGGGTAGATATATAGCATCATTTCGCTTTAGGGCGAGGTAATTTCTAGCTTATGAGAGAGTGAAAATGTTTCCATAATGGTACGGCGCAATTGTGTTTTGATTCTCCTAAATAAAATTATATTATTGCTAAACAGCATATTGCTTTTGAAATTGCTGTATTAATTAAATTTTGAAAATGGGTGATCCTTCCAAAGCAAAAGTAGAAATGCAAAAAGAGAAAATTGGTGCCATATTTAATAAACATTATGCATTAATTTTTCTAGATCTAAGTATATTTTCTTTAACGTCTATCATAATATTTCGCTACGCAATTTCTGCAATATGAAATGTAATAAAATATGGATAATTGGTATTATGGCGAATATATTGATATATTTCGCTTTAGGACGAAGTAGTTTCTAGTTTGAGAAATAATGCTCCGACTTTAGGTTTTAATATAAGTTGGTCGCAAAGATTTGTAAAGTTTCTTTAATGAGGTTATACAATTGCCACATATCAATTCTGAAGACAGGTGATCCCCTGAAAGCAAATATTGCAACAAAAAAGGAGAAAATTGCAGACTCGGTTTTATTGAGTCTGTTAATAAAATTATATCATTGCCATTATATTGAATTGAGTGAATAGGGTATTGAAATGAATTTGTATAGAATAAATTTCGATAATTAGTTGAAATGGAAAAGTAGTAAAGTCAAGCATGCAAATCCACATACAAGACGCAATCACCACCAAAACACCAAAATACACCAAAACCAAAATGCAGTGTATTATTTGATATATGGCAAAATAGGTTTGAGGTGAAATGTGTCGATCATTTATCTGTGCAAACGTTGAATACCGCTTAAGCCGGTGCTAGGGGGCGTGAGCAGTGTTGCACTTTCAATTACTGCTCATGAACAGACTCAGTAAAACTGAGTCTGCAATTTTCTCTTTTTGTGTTGCAATTTTTGCTTTCGGGGGATCACCACCCTTCAAAATTTATAATCTTCAAAACAGCAGGTGTTAAGTGCTTGTGTGGCGGCCGTCCCGTACTTCATTCTCAGTGTTGTTATACCTTCTGATCCTTCGATATCATGAATTTCAGTACTTCTTGTTCTGAAAATTGAATACCGCTCAAGCCGGCGCTAGGGGACGTGAGCAGTGTTGCACTTTCAATTACTACTCATGAACAGACTCAATAAAACCGAGTCTGCAATTTTCTCTGTTTGGTTGCAATTTTTGCATTCGGGGGATCACCACCCTTCAGAATTTATATTGTCGTTTGCTTGACTTTACTTCTTTTTCATTTAGAAGTTATACTATTGCTATCATATCAAATTATATGTAAAGAGGATTAAAAATGAATATTTTTACAAAGGTATAGATAATTGGTATCGTGGCGAATACAGTACATTATTTCGCTTTAGGGCGAAGTAGTTTCTTGCTTAGGATATATTGCTCTGGCTTGAGATTTTGATATCTATTCGATGCAATTGTTATTACATTCTTGTTGGTTATGATTATTATACGGCCTTTTTAGCCAATTGGAAATAGGGTAGATATATAGCATCATTTCGCTTTAGGGCGAGGTAATTTCTAGCTTCTGAGAGAGTGGAAAGGTTTCCATAATGGTTCGGCGCAATTGCGTTTTGATTCTCCTAAATAAAATTATATTATTGCTAAACAGCATATTGCATTGGAAATGCTGTAGTAATTAAATTCTGAAAATGGGTGATCCTTCTAAAGCAAGAGTAGAAATGGAAAAAGAGAAAATTGAGAAAAAAAATGAGAGAGATAAATGTTTTGTGATAAAATCTGGAGACTTGCTATTAGGATGAATATAGTGAATGATTTCGCTATAGGACGAAATATTTTCCAGTTTAAGAAAGATAGCTCTGGGTTAAGGTTTATATATCTTTCTGGTACAAAGGTGTTTAAAGTTTCGTTAATGAAATTATATCATTGCAATTATATTGAATTATGTGAAAAGGGGATTGAAATGAATTTGTATAAAATAGATATCGATAATTAGTATAAAGCCAAGATACAGTGCATTATTTTGATATAGGGCGAAATAGTTTTTACCACATGGAATATATCTCTTGAGGTGAAATTTCGATCATGTATCGGTGCAAATGTGTTATATTCTCGTTTTTGAAGTTATATTATTGCTAGCATATCAAATAATACGTAGAGAGGATTAAAAATGAATAATTCATACAAAGGTATAGATAAATGGTTTTGTGACGAATACAACCACATTATTTGACTTTAGGGTGAAATAGTTGCTTATAAAATATTGCTCTGGCTTGAGATTATGATATCGTTTCGATGCAATCGTTATTACATTCTTTTTAATTAAGATTTTTTATTATGCATCCGTTTTAGGTTGAGTTGTTTGCGGTTGATCGAACATATATTAAGGTAAATGTTAATACATACTTGTAGCCAATTGGAATAAGGGCGGATATAAAGCATCATTTCGCATTAGGGCGAGGTAATTTCTAGCGTGTTTAAACCCCCAGTGGTGATTTTGCTACTGACCCTGCCAAGGCGGTTCTCTCTTTGTCACCCTTACTTTTTGTTTGTCTTGTGTCTTGTGTTTTTGTGTGACATGCTGTCTATCGATGTGTTGGTGGGGATTGCGTCTTGTATGTGACTTTTTCCTGTATGTGTATGTTTGTATGTGAATAACTTGCTATTATACAAATTGCTTTCTGTCGGTGTGTTCGTGATGCTGGCGTTTTGTGTGTGGCTTTTCCTGCTTGATTTTACTACTTTTTCATTATGAGAGAGTGGAGAGGTTTCCATAATGGTTCGACGCAATTGTTTTGATTCTCCTAAATGAAATTATATTATTGCTTAACAGCATATTGCTTTTGGAAATAACGCAGTAATTACGTTGATATTTTCTCGATTTATTCATACAATTTAACACGTTTTTGCAGTGTGTATATACTCAAGCCTCTTTCATAGACACATGACCTTCCTTTTAGGATGTGAAGATATATACCCTATATCTGACAGATGTTATTTTAATTTTGAAAAAAAGATATTCGTTGATTAAGTAATCCCATATAAACGAGTATTATTGAGCCGAACACACGATATCTGAATGTTGCCACGTTGAATAAACATTATGTATTTATTTTTCTAGATCTGATTATATTTTCTTTAACGTCTATCATAATATTTCGCTACGCAATTTCTGCAATATGAAATGTAATAAAATATGGATTATTGATATTATGGCGAATATAGTGATATATTTCGCTTTAGGACGAAGTAGTTTCTAGTTTGAGAAATAATGCTCCGACTTTAAATTTTAATATAAGTTGGTCGCAAAGATTTGTAAAGTTTCCTTAATGAGGTTATATAATTGCCATATATAAATTCTGAAGACAGGTGATCCCCCGAAAGCAAATATTGCAACAGAAAAGGAGAAAATTGCAGACTCGGTTTTATTGAGTCTATAAAACTATTAACTATTAAAATTATTAACTATTAAAACTATTAATAAAATTATATCATTGCTATTATATTGGATTGTGTGAATAGGGGATTGAAATGATTTTGTATAGAATAAATATCGATAATCAGTATAAATGGAAAAGTAGTAAAGTCAAGCAGACAAATCCACATACAAGACGCAACCACCACCAAATCACAAAAACACACCAAAACGAAAATGAAGTGTATTATTTTGATACATGGCAAAATAGGTTTTACCTCATGGAATATATCTCTTGAGGTGAAATGTCGATCATTTATCTGTGCAAATGTGTTATATTCTCGTTTGCTTTGACTTTACTACTTCTTCATTTAGAAGTTATTTTATTGCTATCATATCAAATTATATGTATAGAGGATTAAACAATAATATTTTTACAAAGGTATAGCTAATTGGTATTGTGGCGGAAACAGTACATTATTTCGCTTTAGGGCGAAGTAGTTTTTAGCTTAGGATATATTGCTCTGGCTTGAGATTTTGATATCTATTCGGTGCAATTGTTATAACATTCTCGTTGATTATGATTTATTATACGTCCCTTTTAGGAATGTGTTGTTGGTGGTTGGTCGGACATATTTTAAGGTAAATGTTAGTACATACTTGTAGCCAATTGGAATAAGAGTAGATATATAGCATCATTTCGTTTTAGGGCGAGGTAATTTCTAGCTTATGAGAGAGTGAAAAAGTTTCCATAATGGTACGGCGCAATTGTGTTTTGATTCTCCTAAATAAAATTATATTATTGCTAAACAGCATATTGCTTTTGAAATTGCTGTATTAATTAAATTTTGAAAATGGGTGATCCTTCCAAAGCAAAAGTAGAAATGCAAAAAGAGAAAATTGCAGCCATATTTAATAAACATTATGCATTTATTTTTCTAGATCTAAGTATATTTTCTTTAACGTCTATCATAATATTTCACTACGCAATTTCTGCAATATGAAATGTAATAAAATATGGATAATTGGTATTATGGCGAATATAGTGATATATTTCGCTTTAGGACGAAGTAGTTTCTAGTTTGAGAAATAATGCTCCGACTTTAGGTTTTAATATAAGTTGGTCGCAAAGATTTGTAAAGTTTCCTTAATGAGGTTATACAATTGCCACATATCAATTCTGAAGACAGGTGATCCCCTGAAAGCAAATATTGTAACAGAAAAGGAGAAAATTGCAGACTCGGTTTTATTGAGTCTGTTAATAAAATTATATCATTGCCATTATATTGAATTGAGTGAATAGGGTATTGAAATGAATTTGTATAGAATAAATTTCGATAATTAGTTGAAATGGAAAAGTAGTAAAGTCAAGCAGGCAAATCCACATACAAGACGCAATCACCACCAAAACACCAAAATACACCAAAACCAAAATGCAGTGTATTATTTGATATATGGCAAAATAGGTTTGAGGTGAAATGTGTCGATCATTTATCTGTGCAAATGTTGAATACCACTTAAGCCGGTGCTAGGGGGCGTGAGCAGTGTTGCACTTTCAATTACTGCTCATGAACAGACTCAAGGTTTAGGTGTTAAGTGCTTGTGTGGCGGCCGTCCCGTACTTCATTCTCAGTGTTGTTATACCTTCTGATCCTTCGATTTCATGAATTTCAGTACTTCTTGTTCTGAAAATTGAATACCGCTCAAGCCGGTGTTAGGGGACGTGAGCAGTGTTGCACTTTCAATTACTGCTCATGAACAGACTCAATAAAACCGAGTCTGCAATTTTCTCTTTTTGTGTTGCAATTTTTGCATTCGGGGGATCACCACCCTTCAGAATTTATCTTCTCGTTTGCTTGACTTTACTTCTTTTTCATTTAGAAGTTATACTATTGCTATCATATCAAATTATATGTAGAGAGGATTAAAAATGAATATTTTTACAAAGGTATAGATAATTTGTATCGTGGCGAATACAGTACATTATTTCGCTTTAGGGCGAAGTAGTTTCTTGCTTAGGATATATTGCTCTGGCTTGAGATTTTGATATCTATTCGATGCAATTGTTATTACATTCTTGTTTGTTATGATTATTATACGGCCCTTTTAGCCAATTGGAAATAGGGTAGATATATAGCATCATTTCGCTTTAGGGCGAGGTAATTTCTAGCTTCTGAGAGAGTGGAAAGGTTTCCATAATGGTTCGGCGCAATTGCATTTTGATTCTCCTAAATAAAATTATATTATTGCTAAACAGCATATTGCATTTGGAAATGCTGTAATAATTAAATTCTGAAAATGGGTGATCCTTCTAAAGCAAGAGTAGAAATGGAAAAAGAGAAAATTGCAGACGCGATTTTATTGAGTCTGTTCATGAGTGGTAATTAAAAGTGCAACACTACTCACGACCCCTAGCACTACCTTAAGCAGTATTCAGTTTTCAAAACTAAACTAATAATATCAGACCTAATGATCCCGAAGGACCAGAAAATATAACAACACTGAAAATATATGTTGATATATTCTCGATTTATTCATACAATTTAACACGTTATTTGCAGTGTGTACATACTCAAGCCTCATGCATAGACACAGGACCTTCCATTTCAGATGTGAAGGGAGATATACCCTATATCCGACAGATGTTTCTGTTATTTTGAAAAAAATATATTCTTTGATAGAGTAATTCCATATAAACGATAATTATTGAGCTGAAAACGCGATATTTGAATGCTGTCACATTGAATAAACAGTATGCATTCATTGTAAAATCTACTGAACAAAATTATTTCTCCAGATCTAAGTATATTTTTTTTCACGTCTATCAATATATTCCGCTACGCATTTTCTGCAATATGAAATGTAACAAGCAAATTCATAGAATTGATATCCCCTGCCAAAGGTATTACCTAATAAAACGGCAAATAATGATGGGGTAATCTTATCATTAGATAATCAATTAAAACATGAGGACTATGATAGCCCTGGATCGCTAAAGCAGGTTTTACTTGCCTTTGATACATACTGATTCCTTACATAGATAATTTGACCAACGTTATGAAAATTGGGCCAAATTAATGCTTTCTACGACAATTTTTAATAATTGTGTGATACTGAATGAGCCACAGCAAGGGGAATTTTGCCTTATTGTATTACAAAAAGTATAGACCTAGACTGGCTGCTGCATCTCCACTGTGGCATCTAATCCAGTCTTACTACTTTTTGCATTAGTTGTAGTTTGTATATACTATACAGTTTATTCGGATATAGTGTCTCATTACATAACGGATTGGATGCTGCATTGGTGACGTGGTTGCTGATCTATTTCTGAAGTGTTTGAATCGTAAGCCCTATTTTATCTTGACACTGCTTGGGTATGAAAGCTGTATAAAGCATATTCAAGTACTTAATGCAAAACAGTATTGAAGGCAATAAATATCCCTCTGCTTTTAGAAGGTGATAAGAGCAATAAATACATTATTTTAGTGTATCAAAGGGGAACAACTCCTAAAAGCCGAATGTCATCTGAAAAAGTAATACATGGGAACGATGCCATGGCCATAACAAAGATACATGTTGAGTTTCATTGAATTCTGTCAATCCGTTGCAAAGATATAGAATGGCGGAAAAACTGTGATTTATGAGGATCAAAGGGCAATTACTTCTAAATATTACAAGCGATCTGGAAAAGTAATACATGGCAACGATGATCCAGTTATAACAAAATAGTCATGTCAAGTTTCATTGAATTCTATCAATCCGCTACAGAGATATGGCATCGGACCGGGAGAATGTATTTTTTCGTATAAAAGGGCAATAACTCCTAAATGCCACATGCTATCTGGAAAGGTTATACATGGGAATGATGCCCCAGTGAAAACAAATATTCATGCAAAGTTTCATTAATGTTTGTCCATCTGTTCAAGAGATATGGCATCGAAAGATACAAATGTCATGTTTGCTTATAAAAGGGCAATAACTCCTAAATGTCACACGCAATCTGAAAAAGTAATACAGGGGAACGATGCCCCAGTGATAACAAACAGTCGGGTAAAGTTTCATTGAATTCTGTCAATCCGTTACAGAGATATGGCATCGGACGGAAACCGGACGGATGGATGGATGGATGGAAAGACGGAAGGACAGAAAGACGGAAAGACGGAAAGATGGCCGGACGGACAAACTCAAAACAGTATCCCTCTGCCTTTGGCAGGGGATAATAAAATATGGATAATTGGTATTATGGCGAATATAGTGAATTATTTCGCTTCAGGACGAAGTATTATACAGTCATGTAAAGTTTCATTTAAAACTGCCAATATGTTACAGAGATACGGCATCGGACGGAAACCGGACGGACGGATGGATGGAAAGACAGAAGGACAGAAAACGGAAAGACGAAAGGATGGCCGGACGGACAAACCCAAAACAGAACCCATCTGTCTTTGGCAGGGGATAATAAAATATGGATAATTGGTATTATGGCGAATAAAGTGAATTATTTCGCTTCAGGACGAAGTAGTTTCTAGTTTGAGAAATAATGCTCTTACTTGAGGTTTTAATATCAGTTGGGCGCAAAGGTGTATTTTTAATAAGGTTATATAATTATATCATGTCATTTGACCCTAGAAACATTCCTTCCTTGTCACGGTTCTGGGACTTCATTGTCACAGGATTTGACAGAGATTATCCCCTGTGCTAAGAACTAATTGGTGTTTTTGAACCCTTGCACTGCTTCGCAATGAATGATATTAGCCGGAATCACCTTCTTGAAATCATCATAATCTCATCTTATCATCACACTTTATTCACTGACGTTATATGACCTATTCTGTGTCGCAATGCCGTAAAATGTCAACTCAACAAACGAATTAAACAACACGTTTTTTCTAATGATAATTGAAATATAAATGAACATAAATAAGGAGAAGCTGAAACTGAACGGAATCTGCCAATGGAGACCACACATTTCTGTTATAAACTACTTAATTCTGGATAAGAGTAATGAGAATAATTCTGCATCGACGAAACTTACATAAACATGCAGCAACAACTCTAGTTGAACACATAATTAATCCTTAGCGATGAACAGAGTACCAAAAGGGCCGTCACAACGGAGTTATTTAAACAAATAAAGAAAATCACATTTACGTATCTAATGAAAACAATAGTGTAACTATTCATGAGAATAAACTATATGCAGACACATACCTTTCAATTATGAGATAGGATGTTTGATATGGAAACACTAGGATGCTTGATATGGAAACACCAACCACTTGATGGGTGCCACGTAGAGCTTGTCACGTGTCTATTCACAAACCGAGGATGAGTCTAGCTCTATCATTGATTTTATTCCACAGTTAATGATGCACAATGGAAAACTATGATACGAGATATATAGGTAAACTAGTGCTTTAGATGTGTTCGTGTTACTCTGTAAAGTGGTGCTGATTACATCAGTACTATTACGGTGCCTAACAGTATTCTTTTGTATTTAAAGATAGTAACCCTACAACTGTATGATTCTTAAACAGGGTTTCAAAGAGAATCAGTCAAAAATTGATCAAAATTAATGTAGCATAAATGTTGAAGACTATCACAATTGTCCGCCACGCAGACATGTTCTACAACTGCAACAAAGTGATATATTTATGTTGTACCTATTAAAACCGTTTTTGTCGATAACGTATAAAATCGAATATGAAAGAGGGGATGTCATATGTACAACTAATTTACGTTGATTACTTTGAAAGTAGTTATGCAGGTTTCCATTTAAAGAGTCAATTAATGACAATCAATAGTCAGGGGAGTACATGTATTGCTGATAAGTCAATTGATAGGGATTTTTACGGTTCATATTTCAAATTAAATATAAGGGAACGAGAGAGATAAATGTTTTGTGATAAAATCTGGAGACTTGCTATAAGGATGAATATAGTGAATGATTTCGCTATAGGACTAAATATTTTCTAGTTTAAGAAAGATAGCTCTGGGTTAAGGTTTTAATATATTTTCGGTACAAAGGTGTTTAAAGTTTCGTTAATGAAATTACAATGCTATTATATTGAATTATGTGAATAGGAAATTGAAATGAATTTGTATAAAATAAATATCGATAATTAGTATAAAGCCAAGATACAGTGCATTATTTTAATATAGGGCGAAATAGTTTTTATCTCATGGAATATATCTCTTTAGGTGAAATTTCGATCATGTATCGGTGAAAATGTGTTATATTCTCGTTATACTATTGCTAGCATATCAAATTATATGTAGAGAGGATAAAAAATGAATAATTTATACAATGGTATAGATAAATGGTTTTGTGACGAATACAACTACATTATTTGGCTTTATGGCGAAATAGTTGCTTATAAATATTGATCTGGCTTGAGACTGTGATATCTTTTCGATGCAATCGTTATTACATTCTTTTAAATTAAGATATTTATTATGCATCCCTTTTAGGTTGAGTTGTTTGCGGTTGATCGAACATATATTAAGGTAAATGTTAATACATGCTTGTAGCCAATTGGAATAAGGGCGGATATATGGCATCATTCCGCTTTGCGGCGAGGTAATTTCTAGCGTGTTTAAACCCCCAGTGGTGATTTTGCTACTGACCCTGCCAATGCGGTTCTCTTTGTCACCCTTACTTTTTGTTTGTCTTGTGTCTTGTGTTTTTGTGTGACATGCTGTCTATCGATGTGTTGGTGGGGATTGCGTCTTGTATGTGACTTTTTCCTGTATGAGTATATGTGTATGTGAATAAATTGCTATTATACAAATTGCTTTCTGTCGGTGTGTTCGTGATGCTGGCGTTTTGTGTGTGGCTTTTCCTGCTTGACTTACTACTTTTTCATTATGGGAGAGTGGAGAGGTTTCCATAATGGTTCGACGCAATTGTTTTGATTCTCCTAAATGAAATTATATTATTGCTTAACAGCATATTGCTTTTGGAAATAACGCAGTAATTATGTTGATATTTTCTCGATTTATTCATACAATTTAACACGTTTTTGCAGTGTGTCCCATACTTAAGCCTCTTGCATAGACACAGGACCTTCCTTTTAGGATGTGAAAGTATATTCCCATATAAACGAGTATTATTGAGCTGAACACGCGATATCTGAATGTTGCCACGTTGAATAAACATTATGCATTTATTTTTCTAGATCTAAGTATATTTTCTTTAACGTCTATCATTATATTTCGCTACGCAATTTCTGCAATATGAAATGTAATAAAATATGGATAATTGGTATTATGGCGAATATAGTGATATAATTCGCTTTAGGACGAAGTAGTTTCTAGTTTGAGAAATAATGCTCCGACTTTAGGTTTTAATATAAGTTGGTTGCAAAGATTTGTAAAGTTTCCTTAATGAGGTTATATAATTGCCCCATATCAATTTTGAAGACAGGTGATTCCCCGAAAGCAAATATTGCAACAGAAAAGGAGAAAATTGCAGACTCGGTTTTATTGAGTCTATAAAACGATTAACTATTAAAACTTTTAACTATTAAAACTCTTAATAAAATTATATCATTGCTATTATATTGAATTGTGTGAATAGGGGATTGAAATGAATTTGTATAGAATAAATATCGATAATTAGTATAAATGGAAAAGTAGTAAAGTCAAGCAGACAAATCCACATACAAGACGTAACCAACACCAAAACACACCAAAACGAAAATGCAGTGTATTATTTTGATATATTGCAAAATAGGTTTTACCTCATGGAATATATCTCTTGAGGTGAAATGTCGATCATTTATCTGTGCAAATGTTTTATATTCTCGTTTGCTTGACTTTACTTCTTTTTCATTTAGAAGTTATACTATTGCTATCATATCAAATTATATGTAAAGAGGATTAAGATGATTAATTTGTTTTACAAAGGTATAGATAATTGGTATTGTGGCGAATGCAGTACATTATTTCGCTTTAGGGCGAAATAGTTTCTCGCTTAGGAAATATCGCTCTGGCTTGAGATTTTTTATGTCTATTCGGTGCAATTGTTATTACATTCTCGTTAATCAAAAATTTTTATACGTCTCTTTTAGATTGTTGGTGATTGGTCGGACATATATTAAGGTAAATGTTAATACATACTTGTAGCCAATTGGAATAAGGGTAGATAGCATCATTTCGCTTCAGGGCGATGTAATTTCTAGCTTATTAGAGAGTGGAAAGGTTTACATAATGGTTCGGTGCAATTGTGTTTTGAATCTCCTAAATGAAATTATGGTGTTAAGTGCTTGTGTGGCAGCCGTAAAACGTCGCCCCTTGCTTCATTCTCAATGTTGTACCTTGTGATCCTTCGAGATCACGAATTTCAGTACTTGTGCTGAAAATTGAATACCGCTTAAGCCGGTGCTAGGGGCTTGAGCAGTGTTGCGCTTTCGATTGCTGTTCATGAACAGACTCGATGAAACCGAGTCTGCAATTTTCTCTTTTTATGCCCCCAAAGGCGGGCATATAGTAATCGCATTGTCCGTCCTTCAGTCTGTCCGTCTGTCCGTCTGTCCGTCCGTCTGTCCTTCCGTCCGGAATTCGTGTCCGGTCTGTAACTTCTTCATCTATCAATGGATTTCAATATAACTTGCCACAAATGTTCACCAGACAGAGACGATGTGTCGCGTTCAACTCCCAGGTCCATGGGTCAAAGGTCAAGGTCACAGGATTCAATTACTTTGTCACAAATTTCGTGTCCGGTCTGTAACTTCTTCATCTATCAATGGATTTCAATATAACTTGCCACAAATGTTCACCACACAAAGACGATGTGTCGCGTTTAACTCCCAGGTCCATGGGTCAAAGGTCAAGGTCACAGGGTACAATTACTTTGTCACAAAGTTCGTGCTGGCCTGTAACTTCTTCATCTATCAATGGATTTCAATATAACTTGCCACAAATGTTCACCAGACAGAGACGATGTGTCGCGTTCAACTCCCTGGTCCATGGGTCAAAGGTCAAGGTCACAGGGTACAATTACTTTGTCACAAATTTCGTGTCCGGTCTGTAACTTCTTCATCTATCAATGGATTTCAATATAACTTGGCACAAATGTTCACCACACAAAGACGATGTGTCCCGTTCAACTCCCAGGTCCATGGGTCAAAGGTCAAGGTCACAGGGTACAATTACTTTGTCACAAATTTCGTGTCCGGTCTGTAACTTCTTCATCTATCAATGGATTTCAATATAACTTGGCACAAATGTTCACCACACAAAGACGATGTGTCCCGTTCAACTCCCAGGTCCATGGGTCAAAGGTCAAGGTCACAGGGTACAATTACTTTGTCACAAATTTCGTGTCCGGTCTGTAACTTCTTCATCTATCAATGGATTTCAATATAACTTGGCACAAATGTTAACCACACAAAGACGATGTGTCGCTTTCAACTCTCAGGTCCATAGGTCAAAGGTCAAGGTCACAGGGTACAATTACTTTGTCACAAATTTCGTGTCCGGTCTGTAACTTCTTTATCTGTCAATGGATTTCAAAATAACTTGGCACAGATGTTCACCAGACAAAGACGATGTGTCGGGTTCAGCTCCCTGGTCCATATGTCAAAGGTCAAGGTCACAGGGTACATTACTTGTTTATCTGTGAATGGATTTCAAAGGAACCTGGCACAAATGTTCACCACACAAAGTCGATGTGTCAACTCCCTGGTCCATGGGTCAAAGGTCAAGGTCACAGGGTATAATTTTTTGGGGCATTTGTCACGTGACTGTGACATATCTTGTTGTGTTGCAATTTTTGCTCTCGGGGATCACCTCCCTTCATAATTTATATTATTGCTAAACAGAATACTGCTTTTGTAATAAAGCAGTAATTAAATTCTGAAAATGGGTGGTCCTTCGAAAGGAAAAGTAGAAATGCAAAAAGAGAAAATTGCAGACTCGGCTTTATTTAGTCTGTTCATGAGAAGTAATTAAAAGTGCAACATTACTCACGCCCATAGTACTGGCTTAAGCAATATACAATTTTCAAAACTAATGACATCAGAACTAATGATCCCAAAGGACCAGAAAATATAACAACACTGAGAATATAAGTTGATAATTTCTCGATTTATTCATACAATTTAACACGTTATTTGCAGTGTCATACAATTTAACACGTTATTTGCAGTGTGTACATACTCAAGCCTCTTGCATAGACACAGGAACTTACTTTAAGGATGTTAAGATATACCCTATATCCGACGGATGTTTGTGTAATTTTGAAAAAAGATATTCATTGATAGCGTAACTCCATATAAACGATAATTTTTGAGCTGAAAACGCGATATTGGAATGTTTTCACATTGAATAAACAGTATACATTCATTGTAAAATCTACTGAACAGACATTATTTCACTAGATCTAAGTATATTGTCTTTTACGTCTATCAATATATTCCGTTACGCAATTTCTGCATTCGGGAGGTATAAATACTTGCGTCTTCCCTTTGGCATATCATCTTTCAGCAGACATAGAAGCCATTGTTGACGATATTTTGTTATTCGAACAAACGAAGAGCATGACCAAAGTCCAGAAACGCACTGGACCGTGCTCGCGAAAAAGGAATAAGGTTTAACCCAGAGACTGGTTCTGCACAAATAGAGAAGGAACTTCTCGCAATTTTAATTGGTTGCAAAAGGTTTCACCAATACACATACGGGCATGAAGTCGTTGTACATTCTGATCATAAACCAGTTGCTTCAATTATGTTTAAACCGTTGCACGCTGCACCCCTGTTTGTCACTGATAGGCGTTTAGAGAGTTTGAGACATGAGCTTTCAAACGACCCGCAAATGTCATCTCTGAAATAGACTATACTCGAAGGTTGGCCCAGGGAAAGGTCAGACTGCAAACCGGAAATTCGAGAATACTGGAATCACAGAGACGAATTGTCCGTCGAGGACAACCTCGTTTTCAGAGGTCAAGAATTGATAATGTAATGATTTCTACTAAAATATATGACAAAAGAGATGATTTTGATTTCAATATTGTAAATTTTCCTCATCTTGACGGGGATGTTCCCCGTACTCCATCTTATGGGGTTCATATATCTCAACTTATTCGTTTTGCTAGAGCTTGTTCATCTATTGACGATTTTAACAGTCGAAATCTCATTTTAACTGAAAAACTGCTGAAGCAAGGATATAGATACCATAAACTAAGAAAAACTTTCTATAATGAAGTACCAATGTAATCTCAAAGCGCTTCTACGACACGGTATTTCACATCCTGAATTTTATGGTGATGTGATTTACAAACTTCGTAAAATTATTGGACATACGCATTGTCTCACTTTGTTCATCAAATATGTTAAAAAATTCATTAAAAAAGGATTTGATCATGTAGTACTACAACACACTGCATGTTTGTTTGTGAACCCTTTTAAAGTTGGCAATCACGCTAGTCTCTTCGCATGTACGCCGACAAGAAAGGTTTAGTATTCTATAAAGGCGACCTCTTAAATCCAGAAACGGAAGGAGAACGTTGGATATCTGTACTATTTCGTTTTTTGTCGTACCCTTTATTACTTTTCTACAGTTACTCTGTTTGCAGCTCAATCATTGAGTACACTAGCGATAGGTGGATACAGTTTGTTCACTTAAATGTTTTCGTTATACATGCACTTTACCACTGTATTTGCCGTCGAGGTTGTTGTAGATTAGTCGGAGAGGGGATACGTTTATTTACACTGTTTGTCTTTTAGGGTGGGGATGGAATGAGTGTGGTTTTGGGCGCCCATAAACCGGTTTAACCCCCCAGTGATTTTTTGTCATTGACCGTTCCAAGGCGGTACTTCCATCTTCCCCTATTCTATGTTTGTTTTGTCTTTGTGTGTCTCTTGATATTTTATAGTTATGTACGTTGGCTGTTTCCTTGTGTTGCTGTTCGGGCGACTGTTTGTTCTATATGTGATGTTTCCTGCATGACTCATTTTTTGTACTATTACTCATTCCACGCGGCTTGCGAAATCACATGATTCAGCAAGTACACCCCAGTCATCTCGGGGTTACAAAAACATTGGAAAGGGCGAAAGATAGCTTGTTTTGGCCCGGAATGAGCAAAGAAATTACAGAACACGTAATACAATGCTCAGTTTGCCTCACACATAGGGACCCGAACACAAAGAGCTCATGATATCGACCGAGTTCGCAGACAGACCGTTTCAAAAAGTAGGCGCAAATCTATTTCATCTTGACGGCAAGAACTATCTGTTGACAATTGATTACTATAGTCGCTTTTTCGAAGTCGATTATCTGACAGATACGCGATCTGATACAGTTATACGCAAACTTCAGGTGCACATGTCGCGAAACGGAATTGCCGAAACATTAGTAACCGACAATGGTCTCTCCAATTCAGCAGCCAGGAATTTGCAAATTTTGCAAAATCTTGGATGTTTGAACATCACACATCCTCTCCTTTGCATCTGAAAGGAAATGCCCTATCCGAGAAAGGAGTAGGCATTGCCAAGAAACTCATGAAGAAAGCTAAATCATCTTGTCAAAGCCCATATTTAGCTTTTCTGTAGTATAGAAATACACATCTTGAATGCGGATTTACGCATGAACAGACTCAATAAAACCGAGTCTGCAATTTTCTCCTTTTGTGTTGTAATTTTGCTTTCCTTATTAGCTAGGGATGTAAAACAACCAATTTAATTCCCATCAGCAGCCCCTTCTACCTGACCGCAACAACTTCATTCAATGCCCCATAAGTAACACAGTCTGGGAGAATAGTGAAACATAAGTGCTACGACAGCCGTGAATGGACTGTGTAATACGATCAGCACGCTATTAATTGTTTCTGACATTTCAATTAGTTTAACGTTAATGCATGTTAACAATAGAAATTAGAGTTTCAGATAAACTTTCACACTGTAGATCCCTCAATTTTCATAATAGTTGATATGTATTAAGGTACTTTAATCAAATCATATATCTAGATAAATTCATATATTGATACATTGAATTTCTTTTTTAAAAAGAAGGGAGATGTTTTATATTTGTTGAAATAGACTATAACATGCAAAATGATTATATGTACTGGAGGCTCGAGCGGCTGGGTCCTATAGGGACAGTCGCGAATTAAAAGTCATTAATATGGCGAATCTCTGTTTGTAAACAAACCCGTCGATTTCGTGCATGCGCAGTTAACTGGTGGGCAAAAACACCAATAACAACCTATGTATCCCTATGTACAGGCTAAGCAACAGTTAGCCTACACATCATTTAACGACTGTGTTGGTTATGAATTGTTGATTTCTGTACATTTACTATATCCTCTGACTATAATGACAATTATGTTTTAGTTTCTAAGGATAGATACAACAAGAAGCTTGAATTTATCGGCCCTATGTACTACCAGCTGAACTTTGAAAAAAAAACACCTTGATCTGGCCTTTCTTTGAAATGGGGGACATTATTATTTATTTGTTGGACATGCCTGATATGTCGAAAAAATTAGATCAACATTATTTATATTTTTAATTCTCGTTTTATTTTAATTAGATCTAGGTACTAAGATGTACAGTCTCATGTGGTTCATTCTTGTGTTGTAAAGTCTTTCTGGCTACTGTATATTGCAGTACCGTAGCAGATCTAGTAAAAATATTTTAGAATATATCTAAATCATATCAATCCATATTATCTTTAGAACTTTGATTCACAATAAACTACCTTTTTAAATAGATCTAAATCGTTGGGGTTTAATTATGCTTAGCCATAGATCTAATTAGTCAAAACATAGTTATCTGCAAATCCAGCGGGGATACCTTTATTTACAATATTTGTAAAGCTAGGGTGACTTTGAGAGAAGTGTGAGGTTAGGACGTCCGTAAACCGGTTTAAACCCCCAGTGGTGTTTTTGCTGCTGACCGTGCCAAGGCGGTACTCTTTTTGTCACCCTTCCTTTTGTTTGCATTGCGTCTTTGTGCTTGTGGTTTGTTCATGTTGTGGAACGTTTGTCCCTGGTTCTTGTGTGTCTTTTGGTGTTTTCTGTGTTCATTTCGTGTGTGTGTGTGTGCGTTTGGGTGTGTGGTTGTGTGTGTGTGTGTCATGCTGTCTATCGGTGTTTTGGTGGTGGTTGCGTCTTGCATGTGGCTTTGCCTGCTTGACTTTACTACTTTTCTATTGTTCGGGAAGCTGTTTAACAAATCATAACTTTAGACAATTGTCACATTGTTTGGTAGTTGTTACATTAGACGCATTCCTGTTACGTAATAGTTAATAACTTTGTTGATAAGATTGTGTGTGATAGATGGCAGTTGTGTGATCGCTGACCCTTGTCCCCTGCTCAGAAATTAGGGGATTTACTGACCATCTGGCACATTTGATCGTTACTATTTTCCCAGGTCTAGTAAGTAAATTAGCGGTATTTTGGCTGAGTAAGTAATGTAATAGTATAGTCTCCAACTGTCTAACACAATTCATTTTCAGTATTCAAAACAAATAGTTCGTATTGTTAAAATCTTTGAATGCGGGAAATAAAAGTACTAACATTTGCAAAATGAAGACCGAAATAACATATATAGCTAAAAAAGCCACCCTCTGACCAGGGTCTTAACTGTTTATTATTCACAATCATATAGCAAATTTAAATCTTATTATATAATGAATTGAATCTACAGTTAAACACGGACTGGCCATTCCGCCTTAATATCTAAGCATTCAAAGGTGTAACCCTTTCTCTAATATAAAAAATTCTGAAGGGTGGTGATCCCCCGAAAGCAAAAATTGCAACACAAAAAGAGAAAATCGCAGACTCGGTTTTATTGAGTCTGTTCATGAGCAGTAATTGAAAGTGCAACACTGCTCACGCCCCCTAGCACCGGCTTAAGCGGTATTCAATTTTCAGAACAAGATGTACTGAAATTCATGATCTCGAAGGATCAGAAGGTATAACAACACTGAGAATGCAGTACGGGGCGACGTTTTACGGCCGCCACACAAGCACTTAACACCTGCTGTTGTGAAGATTATAAATTCTGAAGGGTGGTGATCCCCCGAAAGCAAAAATTGCAACACAAAAAGAGAAAATCGCAGACTCGGTTTTATTGAGTCTGTTCATGAGCAGTAATTGAAAGTGCAACACTGCTCACGCCCCCTAGCACCGGCTTAAGCGGTATTCAATTTTCAGAACAAGATGTACTGAAATTCATGATCTCGAAGGATCAGAAGGTATAACAACACTGAGAATGAAGTACGGGGCGACGTTAAAGTTTAACGTGTTTTCATGTATTTGCAAACAGCGTAGACTCAGATCATACGGCTCCTATAGGAGCCGTATGTTCTGGGTCTGCTTTATGAAATTGTAATAGGTCGGACTCTACAGTTTCTACCAACAAAACAAGCCTGTCTACAAATGTCATTAGAAACATTAGCATATAAATATTCATGATATCATTATTTCTTACATGAATACTGAGCAGGGAAAGCCGGGTTAATCATCACAAAGTAGCAGAATAACAAGAATGTTTTCTTAGTTATACAATTCATAAAAATATGTTTATTTGTTTAAAACTCCTAACCCTTTATAAACACATTTGCAAATGATTAGACTCAGATCATATTGCATATAGAAGCTTTTTGATAAGGGGCTCTGCTCTGTTTGCTTATCCCTTTATCATACATAAACAGTTTTCCTGCCATTGCAAACAGAGTAGACCAAGATCTGAAGGCTATTGGATCCGTATGGTCGGGGCCCACTCTGTTTGCTTATGAAATTATATCAGATTCGACTCTTCATGTCTACCAGTACCAAAACATTTAAGGCATGTGTTTCTATACCATTATAAAAAATCAGCTAATAAATATAAATGAAGTTACGAATTCATCTAAAAATGTATACCTGACATTACCCGGCAACAGAAGTAAGAGTTCTGAAAACATCGACATTTTTTCACATGTTTGCAAACAGAGTAGACCCGGATCAGGGTATTCTGTTTTCTTATGAATATTTTTTCTATTTATGTCGGATCTGACACTACAGTTTTTTTCTAATACCAAAACATCCTCAATACATATGCTATTATAAAAATTAATTTAATAAATATGCATGATATTAGTATTCCTTACAAGAATAGTCACGGAGTAAAGGGTCCCAGTCAATTTATATGTCAACTCTTAATTCTGGGTGAACTTTCACGCCTTATGATTTTATATAAATTTGCAACAAATAACGTTTTTGTCATGATTGGCAGTAAAGTATCCTGTGATAGGAACTTTGTGACACCTCTTTAGAAATGCGTTTACTTTCTAATCAAGTATACCCTTTAGATATGACCCTTTATCAAATACAGCTAATACTTGTGTATTTTACCAATATTTTAACTTTTTTTCTGATTATAAATTTGTACTGTGTAATACCCATGCATTGAAAAGCTTATATTTTTCAATTCCACAGGTTGTCATGTTAAAGTGTTGTTATTTTTTGTACAACCGACTACAAATAAAGATCTTTTTATCGTGTAAATACATTTTCCAGAATAAATTTTCGATTCATGTTTATGTTTTTACACGTACTATCGATGTAATTATCATCAACGATTGCACCATAATCGTTTTTTATTAATATTAACAGAAGTTTTCAAAGTGATGTCAATGTTTCTGTTATTGTGTACATATCAGCTGTCAGTCTTTTTACCCACCAAGCTTTTCTCGGCTAGGATAACAGGTGCGCGTGACGTCACGGCGATTCGCCCTATAGTTAAGAAATGAATGACGTACTTCCGGTGTTCATGAGGTTATGCAACGCATGGCTTTATGAGCAAAGTTAGTGAAGCCCGAAGGGTTTCACGTGAATCTTTGCTCGTAACGCTATGCGTTGCATAACCTCATGAACACCGGGAGCACGTCAAATATTTCTTATATTTATATTCCATTGTATTTCTTATATTTCAACGGATCCGGTATTGAAATGAACGTTCATGGGAAAATGCAACTTTCTTTTTAGAATAAGGTTATAAGAATCGAGAATGGGAGACTGGGTGACGATGAATATGTGGGTAAACTCACGTGTGTTAAGACGATTGGAAGCAGTGTGGTTGATTATGTATTATGTAGACCTATGTTGTTTGACTATTTTAACACATTTTCAGTAGACAATCCGAATATTCTGTCAGATCACTGTCTGATTAGTTTTGGTCTTAAGAAATCCAGCACATGTACACATAGCGATAACCAGGTACAGACAGAGAATGAAGAAGTCAGATTTAAATATGCATGGAATGAAAATAAAATACACACCTTTAATAATGCAATTAATAGCGATGATGTTAGAGACAGGCTCCACACCCTTGTGAACAATTCAAACCATGCCGAACTATCCGAAGATATTGATAGTAACTTGAGTGAGTTTTATTCAGTTATTAGTGAAGTGTGTGATCCTTTATTTAAGATAGACTTTCATACAAATTCATCCAGTAATATTAATAACTCAAAAAATTATAGTACAGGGAAGCAACCATGGTATGATGCTGAGTGTAAAAAAAAAACGAAACACATTTTACGAAACACTTCATGAATATAGACAAAATCAGACATCTGATGCCAGAGTGTCCATGGCAACTGCAAGGACTGAGTACAAATCAACTTTAAGACGCAAAAAAAGTGTATTTCGATAAAAATCAAACAAATAAATTAGAGGCGTTGCGCTTCAAAAATGCAAGGGAATATTGGAAGATGCTGAAAGGCCTATCACATACAAACGTATCATCTACATTAAACACATCTAATTTCTTTGAATATTTTAAATCCATAAACGATCCTGATTCTGTATTTTTCAAGTAGATGAAGACGTCATTCATTTTAATGAGAGATATTTAAATAACGAATTACAGGAAATGTTCTCAGAATTGAATATTGACATAAGTATTGATGAAATTCGTAAGGCATGTAAAGATCTCAAAAATGGCAGATCGGGGGGCCTGATTATGTCTTATATGAATATTTTAAATACGGTATTGACGTATTTATTCCTTACTTATGCAAATTATTTAATACTATTTTAGACAAAGGGTACTTCCCTGAAAAATGGTCAGAGGGTCATATAATTCCATTACATAAAAAAGGAGATGTAAATGACACCGGAAACTACCGAGGCATAACTCTACTTAGTACTTTAGGTAAACTGTTTACAAGGATATTAAATACAAGGCTTAATAAATGGGCAGAAGATTATCATGTATATGTAGAGGCACAAGCAGGTTTTAGAAAGAATATGTGTACCATAGATAACATATTTATTCTACATGGGGTGATAACGCATCTGCTGAACGAAAATAAAAGATTGTTTGTAGCTTTTGTAGATTTTAAGAAGGCTTTTGATTTTGTGGTTCGCGATATCCTTTGGTTCAAACTTCTGAAATATGGGATCAGGAGGAAAATACTTAATGTAATTCAATCTATGTATAGAAACCTTAAATCGAGGGTCAAATATGAAAACCGTTTAAGTGAAGAATTTATATGTACGTTAGGGGTAGCTCAGGGGGGAAGTATTTCGCCATTTTTATTTTCTATGTACCTTAATGATCTTGAGGAAGCCTATATATTAAAAGGATATGAGGGAATAGACGTTGGTATGCTAAAATTGTGTTTGCTTCTTTACGCAGATGATGTACTTTTGTTCTCTTATTCAGAGAGCGGTCTACAATCGGGTCTAAACATTTTACAAGAATATTGTGAAAAATGGAAACTAACTGTAAACACTGAAAAGACAAAAATCTTAATTTTCAGGAAAGGCGGTAGACAGAATAGGTATCCGAATTTCACATTCGATGGCAAGAACTTAGAAATCGTTAGTAAATTCAATTATTTAGGGGTCGTATTTTCAACTGGGGGGTCATCTACAGAAACACACACTGCTCTTAACGAACAGGCAATAAAGGCAGTTTATAAGCTTAAATCTTATCTGTACAAATTTACAGATATATCTGTTAGACATAAACTTGAGCTCTTTGATAAACTTATTTTACCAATCTTAAACTATGGAAGCGAGGTTTGGGGGTTTAGCAATGAAACTAAGCTCGAACGTGTCCATTTAAAATTTTGTAAACAAATACTCGGGGTGCGACAGCAAACACAGAACAATTTTATTTATGGGGAGCTGGGTAGATCCAACCTAAAAGTACACAGGTTTATCTCGCTTATTAGATACTGGTTAAAAATTACACAATGCTCTGATTCGAAATACATCAAAGTTGTTTACAATATGATGCTTACTGATATGGAAATATATCCAAATAAGCCTTCTTGGGCATCGAAACTCAAGTATTTACTAGAGAACTTAGGGCTTAATTATGCTTGGTTAAACCAGGGAGTGGGTAGTGTCGATTTATTCTTGAAACTGTGTAAACAGAGATTGTCTGATCAATTCATTCAATCATGGAACTCAGAGATTAGTAATTCAACGCGCGCAGATACTTACAGACTGTCTACAGATTTTGGTTTCAAGTCGTACTTGAATCACGTAACAATTACAAAATTTAGACATGACTTAACTAGACTCAGGATGTCCTCACACAGATTAGAAATAGAAACGGGGCGCAGGCATAAACCTAGAAAAATACCTAGGAATGAGCGGAAATGTCATATATATATATGTAACGCACTCGAAGACGAGTTCCATTTTTTATTAGAATGTACTTTATACACAGAATTGAGAAAAATGTATATTAAGCCTTATTTCTGGCGAACTCCAAATATTCCTAAGTTTATAGAACTAATGCAAATGGAAAATCCAGTGTTGATAAAGAAATTAGCCACGTATGTTTATAAGAGTTTTAAAATAAGAAATGATAGATTATATATGAGTGGTACATCTAGGTCTACACCAGAAATCCCTTAGAGAAAACGTCTTACTCTGAGCTGGCTCAAAATATTTCTGTAAGTTGTTTTGATCCAGATTAGACGCCTAGTAGCAAATCATCTGACCAGGAAACAAACTTTGTAACATTAAATAAGATAAAAGCGAAATAAATTACTTTCATATTAAATTAAAAATTTAATTAAAGTTAAGATTAGTTCATTTACAGCAAGTTAGTCGATGATTTGAGCTGATGAAGTTTATTTAATTGCAATAACTACAATTCTTGTTTTCTAAATATTAATTCAACTTGTTTAGAGAGTTATCTCCCTGTCGCGGGTAAACATCTTTCACGGTCAGCGCGTACTTACTGTATTTTTGTTAACTGCTAATGCAAACGCTACATGTTTCAATCTACAGAGTGCTGATCGTGTAACTGAGTGCCTGTGACAGTCGGAACTCTGACTGATGCTTATATAACATCATGCGTTACTCATTAATCTTTCTTACGTGAAAAAATTACCGGAACAGAATAAGACCATTTTCCTCTCGAACGCGATGCATGCGTATGGTTGTTGGAGTGTATGGAGAGTATATGAGGATCTTTAAATCACTCTGCTGTTGACCATGTAATAATCATTATTTGCTACCTTGTACTGTTGGGCCTATGGCCTTTGTACTCAATAAAGTATCTATCTATAAGGACGTTGCAGGGCGAATGTAAATATTGTTTAATTGATGGCTTATCAACAGTAACAACTTATATCGCCGACCCAACAACATAACAAAACAGACATATTGAATGAAATTCCGTGTAAACGGTATTTGATACAATCATGAAATGACGTCAGAAAGAAAACAGTGGTCCGGAAACAGCATAAATCGAACGAAGTGTGTCAAAGAAATATATAGTTTTGCTTGTATTCGGAAGAATTAATCAGAAAATGGGTTTTATGCAAGAATAGCGTTAATACACGTTTGTTTTCGGGCAATAACATCTGCAACAACAGTCTCTTGAACACTGCAGGTGTTATTGTCCGAAAAAACGTGTATTAACCCTCTATTAATTTCGGGCCGCATTCGGCACCGTTAGAGTGGGTCGCGGTTTAACTATGCCCGTTTGCGCATGCGAACTCAATGGAGAGCTTGGAAAATAATGGATGTAGCAGGGGCACCGCGTAAAAGTTAAAACTAGAAGAACATCCGATATTTTGGACCTTTAAGAACAACGATAAGTTACTCAATTCCTTGTTAAAGGCCACACAAGGTATAGACTATTCGTAAGGAAGTTCCGTACAAATAGAAATAAGTACCGTGTACGCTATTCACACGGGAGTCAATGACACTGTATGATTTTATCCAATATGTACTTTTCTCTGTTTTTGCAGCAAAAAAACATTAGATTTTGTAAGCTGTGGATAATGTTGGAATTTGCGCCAGTTTCGATCCGGTCCAGGAATTTTCCAGCTCATGTTTTAATGATTTAATATAGAGCGTTAAGTTACAGCTGACAAAGCCCCACACAAAAATAAACATATAGATATTCTAGAAGGAGTGCAAAGAAGAGCCACTAAACAATTGCCAGAGCTCAGAAACCTCACATATGAGGAACGTCTGAAAAGACTGAATCTCCCTACGTTGTCATATAGAAGGGCACGTGGGGATATGATTGAGGTCTATAAAATGATCAGTGGTATTTATGATAAGAAGGTCGGAAAATTCCTCAAACTAAGGGAGGACCAAATACAAAGAACATCAACACGGGGAAACCAAAAGAAAATCTACCCCCAAAGAGCAAAATTAGACTTAAGAAAATACAGCTTTGGCATAAGAACGGTTAATATGTGGAATAGCTTAACTGAAGAGGTTGTAAATGCAAAAACCTTAAATACATTCAAAAATAGGTTAGATAACTTTTGGAAAAATCAAGAAATTAAATTTAACTATAAGGCCAATATAAGAACCGGAACAAAAGAACAACAATCAGTAATAGAAGAGTCCAGCATAGAGGATCCTCAGGAACCTGAGCCGGAAAACAACGATAAGTAACGATAAGTAAGTAAGTATTATATAGCTTTATACGCGAATATCGTGGTATCACGAATCTCGTGGTATTCGCATTACGTCACACTGCTTCCGTAAACATACGAACCTGTTTGACCTACTTTATAGTATCTAATTGAAAAACATTTTCTGAAGCTAAAATGGATCGATTTCTGTATGTTAAAACACAAAATCCAAGAAAATGCACTTTAAATCACACAAAGAACCCCCGAAATCCGCAATATTTTGTCAATTTTAATTCAACTCTAGATCCGCCACCCTCTATCAATTCTCTCAATTCGTCTGCAACAATTCTGCCATTATAAGGTCAGACACGACCAATGTTTTGGTTTTTCTTAACAGTTGAACCCCAAGCAATATATTTATTGATAGTGGTAATAAAATTATTAGCCTCTGATCTTAATACCACAAACTTCGAGTATGACGTCATAAATGCAAATGACTGCCAGTGATCTAGTTTATCTACATGCTGCAGAGCACTACTGTGATATTTTTTAAAAGTAATAACAAGCATATCGAAGATAACGGATGGATGTCATCAGAAATGCTATTTTTTTACAAGTAATTTCTCCCTTAGATCTCTATTACTTATAAAACCATTAAGTACCACGGACTTCGGGAACACCTGTCTACATGAGGCTTATATACAAGAGCAATAGATTACTCAAATTCTCTGGAATTTTAGAGATTAGCCTATGCACCTACATTAACTAGTAAAGGAGCCGGTCGAAAATTGGTGCTAATTTCAGTTATGAAATAACGATTATATTCGATTTGATTAAAGACAGGTTCCATTATCAAAGCTAATTCAAAGCAATAATCGTATCTTTGATAAATCGGAGTTGTTTGTCAAGGAAATAATGCATTTTAAAAGTTTAAATCCGTTTTAAACCTTTAAGCCAAATAATTACAAATAATTAGCACTGTAGATCAATGACCTCATTTGCAAATTAATTAGTCAACCCGGATTAAAGTAACACAAACAATTTAAAATAATAACTATCTTTATTGAATAAAACAATTGATGACACGTACACGGTACTTATTTCTATTCGTACGGAACTTCCGTACGAATAGTGACTCGGGCTATTAGTACGGTAAAAAAGTAAAAAGAAAAAAAAAATTGCTCAAAGCCTTTTTCGGAAATCTGGTAAATTTGTTTCAACCGGGTACATGTACCGTTGCCATAATTAGCGGCCTAAAACGAAAGTACGAGTGTGAACATTTTGTGACTATCAGGATTAAAAGCAAAGGTAAATGTGATATTTTGAACGACATTATTTGTTTTATTTATATTTTGCACGTGTTGGGACCTAATAATCTACAGTTGCACGTGATTAATGCTTTCGGCATAACTACACCTTTTTGGCATATATGGTTTTGACTTCACGCCAGCAGCAAAAACTAAATATGAATATGAATGATGAAAAACACAATGAAGAATGATAATGAGATAATTTTAATGAAAAATAAGCTTGTGTGATGTCAAATTATTTGGACTAGTAACTTACCCATAATTTTGTGCCGGTGATGGACGCTAACACAATCATATACTTGTTCAGTATTTATAATGCAAAACTCTGCCAACTATATATATGCATGAAGTAATGTCATGTTATTTCGACACTTTTAACTTGCCTGTCGTTGATGGTCTTCCAATATAAAGCAATACACCATTTTCACCAACCGTTAAAATTTACCCTAGCACAGGTTTGTAGGCTATGTTGAAGGCATACCCGAAACGCATGACAGCTAGCCTGCTGCAAACAAAAGGAATAAATACAGATTTTACTTTGTGCTGCAGTCTAGAGCAATAGAGCTAAATCTGATCAGATAACTGCTATAGGAATCATCTGATCTGGATCTACTCTGTTTGCACGTATGTTAAAAGGTGTATCTATGAAGTAATTTCAGGTTAAACGGTGGCTTTCACTGTAGGTACCAAGTCAAATGACATGATTTTTTTAAAGTTCTTTCTATTATTGAACACGACAATTTTTCTACTGTGCACAGATGGATTAAAATGTTATTACTGAGCACTGTTACGGTACTTTTCTTTTCGAGTCAATCCATTTTTAGCTCACCAGAGCACAAAGTGCTCAGGGTGAGCTTTTGTGATCGCCTGATGTCTGTCGGCGTTTCTTGTGCGTCGTCCCGCGTCAACAATTTGAACCTTTAAAAGTCTTCTCCTCTGAATCTACAGGGTTCTCAGCTTTCATCTTTGGCACCTAGCATCACCTAGCATCACCTATAGGTCCTCTACAAAAGTTATATAAGTTAGGTCCCAGGAGTCAAAATTGGCCCCGCCACGGTCCCAGGGGTGGCCAGTTTTCTCTAGCTAACTGTTGTTTTCTGTACAAGTAGAAGAATGCTGGGTTCACTTAGGTTAGGCATGGGGGAAACTTTAAAAATCTTCTTGTCAAAAACTACATGTCACAGAGCTTAGATATTTGGTGTATAGATTTACTAAGTATACCTTATTAAAATTGGTTAATATCATAGTTCTGAGGTTAAAATTAGCCCTGCCCTGTTGGTTATACTTTAAAATAGACTTTTACACTATAAAGGACCCCAGATACTCAGTCTGTCTTACGCAATCACTGGGTAGGTAAAGTTCCTGGTCAAAACTCTATAAAGGTGTCTGCTTAAGAATTAGTGTCTGTTTGTTCACACTGTTTTTAACCCATTCCCTCATAGGCTATTTTCAAATCCTACCTCTTGGAAAATTTCAGAATCTATGTGTAGATTTGAAACCATTGTGATAAATAGAGCATTTACTCCTATGGAGCAAATGCTCTATTTATCAGAAAGGCTTTTTTCAGATCCTACCTCTTTGAATAAATCTGCTGATATTAGGAGCATTAATTATAGAAAAGGAAAATTTCAGAATTGTGTAGATTTGAAACCATTGTGATAAATAGAACATTTACTCCTATGGAGCAAATGCTCTATTTGTCACAATGGTTAGCAAATGCTAGGAGCATTAATTAGAGAAAAGGAAAATTTCAGAATCGTGTAGATTTCAAATCATTGTGATAAATAGAGCATTTGCTCCATAGGAGTAAATTAACTCATAGACAAACCACATATAAAGTTACATACCGGTATGTGTCAGATCAGAATTCAAACTGTGTGCTAATTAAGGTCAAGTCATGCTAAGCAGTGATAGGGCTGTCATCTGTTAGAAATGTTGTCTGCTTATTCATAGAGGATAAATCTGGGTCTACTCTATTTGCAAATGTGTGAAAACATGTTTATATGAGGGAAAGGGTTAATTAGAGAAAAGGAAAATATCAGAATTGTGTAGATTTGAAACCATTGTGATAAATAGTGCATTTACTCATATGGAGCAAATGCTCTATTTATCACAGACTTTTTTCAGATCCTACCTCTTTGAATCAATCTACTGATAAGGAGCATTAATTAGAGACAAGGAAAATTTCAGAATTGTGTAGATTTGAAACCATTGTGATAAATAGAGCAAATGCTCTATTTAAGGAGCAAATGCTCTATTTATCATAATGGTTTCATAAAGTGAATATTACAGAGGCGTAGAACAAAGGCTTTTTAGCTCACCAGAGCACAAAGTGCTCAGGGTGAGCTTTTGTGATTGCCTGATGTCCGTCGTCGTGCGTCGTCCCGCGTCAACAATTTGAACCTTTAAAAATCTTCTCCTCTGAATCTACAGGGTTCTCAGCTTTCTTCTTTGGCACATAGCATCATCTGTAGGTCCTCTACAAAAGTTGTATAAATTATGCCCCCTGAGTCAAAATTGGCCCCACCCTGGGGGTGTCAAATTTTCAATAGAAACATATAGTGAAAACTTTGAAAATCTTCTCCTGAAACTGGAAGGTTCTCAACTTTCATATTTGGCACATAGCATCATCAGGGCTTTCCCCAGGCCCTTTTCGCATGACGGGCCCGACATTCGATCTTTGTCGGTGGCGAAAATCCGACACCCCTTAATTTCTCCGACATGTAAAAATTCTCAAGCCGGCGCCCTTTCAAACGTGTTTGTTTATATATATATCATTTTAAGTGACAAGTATACACACAGACTTCCCTTGGTGTTTCAGTGTCTCAGGCTATCAGCCAACACCCGCAGCGCGTACCGTACGCATGGATGATTGCATGGGGGGGGGGGGGTTCATAGATCTTTATCAAATATTGGTTTTGAAGGTAGTCTCATGTTACTTCCATGGTACAGAGTCAGACTCTTTTCACAAGCTTCACCTTTTTTCAGACTTTGAGAGATGATTCTCTGAACTGAAACGTTAAAAGGACCAGTGTCACATACATCAACATCCAATTCCTTCAGACGACTTTCATACAAGGTCTTCTAACATTGAAATTTCCATACCATGAGTCTGTGAAAATGTGGGCAGCAACCAAGCACAGGCCTTTCAGTGTGATGAGTGAATTTTCCAAATATTGAAACTACATGTAGTTCAGACCAGAAGTTTTAAGCAATTAAGACTTAAGTATACATTGTCTGATCTACTTGCAAAAAAAATTATCTTTGTGAATTTGCAAAAGAACATGTTTAAAAGTTTCGTGCAAGGAAGGTGGTGCTGTGGTTGTAGTTATGTTTAATGTATATTCTGTTTTTAGCTCACCAGAGCACAAAGTGCTCAGGGTGAGCTTTTGTGATCGCCAGATGTCTGTCGTCCGTCGGCGTGCGTCGTCCGTCGTCGGGCGTCAACAATTTGAACCTTTAAAAATCTTCTCCTCTGAATCTACAGGGTTCTCAGCTTTCATCTTTTGTACATAGCATCACCTATAGGTCCTCTACAAAAGTTATATAAATTATGCCCCTGGGGTCAAAATTGGCCCCGCCCCAGGGGTGGAAAGTTTTCAATAGAAACATATAGTAAAACTTTGAAAATCTTCTCCTCTGAAACCAGAAGGTTATTAGCTTTCATATTTGGCACATAGCATCATGTTCAGGTCCTCTACAAAAGTTATAAAAATTATGACCCTGGGGTCAAAATTGGCCCCGCCCCAGGGGTGGGCAGTTTTCAATAGAAACAAATAATGAAATCTTTGAAAATCTCCTCTGAAACTGAAAGGCTCTCATCTTTTATATTTGGCACAGAGCAGCATATGTAGGTCCTCTACAAAAGTTGTATAAATTAAGGCCCTGGGGTCAAAATTGGCCCCGCCCCAGGGGTGGGCAGTTTCCAATAGAAATATATAGTGAAAACTTTAAAAATCTTCTCCTCTGAAACTAGAAGGTTCTCAGCTTTCATATTTGGCACATAGCATCATGTTCAGGTCCTCTACAAAAGTTATATAAATTATGGCCCTGGGGTTAAAAATGGCCCCGCCCCAGGGGTGGGCAGTTTTCAATGGAACAAATAGTGAAATCTTTGAAAATCTTCTCCTCTGAAACTGGAAGGCGCTTAGCTTTCATATTTGGCACAGATCATCATGTTCAGGTCCTCTACAAAAGTTTTATAAATTATGCCCCTGGGGTCAAAATTTGGGCCGCCTCAGGGGTGGGAAGTTTTCAATAGAAACATATAGTAAACCTTTGAAAATCTTCTCCTTTGAAATCAGAAGTTTCTCAGCTTTCATATTTGTCACATAGCATCATGTTCAGGTCTTCTACAAAAGTTATATAAATTATGCCCCTGGGGTCAAAATTGGCCCCGCCCCAGGGGTGGACAGTTTTCAATAGAAACAAATAGTGAAATCTTTGAAAATCTTCTCCTCTGAAACTGGAAGGCGCTCAGCTTTCATATTTGGCACAGAGCATCATGTTCAGGTCCTCTACAGAAGTTATATTAATTATTGCCCTGGGGTCAAAATTGTCCCCTCCCCAGGGGTGGGCAGTTTTCAATGTAAACAAATAGTGAAAACTTCGAAAATCTTCTTCTCTGAATATGGAAAGTTCTCAGCTTTCATATTTGGCACATAGCATCATGTATAGGTCCTCTACAAAAGTTATATGAATTATGGCCCTGGGGTCAAAATTGGCCCCGCCCCAGGGGTGGGTAGTTTTCAGCAGAAACATATAGAGAAAACTTTGAAAATCTTCTCCTCTGAAACTGAAAGGTTCTCAGCTTTAATATTTGGCTCATAGCATCATGTTCAAGTCCTCTACAAAAGTTATATAAATTGCGCCCCTGGGGTCAAAATTGGCCTGCCCCAGGGCCGGCTAGTTTTTAGCTCACCAGAGCACAAAGTGCTCAGGGTGAGCTTTTGTGATCGCTTGATGTCCGTCGTCCGTCGTCCTGCGTCAACAATTTGAACTTTAAAAGTCTTCTCCTCTGAATCTACAGGGTTCTCAGCTTTCATCTTTGGCACATAGCATCACCTATAGGTCCTCTACAAAAGTTATATAAATAATGCCCCTGGGGTCAAAATTGGCCCCGCCTCGGCCCCAGGGGTGGCCAGTTTTTTCTAGCTGACTGTTGTTTTCTGTACAAGTAGCAGAATGCTGGGCTCACTTAGGTTAGGCATGGGGAAAACTTCAAAAATCTTTTTGTCAAAAACTACATATCACAGAGCTTAGATATTTGGTGTATAGATTTACTTAGTATCCCTTATTGACATTGGTAAATATCATAGTTCTGAGGTTAAAATTGGCCCTGCCCTGTTGGTTATACTTTAAAATATTATTTTACACTATAAAGGTTCCTCTGAACTAGAGGGATTGAGGTCACTCCATCTGTGTTGCATAATCACTGAATAGGTCAAGTTCCTGGTCAAAACTCTATCAAGTTGTCTGCTTCAGAATTAGTCTCTGTTTGCTCACACTGTTTTTATAGCTCACCAGAGCACAAAGTGCTCAGGGTAAGCTTTTGTGATCACCTGATGTCCGTCGGCGTGCGTCGTTCGTCGTCCGTCGTCCGTCGTCAACAATTTGAACCTTTAAAAATCTTCTCCTCTGAATCTATAGGGTGCTCAGCTTTCATATTTGGCACATAGCTTCACCTATAGGTCCTTTACAAAAGTTTTATAAAGTCAAAATTGGCCCCACCCTGGGGGTGTCAAGTTTTCAATAGAAACATATAGTGAAACTTTGAAAATCTTCTTCTCTGAAACTGGAAGGTTCTCAGCTTTGATATTTGGCACATAGCATCATCTATAGGTCCTCTACAAAAGTTATATAAATCATGTCCCTGGGGTCAAAATTGGCCCCGCCCTAGGGGTGGCAAGTTTTCCGTAGCAAAAACTACATGTCCCAGAGCTTAGATATTTGATGTATGGATTTACTTAGTTTACCTTTAAGAATTTTGTTAATATCATAGTTCTGAGGTTAAAATTGGTCCTGCCCTTTGGGTTATACTTTAAAATAAGCTTTTTCACTTCAGAAACTGCGGCTAAAGGTTTCTCCTACAACCCAGTCCACTGAGACTGACCTAGTAGTATAGCCAGTTCCAGTGGTTTTACCCTTAGTCTAATCAGTAGAGTAGAAATTGTATTTAGCCAAATAAATAACAAACACTCATTTTAGATGGAGAAAACTAAGTGGATAATTCTCAAAATGCTCTTTGCATATCTATGTCCTGCATTAAGCTCTCAGATATCAATATAGAGTCTTATCAGTATATCTTTTGTGAAGTTTAGCTGAATACAAGTCAAGTGTCCTATGCTGTAGCATTCTTTATCAGTATTATAGTTGTTTCAGAATTGTCTGCTTGTCAAAGATTGTTCACACTGTTTTTTCAGCGGTTAGCTGTCTATTTTCACTTTTGTTCTAGTTTTCCACCAATCAGAAACTATGTTACATTGTAATTTGCATATGGCCTACTAGTATTTTCTAGTAAACCGTATTTTCATTAGTTAATCCCTTGACTGGCATACAGACTTTTTATAATGCCTCTACACATGGCCAAACTGGATGTAGGACGTTTCGGCATAGGAAGTTTCGCCCCGGATGTTTCGCCCCAGGACGTTTTGGCCATCTATTTATTCGGCATAGGACGTTTCGGCAAAAATTGAAAATTTGTATTAAAAAGTAAAAAATGAATAATCAAAATCATTAAATAACTATCTATATGTTAAATATTGATATGTGGTCCATTTGTTTTGGTTTATACAGATCAGGATATTAGCTAAGCAGGTGACATATTCACACTTACTCAACCTCGGGTACAATGAGTGATAAAGAGGTGCTTTCAAACTATAGTCACATTGCTTAGTCACTAAAACAGCCGGAGACCACATAACACATTACTAATGATTTACTATCCCATTCAGTTTTGATTTTAGTCTTGGTCCAAACTGTTTGCCACTCACTTTATGCTTTTGTTTTCAGTCAAAATGTTGTTTAATTCAACTTTTGGTGGATTCAAATACATGTACAATACTGTAGTCACATAGTTGTTTATTACCATGATCTGTAAAACAATATGAATTATTTATTACTTTGGTCATTATCAAAACTAGAGTGTATAATACATAAACAATATTACTGAAACTATATAGATCTATTATCCCCAAAAGGTCAGGATCAATTTTGACTATTCAATTTTTGGTGTGTCATACGTATACTTTATATCAGTTCCTAACCCATTATCGTTCTTATCACCTCATGGTAATGATTGCTGAGCATTATTGCCAGTTTGCCAAAACCACTATTAAACTTTTAAACATTTATCATCATTTTGCTATCAATTTAAAACCATATTTGATCACATCCACTTTGACGAACAGGTAGTTTGCCGAAACCACCATAATTCACAGGCAATGCTATAGGAAATAAAGTAGAAATGTTGTTTAGTATATTAGAATAGTGGCATTAATAGTATTAATTACTATCCCCGACCACAGCACCAATTAAGGCTCTGGTTATTCGCTCTCTGTGATATAAGGCTACTTACTGAAGGCTAATGTTACGGCTCTATCACCTGGCGCTTTGGATCGAGTAGTAGGTTGAGATAGCTAACTTTATATTGTTTTAAAAATGCATGTATATTCAGTTAATGGTGTCACTAATGATGATGCACACACATCAATTAATGCGTTGATCCAGGCTATAGATAAATACCTCTCTTTAAGTAATTACAGCCTCTGCACAAACAAAAACTAAATTCTGTTTGCTTTACTTAAAGTGTATTCAATTAGTTATCTTCATATCAATATAAATATACATGCTTTCAAGTAAATTTTTATAATAGGTAAAATGAAGAACTAACTTCAGATGGTTTTAAAAAATACTTTGACATTGTACATTTTAATAGTGATTTCCTATAAAAGTAACTTGATTTTTTCCATAATTGCTTATTCTACTCCAAGTCATTTCCATTGCATGCTTCTCTGCTGGTATAATTACAAGCAATCCTTCATAGATCTAGTTCTCTATACTAACAGAATCTCGAAACATTGAAATTAAGTTGGCAGAGATTTAATATCATTATTGTTTTGTACATAATGTCAATATTTAATGCCGCTGAATATCTTTTTAAAAGATATTTCTTGTTAATACATGTCAATCTTACAATTAACTCTCTTGTACAAAACAATTATGAAGTACAATATTGGATTCTGATCTGACACATATGTAATTTGAAGTTACATATGCGTCAGATCAGAATCCAAACTGTGCTAGATCTCCCTTTGCACTTTTGATAACAACTGGGTTGCCTCCCTTCTGGGTAGACAACTGATATTTTTAGATCTGGCCTATTGCACAGACAATTAACCCTTTACTCCATAATTATGCATTTCTGCACCATTGCAAACAGAGTAGACCCAGATTAGATGGCTCATTTAGTAGCCATATGATCAATCTGCTCTGTTTACTTATGATATTACATAGTGCAAATTGCATTAAATTATTTCCATTTTTGTGTACAATATACAATGTACTTATAATATGTTTACTTAACCCTTTCCCTCATATAAATGCCTTTTCATACATTTGCAAACAGAGTAGACCCAGATCAGGCGGCTCCTTTAGCAGCTGTCTAATTAGGGTCTACTCTGTTTGTTAATGGAATTTGAAAGATGTTTTTCATTACTTTCTTAAATGGCTACACTTTCTGTTTTTAGCTCACCAGAGCACAAAGTGCTCAAGGTGAGCTATCGTGATACCCCTGTGTCCGGCGTCCTCTGTCCGTCTGTCCGTCTGTCCGTCTGTCAGTCTGTCCGCACTCACCAAAGGGTAGTTGTGTGACTTTTTCTAACTAGTCCCACAAGTAAAATCATTAACCTGGCCATCTCTTGTGACATTAACCTGGCCATTTCTTGTGACATTAACCTGGCCAGTTGTGGGACATAGGGTTAGGGTTAGGGTTAGCTTCCAGATCATTCTTTTCCAAAGTTAGAGCCAAAAATAGTTTTTCTTGTGGGACTAGTCACACAAGAAAAGATCAAAGGAAAAAGTCACACAACTACCCATTTGTTAGTCTGTCCGTCTGTCTGTCCGTCAACAATTTCAAACGACTTCTTCTCTGAAACCGACTGCCCAATTGTAACCAAACTTGGTCAGATACATACTGTGGGTGGGTGCTTCAAAAGTTGTTAAAAGATAGTGGGCGGGGCCATCGGTCTTGTTGCCATGGCAACTGTACGCAATATCTAGAAAAATCTTCTTCTCCAAAATGACTTGTCCGATTTGAATATAGTTTTCACCAAAATGTTTCTCAGTTGATAGACTTTAAAAGTTGTTAAAAGAATTTTGATCCGGCAAAAAACATGGCCGCTAGAGGGCGTGGTCATTTTTTCCATATATGGTAATATATGAAAATCTTTAAAAATCTTCTTCTGAAACCATTCTGTCCTAGACCTTTGATATTTCGTATGTAGCATGATCTTATGGTCCTCTACAAAGATTGTTCAAATTATGACCCCCGGGCCAAAATTGGCCCCGCCCAAGGGCTTATCAGTTTTTCATTGGAAAATCTTTAAAAATCTTCTTCTCTGAAACTGTAAGGCCTAGAACTTTGATATTTGGTATGTAGCATGATCTTATGGTCCTCTACAAAGAATGTTCAAATAATGACCCCTGGGCCAAAAATGGCCCCGCCCAAGGGCTTATCAGTTTTTCATAGGAAAATCTTTAAAAATCTTCTTCTCTGAAACTGTAAGGCCTAGACCTTTGATATTTCGTATGTAGCATGATCTTATGGTCCTCTACTAAAGTTGTTCAAATTATGACCCCGGGGCCAAAAATGGCCCCGCCCAAGGGCTTATCAGTTTTTCATAGGAAAATCTTCAAAAATCTTCTTTTCTGAAACTGTAAGGCCTAGACCTTTGATATTTCGTATGTAGCATGATCTTATGATCCTCTACAAATATTGTTCAAATTATGACCCCGGGCCAAAAATTGGCCCCGCCCAAGGGCTTATCAGTTTTTCATAGGAAAAGCTTTAAAAATCTTCTTCTCGGAAACTGTAAGGCCTAGACTTTTGGTATTTTGTATGTAGCATGATCTCATGGTCCTGTACAAAAGTTGTTCAAATTATGATCCTCGGGCCAAAAATGGCCCCGCCCAAGGGCTTATCAGTTTTTCATAGGAAAATCTTTAAAAATCTTCTTCTCTGAAACTGTAAGGCCTAGACCTTTGATATTTCGTATGTAGCATGATCTTATGGTCCTCCACAAATATTGTTCAAATTATGACCCCCAAGCCAAAAATGGCCCCGCCCAAGGGCTTATCAGTTTTTCATAGGAAAATCTTTAAAAATCTACTGAAACTGTAAGGCCTAGACCTTTGACATTTGGTATGTAACATGATCTAATGATCCTCTACAAATATGTAGCTGTGGCTTGTGGTCTTCTGCCAAGAATGTTTAACTTACGACCTTGACCACTGGGCGAAACTTGGCCCTGCCTCAGGGCTTATCAGTTTTTCATGGGAAAAATATAAATATTATCTTTCTCTGAAACCATAAGGCTTAGACCTTTAATTAATGGCATATTGCTTTGCCTTGTGGTTCTCTACCAAGGGTGTACACATGATTTCTTGTGGTCAAATATGGCCCGCCCCTGGGGTTATGTCTGGTGAGCGCTTCAGGGCCTCATGGCCCTCTTGTCTATAGAAACATATAGTGAAAACTTTGAAAATCTTCTCCTCTGATTGTCTGGTGAGCGCTTCAGGGCCATTCTGGCCCTCTTGTTTAGTACAAACATGTGCAATAAAAACACTTTCAAGATCCCTACTATGGCTTTTACTTTATATCAGAAAATGCAAAATATTCACCATGATAACCTCATTTTTAGCTCACCAGAGCACTTTTGTGCTCAGGGTGAGCTTTTGTGATCACTTGATGTCCGTCGTGCGTCGTGCGTCGTCGGGCGTCAACAATTTGAACCTTTAAAAATCTTCTCCTCTGAATCTACAGGGTTCTCAGCTTTCATCTTTGGTACATAGCATCATCTTTAGGTCCTCTACAAAAGTTATATAAATTTTGCCCCTGGGGTCAAAATTGGCCCCGCCCCAGGAGTGCCTTGTTTTCTATTGAAATATATAGTAAAACTTTGAAAATCTTCTCCTCTGAATCTACAGCGTTCTCAGCTTTCATATTTGGCACATAGCATCATGTTCAGGTCCTCTACAAAAGTTATATAAATTATGCCCCTGGGGTCAAAATTGGCCCCGCCCAAGTGGTAGCCAGTTTTGAATAGAAACATATAGTGACAATTTTGAAAATCTTCTCCTCTGAATCTACAGGGTTCTCAGCTTTCATATTTGGCACATAGCATCATGTTCTGGTCCTCTGCAAAAGTTATATAAATTATGGCCCTGGGGTCAAAATTGGCCCCGCCCCAGGGGTAGCCAGATTTCATTAGAAACATATAGTGATAACTTTGAAAATCTTCTCCTCTGAGTCTTCAGTGTTCTCAGCTTTCATATTTGGCACATAGCATCATGTTCAGGTGCTCTACAAAAGTTATATAAATTATGCCCCTGGGGTCAAAATTGGCCCCGCCCCAGGGGTAGCCAGTTTTGAATAGAAACATATACAGTCGAACTTCGGAACCTCGAACACTGAAAGCTGGAACACAGTCGATTTCTCGAACTCGTTCCTTGGTCCCGTTCTATTCTCTATATAATCCTTATTGTTCTACCTCTGTTTTCTCGAACACGGAAAGCTGGAATTCTCGAACTGATGTGCGGTCCCCGTGAAGCAGTTTGTTCTATATTTCACACCTTATGTTCGAACTGTCAACACGGTCAGTCGGCATGGCTTCATGTTATAATTACACCGGCGGCGCGCGGTATTTTCACACCTCGTCAGATTAGCACTGGTGTTACCTGTCTATTACCAATTAAAGCGTGCGTGTTTGCTTAAATAATTTGATACGTGTTCACCCTGATTGCTGTTTGGTCAAAGCTAATTAAAATAAGAGCCAAACAAAAATTCATTAAATTAATAACTGAGCAGATCGTGTCAATTTTCAAATTTTGTGTTCAGAAATTGTAATGCACAATGTTGAAATATCTAAATTTTCATAAAAGTTTATTTTCAAGCGAAAACAATGCGTGCATTACGAATTCTAAACATCGTGAATACATGTGATCATCTGCTTTAGTGAAATAAGCAAGGATTTATTAATTATGTTTTATTCATGTGTAGATAATCATTGATTTATATGTTACTTGTGCATTAGGTATATGGTGAAAATGACAACAAAGGTAATTTCTTGCATGTGTATACATGTATTAGATATTCATGTATGTTACAAGTGTATAAAACACACAATTTGACAATAAACATTACGTATATGTGGATGTAAATAAAAAATAATGTTTAGAAGATCGAATTAGTTATCTATTCAATTCCCGTGTATAACACGTACAAATAAATCCGCTTCGCCCAATACATCAGTTGTGTTTTTGCACCACAGTACAAAGTCGAACTTGAAACTTCGAACTTCAAACAACCTGAAACTCGAACAACGCTTTTCTCGAACAAATTTTAATGTCCCCAGGGTGTTCGAGGTTTCGAAGTTCGACTGTAGTGACAACTTTGAAAATCTTTTCTTCTGAATCTACAGGGTTCTTAGCTTTCATATTTGGCACAAAGCATAATGTTCAGGTTCTCTACAATTTTTGTATAAATTATGCCCCTGGGATCAAAATTGGCCCCGCCCCAGGGGTAGCCAGTTTTCAATACAAATATATGGTAAAACTTTGAATATATTCTTCTCTGATACTGAAAGGTTCATAGCATTCATATTTGGCACATAGCATCATGTTCAGGTCCTCTACAAAAGTTATATATATTATGCCCCTGGGGTCAAAATTGACCCCGCCCCAGGGGTGGCCAGTTTTCAATAGAAACATATAGTGACAACTTTGAAAATCTTCTCCTCTAAATCTACAGTGTTCTTAGCTTTCATATTTGGCACATAGGATCATAGTCAGTCAGGTCCTCTACAAAATTTATATAAATTGTGCCCCAGGGGTCAAAATTGGCCCCGCCCCAGCGGTAGCCATGTCTCAATAGAAACATATAGTGACAACTTTGAAAATCTTCTCCTCAGAAACTGGAAGGTTCTCAGCTTTCATATTTGACACATAACATCATGTTTAGGTCCTCTACAAGAATTATATAAATTATGCCCCCGGGGTCAAAATTGGCCCCGCCCCAGGGGTAGCCAGTGTGCAATAGAAACATATAGTGTCAAATTTGAGAATATTTTCCTCAGAAACTGGAAGGTTCTCAGCTTTCATATTTGGCACATAGCATCATGTTCAGGTCCTCTACAAACGTTGTATAAATTATACCCCTTGGATCCAAATTGGCCCGCCCCAGGGGTTGCTAGTTTTCTTTAGAAACATATAGTGAAAACTTTGAACATCTTCTCCTCTGATTGCCTGGTGAGCGATGTCAGGGCCATTCTGGCCCTCTTGTTTTCAAAATGTTCGCCGCAGCGCTAGGCAGGAACCCCTCCTGCACCAACCCCCTAGGACTGAAAAACTACAACCCTTCCTAAAATCCTGGGGAAAGCCCTGAATCATATTCATATTCTCTACAAAAGTTATATAAATAATACCCCTGGGGTCAAAATTGGCCCCGTCCCAGGGGACGCCAGTTTTTTTGAAACAGACTGTTGTTTAAGTTTTCTTTAGCACTAGCAGAGTGTTGAGATCACTTAGTAGTTATAGGCATAGGGAAAGCTTTAAAAATCTACTTGTCAAAAACTACAAGTCCCAGAGCTTAGATATTTGGTGTATATATTAACTTGGTATATCTTTATAAATTTTGTAAATATTATAGTTCTGAGATTAAATTTGGCCCTACCCTGTCGTGTGGGTTATACTTTATAATAAACTTCTACAGTCTAAGGGTTTCCCCCTCTATCTTGGACTGCAGATAGCGTGGGTTAGTCTTATGCAAGAGGTCAAGTTCCTGTACACTGTTATGTTGTCTGCACTGTTTTAACCCATTCCCTCATAGGCTATTTTTAGCTCACCAGAGCACAAAGTGCTCAGGGTGAGCTTTTGTGATTGCCTGATGTCCGTCGTCCGTCGGCGTGCGTCGTCCGTCGTCCGTCGTGCGTCGTGCGGTGTGCGTCGTCAGTCGTCAACAATTTGAACCTTTAAAAATCTTCTCCTCTGAATCTACAGGGTTCTCAGCTTTCATCTTTGGCATGTAGTATCATCTTTAGGTCCTCTACAAAAGTTATATAAATTATGGCCCTGGGGTCAAAATTGGCCCCGCCCCAGGGGTGCCTTGTTTCCAATAGAAACATATAGTAAAACTTTGAAAATCTTCTCCTCTGAAACCAGAAGGTTCTCAGCTTTCATATTTGGCACATAGCATCATATTCAGGTCCTCTACAGAAGTTATATAAATTATGGCCCTGGGGTCAAAATTGGCCCCGCCCCAGGGGTGGGCAGTTTTCAGTAGAAACAAATAGTGAAATCTTTGAAAATCTTCTCCTCTGAAACTGGAATTCTCTCAGCTTTCATATTTGGCACAGAGCATCGTGTTCAGGTCCTGTACAAAAGTTATATAAATTATGGCCCTGGGGTCAAAATTGGCCCCGCCCCAGGGGTGGGCAGTTTTCAATAGAAACAAATAGTGAAATCTTTGAAAATCTTCTTGTCTGAAACTGGAAGGTTCTCAGCTTTCATATTTGGCACATAGCATCGTGTTCAGGTTCTCTACAAAAGGTATATAAATTATGACCCTGGGTTCAAAATTGGCCCCGCCCCAGGGTTGGGCCATTTTCAATAGAAACACATAGTGAAATCTTTGAAAATCTTCTTCTCTGAAACTGGGAGGCTCTCAGCTTTCATATTTGGCACAGAGCATCATGTTCAGGTCCTCTACAAAAGTTATATAAATTATGGCCCTGGGGTCAAAATTGGCCCTGCCCCAGGGGTGCCTTGTTTCCAATAGAAACATATAGTAAAACTTTGAAAATATTCTCCTCTGAAACCAGAAGGTTCTCAGCTTTCATATTTGGCACATAGCATCATGTTCAGGTCCTCTACAAAAGTTATATAAATTATGGCCCTGGGGTCAAAATTGGCCCCGCCCCAGGGGTGGGCACTTTTCAATAGAAACAAATAGTGAAATCTTTGAAAATCTTCTCCTCTGAAACTGGAATTCTCTCAGCTTTCATATTTGGCCCAGAGCATCATGTTCAGGTCCTGTACAAAAGTTATATAAATTATGGCCCTGGGGTCAAAAATTGGCCCGCCCCAGGGGTGGGCAGTTTTCAATAGAAACAAATAGTGAAATCTTTGAAAATCTTCTCGTCTGAAACTGGAAGGTTCTCAGCTTTCATATTTGGCACATAGCATCGTGTTCAGGTTCTCTACAAAAGTTATATAAATTATGCCCCTGGGGTCAAAATTGGCCCCGCCCCAGGGGTGGGTCATTTTCATTAGAAACACATAGTGAAATCTTTGAAAATCTTCTTATCTGAAACTGGGAGGCTCTCAGCTTTCATATTTGGCACATAGCATCATGTTCAGGTCCTCTACAAAAGTTATATAAATTATGCCCCAGGAGTCAAAATTGGCCATGCCCTAGGGGTATCCAGTTTTCAATAGAAACACATAGTGAAAACTTTGAAAATCTTCTCGTCTGGAACTGGAAGGTTCTCAGCTTTCATATTTGGCACATAGCATCATGTTCAGGTCCTCTACAGAAGTTATATAAATTGTGCCGCTTGTCTTAAATTTGCTCTAGAAATAATACATAAATTATGCCTCTTGGGTCAAAATTGGCCCTCGCCAGGGCTGGCTAGTTTTCTATAGAAACACATAGTGAAAACTTTGACAATCTTTTCCTCTGATTGTCTGGTGAGCGATGTCAGGGCCTTTCAGGCCCTCTTGTTAGATCTTACCTCTTTCAATAAATCTACCTAAAATGAGCATTAATTAGAGAAAAGGAAATTTCAGAATTTGTTTAAATTTTAAACCATTGTGATAAATAGAGCATTTGCTCCTATGGGGCAAATACTCTATCACAATGGTTTCATAAATTGACTATTACAGACTGAGAGGCATACAAAGGTACATTTATGGAATAAAGGGTTAGTGCATATCAATCCTACAATTATCTCTCTTGTACAAACCACATATGAAGTTCACATAATTATTCACCAGATCAGAATCCAAACTGTGTGCAAATTAGAAATCACCTCTTATACTGGAATTTCTCAGCTTTCCTATTGGCACATAGCATCATCTTGAGGTCCTCTACAAAAAATATATGAATTATGCCCATGGGTTCAAATGAAGCCCTGCCCCAGGGGTGGTAAGTTTTCTATAGAAACATAGTGAAAACTTTGAAAATCTTCTCCTCTGAGTGTCTGGTGAGCGATATCAGGGCCATCATGGCCCTCTTGTTAAGATGATGGTGATTAGAAGACAGAGACTTATACATACATGTCTACATATGTCTCTCACTCTGCTTATTCATTAAAATTGAATAAATTTGAAAATAACAAAGACTGGTTTAAATATTTACCAATTTATTTATCTAAATTTTTTCATTGATAAAAACAAAGTTTTCTTGTTATTTTAAGCAATTACTGGATTTACATGTACTGGCTTCTTTATACAGATGGCTGCTGAATAATTATATTGACATCATGAATATTAATTTGATGAATTTCTATAGTAGCATATAGGCTATACACAGGATATTTTTGTCAGCACTATTATGATTTCATAAACAAACACAGCAGACCCTGTATGGACTGCTCCTACATGAGTCACCTAATATGGGTCTACTCTGTTTACAAAGGTGTGAGAAGAATGAATGTTTTTAGCTCACCAGAGCACAAAGTGCTCAAGGTGAGCTTTTGTGATTCCCTGATGTCCGTCTGCGTGCGTCGTCAGTCGTCAACAATTTGAACCTTTAAAAATCTTCTCCTCTGAATCTACAGGGTTCTCAGCTTTCATTTTTGGCACATAGTATCATCTTTAGGTCAGGTCCTCTACAAAAGTTATATAAATTATGTCCCTGGGGTCAAAATTGGCCCAGCCCCAGGGGTGCCTTGTTTTCAATAGAAACATATAGTGACAACTTTGAAAATCTTCTGTGAAACCAGAAGGTTCTCACCTTTCATATTTGACACATAGTATCATGGTCAGGTCCTCTACAAAAGTTCTATAAATTGTGGCCCTGGGGTCAAATAGAAACAAACAGGGACATCTTTGAAAATCTTCTTCACTGAAACTGGAAGGCTCTCAGCTTTTATATTTGGCACATAGCATCATGCTCAGGTGCTCTACAAATGGTATTTAAATTAGGGATGTCAACGGCTAACCGGTTAACCGGTTAATCGATCGGATGACCGATAATCGGTTATTAAATATGATATTCGATTACCTGAATTAAAAAATAGATATGAAAAATGATAGTGTCAATCATTTTATAATGACACTAAAATCCCGAAAAATTAACTTTCTCTTCCCATCCATATCATAAAGACTGCCCCCTGTTGTGACAAACAAGCCCTCAAGGAGATTAGTGATAGCATCCATAGGTCTAAGGTGTCACCAGTAGATAAGCGCCAATCAAGCACATTTTGTTTTGATAACCACTGTATCATTTGGAGCAGTTTGTTGTTTGCATCTTGTTTCGGTCGAATGACAATATCTACATCAATTTGTGTTTAGTTAAAGAACATATGAAGCAGCAATTCATAACTACTCGTCGTATTCCGTCAGAGGTCGGAAATTAGCTGAGGTGCTCCGAGTGGTGAAGCAGGATAAATTCATTCTATTCACCAAATGTACGCAAGAAACAACGAACTATCCGAGCTGTCAATGTGTAGCCATGTGGGCAGAATTCCTTCGCTAAACACACGTTACGGCAGATAAAATAGGTTGTAACTCTATACCTTTGAGTTTTAATAGATACAGCTGCAGTATGAAAATAATAATTTTCAAATGTAATTGAAAGCGATATTCGAGTCACCGAATAGAACTCGCCGGAAGTGCGTTTGCATTATCTCCCTTGATAAAAATCTGACAGCTAGAACACTGATACTTTGTCGTTGGGTCTGTTGACATATCTTTGAGAAAACCATAGTCATTGCATTTATTCATCGGTAGTATTTGTTTTGAAAACCCGTTTAATAGAATAATATTTTAAACATCTGGGGCCAATACACGTGCAGTCCGCTGTTATGAGGTATCCAGACACACACGAACTTCGTCAAATTTGTAATGTCGTTGTATAATAGTCACAAATCTTCCGATTAACCGGTTAACCGGTCGAAAGAATGAACGATTAATCGGTTAGTGAAAATACCGATTATTGACATCCCTAATTTAAATTATGGCCTGTGGTCAAAATTGGCCCCGCCCCAGGGGTGGGCAGTTTACAGTAGAAACAAATAGTGAAATCTTTGAAAATCTTCTTCTCTGAAACCAGAAGTCTCTCAGTTTTCATATTTGGCACATAGCATCATGTTTAGGTCCTCTACAAAAGTTTTATAAATTGTGGCCCTGGCGTCAAATAAAAACAAACAGTGACATCTTTGAAAATCTTTTTCACTGAAACTGGAAGGCTCTCAGTTTTCATATTTGGCAGATAGCATCATGTTCAGGTCCTCTACAAATGTTACATAAGTAATGCCCTTGGGGTAAAAATTGGCCCCGCCCAGGGGTGTCCAGTTTTCAATAGAAACATATAGTGAAACTTTGAAAATCTTCTTCTGAAACTGGAAGTTTCTCAGCTTTAATATTTGGCACATAGCATTGTGTTCAGGTCCTCTACAAAAAATATAAAAATTATGCCCCTGGGGTCAAAATTGGCCCCGTCCCAGGGGTGGGCCATTTTCAATAGAAACATACTATAGTGAAATCTTTAAAAATCTTCTCTGAAACTGGGAGGCTCTCAGCTTTCATACTTGGCACAGAGCATCATGTTCAGGTCCTCTACAAAATTTATATAAATTATGCCCCTGGTGTCAAAATTAGCCCGCCCTAGGGGTGGGCCATTTTCTAGAGAAACAAATAGTGAAATCTTTGAAAATCTTCTTCTGAAACTGGGTGGCTCTCGGCTTTCATATTTTGCACAGAGTATCATGTTCAGGTCCTTAACAAAGGTATAAAAATTATGGCTCTTGGGTCAAAATTGGCCTCGCCCCAGATGTGGGCAGTTTTCAATAGAAACAAATAGTGAAATCTTTGAAAATCTTCTTCACTGAAACTGGAAGGCTCTCAGTTTTCATATTCTGCACGTAGCATCATGTTCAGGTCCTCTACAATTTATATAAATAATGCCCCTGGGGTAAAAATTGGCCCTGACCCAGGGGTGGTCATGTAGTTTTCAATATAATCATATAGTGAAAACTTTGAAAATCTTCTCCTGAAAATGGAAGGTTCTCAGCTTTCATATTTTGGCACATATCATCATGATCAGGTGCTCTACAATGTTTTTAGCTCACCTGAGCCAAAGGCTCAAAGTGAGCTATTGTGACCGCCTGTCGTCCGTCGTCTGTCTGTCTGTCCGTCCGTCTGTCTGTCCGTTCACTTTTATTTCAAATGACTTCTTCTCCTAAACCACTGGGAGGATTTCAACCAAATTTCACAGAAATGTACCTTAGGGTGTCCTCTATCAAGTTTGTTCAAATCATGACCCCCGGGCAAAAAATGGCTCTGCCCCACTACTTTTAAAGGTTGTTTTTTTAAATCTTTAAAAATCTTCTTCTCTGAAACCACAATTTTTAGAGCTTTGATATTTGGTATATAGCATAATCTAATGGTCCTTTACCAAGCTTGTTCAAATGATGATCCCCATGCCAAAAATGGCCCTGCCCTGGGGCTTGTAGTTTTTACATAGACTTATATAGGGAAACCTTTAAAAATCTTTTTGTCTGAAACCACATAATCTAGAGCTAAGATATTTGGTAGGAAGCATCACCTAATATACCACTACCAAGTATGTTCAAATAATGACCCCTGGGCCAAAAATGGTCTCACCCTGGGGTTTTATGCTACTATTAACATCAGAAGCTACAGTTTAAGAGTTCCTCCTTAGCAATTTTTCCTCACAGTTATTTCCCTTGTCCCATCAGCATAGCCATAAGGGACAAAGGGAGATAACTGCATTGGAATTCTTGTACCTCCAGAATAGTGATTCTATTTATAAATATTTATAATAAAATATGGAAGGTGGATCAGTGTAGCTGTTTTAGAAGGCATAGAAACAGATCTATCAAATTCCATTAGCAAACAGCAGACCCTGATCCTATAGGAGCCACCTTATCTGGGTCTACTCTGTTTTCAGATGCATGAAAACAATTTTATATGAGGGAAATTAAGGGTTACTTCTACAGTTCAAAGGTACAGCACTTGGGCAGTAAAATCTCTCCAGGTCAATGCAAGACTCTTAACTCTTTGCATGCTGGTGGTGAAACTGTGATTACCTATGCAAACAGTTTGGATCCAAATGAGAGGCCGCATAATGCGGCGTCTCATCTGGATCCAAACTGTTTGTCATCTTAACCATATTTTTGCAAAAAAATGAAAGTAAGTTTATTTTAAGAATTGAAGCAGATGACAATAACTTTTTGTTGCAGACGAAACATTAAAGGGCATTTTGAAGGGGATGTTGACCCATTAACCTCATAGTGTGTAGTGTGAGTGATTTGTGGTTCTTTACAGCTAGATGTTACCAATGTCTCTCAAATCAGATGTGGGAGATATTGGAAATCCTTCGCTAAGAGTAACACCTATTTAGCCAATCAAGGAAAATGATTATCATCTAGACTTTTGATCTGGGTCCAAACCCAACTGATGTAGGTCATAGTAATGATTAAGAAAACTGAAAACATGATTATGCAATGGGCCCAACTGATATCAGTCATGGTAATTCTTAAGAACCCCCCTCCCCCACCCCCACCCCCACCCCCAACAATGATAGGTGTCAAAATTGGATTAAGTCTGCTACCCCAAAAAGCATCTTACATATAATTTTTTTTTTTTATAAAATTTGATGACAACACATTAAAAAGTCCAAAAATGTCTGAATATTGTATGATATTAATGAAATAACTGAGTAAATATAACTTAATTATAACAGTAGACAAAATGGGAACAGTAGACGAAATGGGAATGAGTTACAGTAGACGAAATGGGAGTTGCAGTGTCTGATCTGGAGCCAAACTGTTAGCAATGTGAAAAACATTAAACTGTTCAGGATTTCATGTATATATGGATTGAAACCTTTCACTCAGCCTCTCATCGGGATCTAAACTGCTGGAAACAGTCATAATTTAACCCTTTACTCATATAAACGTGTTTTCATGCATTGGCAAACAGAGAAGACCAAGATCAGATGGAATTTAACGTAGACCAGAGTAGACCAAGATCAGATGGAAAGTCTGTTCTCCTTGCTACTAATTGTATTTATTTTAATTTGATTTTTAAAACAAATAATGTCTTAAGTTAATCAACACTCAAGGCCAACTCAAAAAATTAGTAACTCTTCTCAATATCAATTGTAAAAAAAAACTAATGACCCGTTTAATTGACTTATCATCAGATATTCACACCTAGAGCTAGAATTATTTCTAAACACCTATTAACCCTTTACCTGTTTGCTTTGACAAAAATTGATCTGGGACTACTCTGTTTGCTAATGCGTAAAAACTTGTTATTTCCATTAAGAGAAGTTTTAGCTTTGATAAAAACTGTAAAATCAAATCTATATCTTGTCAAATGCAAACAGAGCAGACCCTGATCAGACAGTTTCTATAGCAGTTGTCTGATCTAGTCTACTCTTATTTTTAATGCGTAAAACACATTATTTCTGTGAAGAGAAGTTTTTGCTTTGACAAAAACTGTAGAATCAGATCTATATTCCGTAGGAGTCGTCTGATCTGTGTCTACACTGTTTGCTAATGCGTAAAAACAGTTTTATATGAGAGAAAGGGTTGAAAGCTTTTTAAAGATATTTTTATTGGTCATTTCACACAAAAACTGGCATTATGTACTGCCTAGCACTTTATTTGCCTATATACCTGGATCAAGGTATAATTGCATAGCTTTATTGACGTCATTTGAATTTCTCAAAGACCAGTTTTAGGCATTTTGAGCTAAGGCTAAAATGGCACAAGTTGTAAACAGTTTAGATCTTGGTCAACCAGTCACTTGGTATTAGATTTGAATCCAGTTCAAGTTTATTCAGCAGTGAAAGGGTGAAAGCAGTGCACTAAGCTTCTTTCATCTGCTAGAAATGTTGTCCACTGAAAAATGTCAATACAGTAGAACCCCTCTAAACCGGACAAGGTTGGGGACAGGTAAAAATTCCGGTTTAGAGGGGATTCCGATTTGGAGAGGTTTTTATATATGACCATATTTATCATCCAGTGTACATGCACATATAGACCTATTTTAATAACCAAACAAATAGTATCAAGATTATCCATAAATAAATAATTAAAACCAATTTCACAGTTTGAATACCTTATCTGTTCAGTTCACATAATTTGTTTTAATAGTTAAAAACAACCATCAGCGATTTTCTCGATGAAACAATGAAACGACGTTCAAAATTATATAAGCAAACTGCTGACGATTTCCTTTGGCACTGGTTCCTTTTTAATAAGAAAGCTTGCAACGGATGTTATGCCAGCAGTTTCTATCGTTTTTCTAACTCTTCTACGCTTATATTTTGACATTAGTTCGCAGATTTTTCGATCATATCGCTATATGCGGAGAACTCGGATTTTATCGTTCATAGATGATTGGGTCCGTAACCGTGCGATAATGGTATTAGGTGCAGTTTGTGAGTGCGCAGTAACCTCCCTTTGTTACCGGTGCGATAGTAAACATACGAAAAATAAAACTACACAAAATGACGGCATCTCCAAGCAGGATTCATTTTCCTTTTTTGGTTTTCGTTTTGAACCATAAGCATTTGAAACCGATTCGTTTTTCCTGCCAATCAATTAGTTAAAACGATATAAACGAAGCTTGTCTGTTGCTCTGTACATTAGTTAATCTCACGGCACCTACATGTCATAATCGAGTCCGAATAGACTATGATTTTCAACACCTTGCGATAAGGTGTTAAGTTTTACTGCCTCAGGCTGTGATTAAGGGACGTGTCAACTGACAAGCCCTTAGCCTGCTGTCCGGTATGTAGGGGAAATTTGTAGTTCATATCTTTCAAAAATATTTGAAGATTTGTCCGGTTTCCGGAGTAGAGGGGTTTCCGGTATTGAGAGGAATTTTGTATAGAAATAATGAAGGAATAAAACGGGACCGAGAATTTTGTCTGGTTTAGAGAGGATTCCGGTTTCCTGAGTGTCCGGTTTGGAGGGGTTATACTGTATATTACTGTAACTCAGGTGAGCGATATAGGGCCAATGGCCCTCTTGTTATAAATTATGCCACTGGGGTCAAAATTGGCCCGCCCCAGGGGTGCCTTGTTTTCTATAGAAGCATATAGTAAAACTGAAAATCTTCTCCTGAAACTGGAAGGTTCTCAGCTTTCATATTTGGCACACAGTATCATGTTCAGGTGCTCTACAAAAGTTATATTGATTATGCCCCTTGGGTCAAAATTGGCCCTCCCCAGGGATGCATTGTTTTCTATAGAAGCATATAGTAAAACTGAAAATCTTCTCCTGAAACTGGAAGGTTCTCAGCTTTCATATTTGGCACAAAGCATCATGTTCAGGTCCTCTACAAAAGTTATATATAAATTATGCCTCTGGGGTTAAAATTGACCCTGCTTCAGGGCCGGCTAGTTTTCTATAGAAACATAGTGAAAAATTGAAAATCTTCTCCTCTGATTGTCTGGTGAGCAATATCAGGGCCGTTCTGACCCTCTTGTCAATATCAATAGTATCCCAATTTGGCAATAGCAATTTTCCCTTGCAAAAGCCAGCCTTAACTATTAATGCAGTCAGTATGTCTTTCATTTCTGTTCTTTCTTTTTCAGAACGACCAGCAGAGGTATTTGAAGCAGAGAAATATAAAAATGATGAAGTTTCTTGGGCGGTAATTCTAGCCGAACATATTTTTTCCAAGCTATCAATCGGAGATCATTATATATTGGATAAGTATTATCATGGAAAGCACAAATTGAGGAAAGGGAATGATTATTTTTGTGCATGCAAGAAAAAGGAGAAGATATCCGGATGGTTTGGGGATACTAGCTTCGGTAAGTTTTTAAGCACACATGAGCTATGTTCAGGGTGACTATTGTAATTGCCTTTTGTCTGGTGTCAGACCGCCCGTCCATCCGTCCGTCCAGCCGCCTTGTCCTGATCATAACTTCCATTTTAAGTATAAAAGCTATTGACTTCAAACTTCATATATAGATAGATCACATTGACGGCAAGTGAGATAACTGCATTGGAGTTCTAGTATCCCCCTGAATAGTTATTCTATTTATAACTATTTATAATAAAATAGGGAAGGTGGATCAGTGTAGCTGTTTTAGAAGGCATAGAAACAGATCTATTAAATTCCATTAGCAAACAGCAGACCCTGATCCTACAGGAACCACCTTATCTGGGTCTACTCTGTTTGCAGATGCGTGAAAACAAGTTTATAATAGGGAAATTAAGGGTTAAATAGACTTCTTCACATCAGAAACTACAGTTAAAAGGTTACAACACTGGGCAGTAAAATCTCTCCAGTTCAATGCATTACTCTTAACTCTTTGCAAGCTAGTGGTGAAACTGTGATTACCTATGCAAACAGTTTGGATCCAGATGAGAGGCCACATAATGCGGCTTCTCATCAGGATCTAAACTGTTTGTCATCTTTACCATATTTTTGCAAAAAAATGAAAGTAAGTTTATTTTAAGAATTGAAGCAGATGACAATAACTTTTTGTTGCAGACGAAAAATTAAAGGCATTTTGAAAGGAATGTTGACCCATTAACCCCATAGTGTGTAGTGTGAGTGATTTGTGGTGACCTACACAGGGAATTTCACAGCAAGATGTTATCATAGGTCTTTGCACAATGTTATGTTTGTTTCTGCAGTTAATTTATGTGATTGGAAAAAAAAATAGTTTCATTATGATCATTTATTTAAATAATTTTTATTATGCGAGTCTTCGTTAATTTCATTTAGTTGAAATTTAGGTGTTTAATAAAGTCTTTTCTCCTTGCTACTATTACTAATTGTATTTATTTTAATTTGATTTTTAAAACAAATAATGTCTTAAGTTAATCAAAATAATTGTCAATCAATAATTATTTTTTTTCTGTGAAGAGAAGTTTTTGCTTTGACAAAAACTGTAGAATCAGATCTAAATTGTGAAACAAAAGAAACAGAGCAGACCCTGATCAGACAGCTTCCATAGGAGTCATCTGATCTGGGTCTACTCTGTACGCTAAAAACAGGTTCATATGAGGGAAAGGGTTAAAAGATTTTTTGCCTCCAAAGCTAGGCTTTGGCGGCATATAGTGATCGCACTGTGCGTGGGTGTGGGTGTGTATACCTTTTGTCAAGAGTATATTTCCTTTGTCACATCAGCTACGGATAACAAATTGGTGTGTGAGTTCATCTTTGGATGGCGGAGTGTCGCATACCATTTTCATGTCACTGTGACCTTGACCTTTGACCTTTATTTTACAAAAATCTGGTCTGGACCATATTTCCTTTACCTTACCAGCTACAGATTCCAAATTTATTTTGTGAGTTCATTTTGGGATGGCGGAGTGTCGCGTACCATATCCAGGTCACTGTGACCTTGACCTTTGACCTTGATTAAAAAAAAAGCTTATACCTTACCAGCTACAAAAAGCTTGTACGGAGTATATCTCCTTTACCTTACCAGCTAAGGATTCCAAATTTGGTATGGGAGTTCATCTTGGGATGGAGGAGTGTCGCGTACCATTTTCATATCACTGTGACCATGACCATGACCTTTGACCGATTTTGCAAAAAGCTTGTCGGAAGCATATCTCCTTTACCTTACCAGCTACAGATTCCAAATTTGGTGTGTGAGTTCATCTTGGGATGGCGGAGTGTCGCGTACCATTTCCAGGTCACTTTGACCTTGACCTCGATTTAAAAAAAAGCTTATACCTTACCAGCTACAAAAAGCTTGTCCGGAGTATATCTCCTATACCTTACCAGATACGGATTCAAAATTTGGTGTGTGAAATCACCTTGAGATGGCGGAGTGTTGCGTACCATTTTCAGGTCATTGTGACCTTGACCTTTGACCTCGATTTTACAAAAAGCTTGTCCGGAGCATATCTCCTATACCGTACCAGCTATGGATTAAAAATTTGGTTTGTGAGTTCATCTTGGGATGACGGAGTGTGGCGTATCATTTTCAGGTCACTGTGACCTTGACCTTTGACCTCGATTTTACAAAAAGCATATACCTTACCAGCTGCAAAAAGCTTGTCCGGAGTATATCTCCTATACTTTACCAGCTACGGATTCCAAATTTGGTGTGTTAGTTCATCTTGGGATGGAGGAGTGTCAGGTATCATTTTCAGGTCACTGTGACCTTGACCTTGACTTTTGACCTCGATTTTACATAAAGGTCCGGAGCATATCTCCTATACCTTACCAGCTACGGATCCAAAATTTGTTATGTGAGTTCATCTTGGGATGACAGAGTGTCGCTTATCATTTTCAGGTCACTGTGAACTTGACCTTTGACCTCGATTTTACAAAAAACATACCTTACCAGCTGCAAAAAGCTTGTCCGGAGTATATCTCATATACTTTACCAGCTACGGATTCCAAATTTGGTGTGTGAGTTCATCTTGGGATGGAGGAATGTTGCGTACCATTTTCAGGTCACTGTGACCTTGACCTTCGACCTCGATTTTACAAAAAAGGTTGTCCAGAGAATATCTCCTATACCTTACCAGCTACGGATTCCAAATTTGGTGTGTGAGTTTATCTTGGGATGGCGGTGTGTCATGTACCATTTTCAGGTCACTGTGACCTTGACCTTTGACCTCGATTTTACACAAAGCTTGTCCGGAGCATTTCTCCTATACCTTACCAGCTACGGATCCCAAATTTGGTTTGTGAGTTAATCTTGGGATGGCGGAGAGTCGTGTACCATTTTCAGATCACTGACCTTGACCTTTGACCTCAATTTTACAGTCCTGAGCATATCTCCTATATCTTACCACCTACGGATTCCAAATTTTGTGTGTGAGTTCATCTTGGGATGGCGGAAAGTCACATACCATTTTCAGGTCAATGTGCCCTTGACCTTTGACCTTGATTTTACTAAAGGCTTGTCCGGAGCATATCTCCTATACCTTATCAGTTACAGATTCCAAATTTGTAATTTGTAAGTATTGGACAGGTATGCTTAGGCAAACAGTGTAGACCCAAATCAAACTACAGGGTCTACACTGTTTGCTACTACATTAGCATGAATAAGACATAACAAAGAGCTCTAAATACTATTCATACATGGGTAGGCCATGATGTTCAAATACTTGTAGTGTCAGAACTTTCAGATGAATTACTGTAAAACAGGTTATATTCGCGTCATGATTATTTCGCGTATATGTAATTTTGTATTAATTCGCGTCATGATGATTTCACTACGTTGTCCATCTCGCTAAATTAACATAACGGAAATAGAATCGTATAAAACGTTAACGAATGCTGTAAAAAGGACAAAGAATAAATTTCTGTATGTAACTGCCGTCGGCAATTTAGGGGTTATCCATCGATAATTGTGAACAAAGTCTAGGGCTTTTATAGCATGCGTTCAGGTCTTCAATTTTGTAATTGTTTTGAGAACTTTACCCAAATCTTGGGTGCATGGCACAGCGTGACACACCGGTCTACTGATGAAATGGTGGAAATGTAAGCCACAAAGTTACTACTCTTTGATAACTTCGGGGTCTTATTTGGATCAAAACTGTCTGCAAATGAAATGGTTATCACGAGTTGTTCATTATGAGGCTAAAGGTTAAATCCGTGTCCTTATTGAAACTTGGTATAGGATGATAAACGTGTGAAAACAAATTGACAAGATTGTGTATACATGTTGATCTGTTAAACGCGGCTTGGGATAAGCAGGTATTCAGTAGTCAAAATGAGTGAATTGTTTTTCACGAACACATAGAGTCAAACCTGTTTCAAAATTAGGTAATAGTACATGTAATTTATCACTTGCCGTACATGTATACATGTATGTATATAAGAGTTACTCCCCTTTTCACGGAGATCAGAGAAACATTCTTCCATTTATGTTCTGTATTTTTATGCCCCCCAGATCAGATCTGGGGGGCATATTGTTTTTGCCCTGTCTGTCTGTCTGTTTGTCTGTTTGTTTGTCAGCAACTTTAACATTGGTCATAACTTTTGAGCCAGTACAGATAGAGACTTGATATTTGGTATGCATATGTACCTCATATAGCCGCACATTTTGAGGGGTGACATGTCAAGGTCAAGGTCATTCTTCAAGGTCAGAGGTCAAATATATGGGTCAAATCACCGACTTTAACATTGGCCATAACTTTTGGACCAGTAGAGATAGAGACTTGATATTTGGCGTGCTTGTGTATCTCATGAAGCCGCACATTTTGAGGGGTGATATGTCCAGGTCAAGGTCATCCTTCAGGGTCAAAGGTCAAATTGTCTGTTTTTAGCTCACCAGAGCACAAAGTGCTCAGGGTGAGCTTTTGTGATCGCCAGATGTCCGTCGTCCGTCGGCGTGCGTCGGGCGTCAACAATTTGAACTTTTAAAAATCTTCTCCTCTGAATCTACAGGGTTCTCAGCTTTCATCTTTGGTACATAGCATCACCTATAGGTCCTCTACAAAAGTTATATAAATTATACCCCTGGGGTCAAAATTGGCCCTGCCCCAGGGGTTTTCAGTTTTCAATAGAAACATATAGTGAACACTTTGAACATCATCTCCTCTAAAACTGGAAGGTCCTCAGCTTTCATAATTGGCACATAGCTTCAACTTCAGGGCTTCTACAAAAGTTATATAAATTATGCCCCTAGGATAAAAATTGGTCCCATCCCAGGGATTAACAGTTTTTTGTAGCTGACTACATAAACAGCCCATGAGATCACTAGTTATGCATAGGAAAAACTTTAAAAATATTCTTGTCAGAAACTACATGTCCCAGAGCTTAGATATTTGGTGTATAGATTTACTTAGCATAACTTTATGGGTTTTATAAGTATCATAGTTCTTGGTTTAAATTGGCCCTACCCTGTGTGTACAGACTTCTTCACATCATAATCGACATTCTAAAGGTTTCTCCTTAATATATCAGCCTGCAGAGCTGAGACCAGTCAGTGTGATTTCTTATATAATCGCCCTTAGCCTGATCAGTAGAGTAGAAATTGTGTTTAGACAAATAACACACACTCATTTAAGATTGAGAAAACTGTGGATAGTTCTCAATATGCAGAACACTCTTAAAGCTTTTTTTAGCTCACCAGAGCACAAAGTGCTCAGGGTGAGCTTTTGTGATTGCCTGATGTCCGTCGTCCGTCGGCGTGCGTCGTCCGTCGTGCGTCGTCAGTCGTCAACAATTTGAACCTTTAAAAATCTTCTCCTCTGAATCTACAGGGTTCTCAGCTTTCATCTTTGGCACATAGCATCATCTGTTGGTCCTCTACAAAAGTTATATAAATTATACCCCTGGGGTCAAAATTGGCTCTGCCCCAGGGGTTTTCAGTTTTCAATAGAAACATATAGTGAACACTTTGAACATCATCTCCTCTAAAACTAGAAGGTCCTCAGCTTTCATATTTAGCACATAGCTTCAACTTCAGGTCTTCTACAAAAGTTATATAAATTATGCCCCTAGGATAAAAATTGGTCCCATCCCAGGGATTTCCAGTTTTTTTAAGCTGACTACTTAAACAGCCCATAGGATCACTATTTATGCATAGGAAAAACTTTACAAGTATTCTTGTCAGAAACTACATGTCCCATAGCTTAGATATTTGGTGTATATATTTACTTAGCATAACTTTATGGGTTTTATAAGTATCATAGTTCTTGGGTTAAAATCGGCCCTGTCCTGTATGTAAAGTCTTCACGTCAGAAACGACAGCCTAAAGGTTTCTCCTTAATATATCAGCCTGCAGAGCTGAGACCAGCTTATATAATCACCCTTAGCCTGATCAGTGGAGTAGAAATTGTGTTTAGACAAATAACACACTCTCATTTAAGATTGAGAAAATTGTGGATAGTTCTTAATATGCAGAACACTCTTAAAGCTTTTTTTTCATACCTATGCCCTGCATTAAGCTGCCAGATATCAATATAGAGCATATCTGTTGTGAATTTCAGCTTAACTCTTTGCATGCTGGGTAATTTTGTCATCTGCTAAATGGTTGTCTGCAGCATATTCGTAAGTTATCCGTACTACACACTTTCTTTCTGAGTTTTTCAGAAGTTCAGACTCATTGACAAACAATTTGGATACCAGATCAGGCCCCACATTATATTGGTCCTGATCTGGATCCAAACTGTTTACATAGGTCATTAGTGGTGGGAGAATCCCACTACACACTTTCTTTCTAAGTTTTTCAGACGTTCAGTCTCATTTACAAACAATTTTGATATCAGATCAGGCCCCACATTATGTGGGCCCTGATTTGGATCCAAACTGTTTGCATAGGTCATTAGTGGTGGGAAAATCTGCCTCTAGCATCCAAAGAATTAATACAAGTTCCAGTGGTCTATGCTCTATCCATTCTTTCACTACATTCTTTCAGCATCATGTTCTGGTCCTCTACAAAAGTTACATAAATTGTGTCCCTGGGGTCAAACTTGGCACCGCCCCTAGGGTGTTAAGTTTTCAATAGAAACATATGTGAAAACTTTGAAAATCTTCTCCTCTGATTGTCTGGTGAGCGATGTCAGGGCCATTCTGGCCCTCTTGTTCATACCTATGCCCTACATTAAGCTACCAGATATCAATATAGAGCATATCTGTTGTGAATTTCAGCTTAACTCTTTGCATGCTGGGTAATTTTGTCATCTGCTAAATAGATGTCTGCAGCATATTCATAAGTAATCCGTACTACACAATTTCTTTCTAAGTTTTTCAGAAGTTCAGTCTCATTGACAAACAGTTTGGATAACAGATCAGGCCCCACATAATATTGGCCCTGATCTGGATCCAAACTGTTTGCATAGGTCATTAGTGGTGGGAGAATCCCACTACACACTTTCTTTCTAAGTTTTTCAGAAGTTCAGTCTCATTTACAAACAATTTGGATATCAGATCAGGCCCCACATTATGTGGGCCCTGATCTGGATCCAAACTGTTTCCATAGGTCATTAGTGGTGGGAGAATCCGCCTCTAGTCTAAAATTTTCTTCACTTGAGGTCCTCTACAAAAGTTACATAAATTATGCCCCTTGAGTCAAAATTGGCCCTCACCAGGGCTGGCTAGTTTTCTATAGAAACACATAGTGAAAACTTTGAAAATCTTCTCCTCTGATTGTCTGGTGAGCGATGTCAGGGCCTTTCAGGCCCTCTTGTTTGTCTGTAACTTTAACGCAACTTTAACATTGGTCATAACTTTTGAGCCAGTACAGATAGACACTTGATATTTGACTTGCATATGTATCTCATAAAGCTGCACAATTTGAGGGGTGACATGTAAAGGTCAAGGTCAGAGGTCAAATATATGGGTCAAATCACCGACTTTAACATTGGCCATAACTTTTGGACCAGTAAAGATAGAGACTTGATATTTGGCATGCGTGTGTATCTCATGAAGCTGCACATTTTGAGGGGTGAAATGTCAAGGTCAAGGTCATCCTTCAGGGTCAAAGGTCAAATTGTCTGTTTCTTTGTCTGTAACTTTAACATTGGTCATAACTTTTGAGCCAGTACAGCTAGTGACTTGATATTTGGCATGCATATGTATCTCATAAAGCCGCACATTTTGAGGGGTGACATGTCAAGGTCGAGGTCATCCTTAAAGGTCAGAGGTCAAACATATGGGTCAAGTCGCTGACTTTAACATTGGCCATAACTTTTGAACCAGTACAGATAGAGACTTGATATGTGGCATACTTGTGTATCTCATGAAGCTGCACAGTGTGAGGGGTGAAATGTCAAGGTCATCCTTCAGGGTCAAAGGTCACTAACTTCAAATTGGCCATAACCTTTGAACCAATAGAGATAAAGTCTTGATATTTGGTATGCATGTGTATATCATGAAGCTGCACATTTTGGGGGGTGACATTTTAAGGTCAAGGTCATCTTTCAGGGTCAAAGGTCACCAACTTTAACATTGGCCATAACTTTTGAACCAGTAGAGATACAGACTTGATAGTTGGTATACGTGTGATTCTCATTTGGCTGCACAGTTTGAGGGGTAACATGTCAAGGTCAAGGTCATCCTTCATGGCCAAAGGTCACCAACTTTAACATTGGCCTTAACTTTTGAACCAGTAGAGATACAGACTTGATATGTGGTATGCATGTGCACCCCATGAAGCTGCACAGTTTGAGGGGTGACATGTCAAGATCAAGGTCATCCTTTATGGTCAAATATCATATCGAGGGGGCATAGTGTTTCACAAACACATCTTGTTATTTAAACACTTTTTGTTTACTAAACAAACTTTTTATCCATGCAATACACACCATACAACATTTGTGTTGAACGAAGAATTGAATTAATGCAGAAAGCACATGGACGACTATGTGATAAAACTTACCATATTCCAGATATACATGTACCAATTTCGGACAATACTCCATTATACTTGTTACTGATTTATTAGCGAAAATATTGAATTCGCGAGGCAACACATTTGCGAATTAGCGCGAACTATATATTGTCGCTAATAAAACCTGTTATACAGTACAGCATTATAACAATATAGACCCATATCAGACAGCCCCTGTAGGAACTACTGGGTCTTCATTGCTTGCTTACAACACTACCTAAATCAGATGCTATACATGCTTATGCAAAGAATGTAGATCCATATTAGGTAACCTGTGTTGCAGCTGTCTAAGAGCCAGTGTTACATGAAACTTTGACCATGTGTTTAGAATTGACTGAGGGTATGTTTTAACGTTAAAGATCGACATAGGGTCTTTCTTAAGCATTTAGAATCAACTTAACAACTAACAATAAACACAGTATGTTTTTAGCTCACCTGGCACAAAGTGCCAAGGTGAGCTATTGGGATGATCCATGTCCGGCGTCTGTCGTCGTGTGTCGTGCGTATGTGCGTTGTGCGTCGTGCGTACGTGCGGGCGTCAACAATTTACTTAAACATCTTCTTCTCTGGAACTACAAAGCCAAGAGCTTTGATATTTGGTATGTAGTATGATGTAATGGTCCTCTACAAAGATTGTTCAAATTATGTCCCCCGGGCCAAAAATGGCCCCGCCCCAGGGCTTATCAGTTTTTTAGCTCACCAGAGCACAAAGTGCTCAAGGTGAGCTATTGTGATACCCCTGTGTCCGGCGTCTGTCTGTCCGTCTGTCTGTGCGTCAACAATTTCAAACGACTTCTTCTCTGAAACCGACTGCCCAATTGTAACCAAACTTGGTCAGATACATACTGTGGGTGGGTGCTTCAAAAGTTGTTAAAAGATAGTGGGTGGGGCCATCGGTCTTGTTGCCATGGCAACTGTACACAATTATAAAAATCTTCTTCTCCAGAATGACTTGTCCGATTTGAATATAGTTTTCACCAAAATGTTTCACAGTTGATAGACTTTAAAAGTTGTTAAAAGAATTTTAATCCGGCAAAAAACATGGCCGCCAGAGGGCGTGGTCATTTTTCCATATATGGTAATATTGGAAAATCTTTAAAAATCTTCTTCTCTGAAACTTTAAAGCCTAGACCTTTGATATTTGGTATGTAGCATGATCTTATGGTCCTCTACAAAGATTGTTCAAATTATGACCCCCGGGCCAAAAATGGCCCCGCCCAAGGGCTTATCAGTTTTTCATAGGAAAATCTTTAAAAATCTTCTTCACTGAAACTGTAAGGCCTAGAACTTTGATATTTGGTATGTAGCATGATCTTATAGTCCTCTACAAAGTTTGTTCAAAGTATGACCCCCGGGCCAAAAATGGCCCCGCCCAAGGGCTTATCAGTTATTCATAGGAAAATCTTTAAAAATCTTCTTCTCTGAAACTGTAAGGCCTAGACCTTTGATATTTGGTATGTAGCATGATCTAATGGTCCTCTACAAAGATTGTTCAATTTATGACCCCCAGGCCAAAAATGGCCCCGCCCAAGGGCTTATTAGTTTTTCATAGGAAAATCTTTAAAAATCTTCTTCTCTCAAACTGTAAGGCCTAGACCTTTGATATTTGGTATGTAGCATGATCTTATGGTCCTCTACAAATATTGTTCAAATTATGACCCCCGGGCCAAAAATGGCCCGGCCCAAGGGCTTATCAGTTTTTCATAGGAAAATCTTTAAAAATCTTCTTATCTCAAACTGTAAGGCCTAGAACTTTGATATTTGGTATGTAGCATGAATTATTGGTCCTCTACAAAAGATGTTCGAATTATGACCCCCAGGCCAAAAATGGCCCTGCCCAAGGGCTTATTAGTTTTTCATAGGAAAATCTTTAAAAATCTACTGAAACTGTAAGGCCTAGACCATTGATATTTGGTATGTAACATGATCTAATGGTCCTCTACAAATATGTAGCTGTGGCTTGTGGTCCTCTGCCAAAAATATTTAACTTAACGACCCTGACCACTGGGCGAAACTTGGCCCCGCCTCAGGGCTTATCAGTTTTTCATGGGTAAAATATAAAATATTATTTTTCTCTGAAACCATACGGCTTAGACCTTTAATTAATGGCATACTGCTTTGCCTAGTGGTTCTCTACCAAGGTTGTACACATGATTTCTTGTGGTCAAAAATGGCCCCGCCCCTGGGGTTATCTCAGGTGAGCGCTTCAGGGCCTCATGGCCCTCTTGTCATAGGAAAATCTTTAAAAATCTTCTTCTCTGAAACTGTAAGGCATAGACCTTTGATATTTGGTATGTAGCATCATCTAATGGTCCTCTACTAAGTTTGTTCAAATTATGACCCCTGGGCCAAAAATGGCCCCGCCCCAGGGCTTATCAGTTTTTAGCTCACCTGAGCCAAAGGCTCAAGGTGAGCTATTGTGACCGCCTGTCGTCCGTCGTCCGTCTGTCCGTCTGTCCGTCTGTCCGTCCGTCTGTCCGTTCACTTTTATTTCAAATGACTTCTTCTCCTAAACCACTGGGAGGATTTCAACCAAATTTCACAGAAATGTACCTTAGGATGTCCTCTATCAGTTTTGTTAAAATCATGACCCCCGGGCAAAAAATGGCCCCGCCCCACTACTTTTACAGGGTTTTTTTTTAAATCTTTAAAAATCTTCTTCTCTGAAACCACAATTTCTAGAGCTTTGATATTTGGTATATAGCATCATCTAATGGTCCTTTACCAAGTTTGTTAAAATGATGACCCCCGGGCCAAAAATGGCCCTGCCCTGGGGCTTGTAGTTTTTACATAGACTTATATAGGGAAACCTTTAAAAATCTTTTTGTCTGAAACCACATAATCTAGAGCTAAGATATTTGGTATGAAGCATCACCTAATATACCACTACAAGGTGTGTTCAAATAATGACCCCTGGGCCATAAATGGTCTCACCCTGGGGTTTTATGCTACTTAACATCAGAATCTGTAACACTTAAAAGGTAATTTCCTCACAGTTATTTCCCTTGTCCCATCAGCATAGCCATAAGGGACAAAGGGAGATAACTGCATTGGATTGCTAGTATCATTCTATTTATAACTATTTATAATAAAATGTTGAAGGTGAATCAGTGTAGCTGTTTTAGAAGGCATAGAAACATCTATCAAATTCCATTAGCAAATAACAGACCTTGATCCTATAGGAGCCACCTTATCTGGGTCTACTCTGTTTGCAGATGCATGAAAACAAGTTTACATGAGAGAAATTAAGGGTTAAATAAACAACTCCAGATCTGCAGACCAGCAGCAGGTCAAAGTTACAGCTGCTTGGCAGTAAAATCTCTCCAGGTCAATGCTGACTCTTAACTCTTTGCATGCTAGTGGTGAAACTGTGATTACCTATGCAAACAGTTTGGATCCAGATGAGAGGCCGCATACTGCGGCGTCTCATCAGGATCCAAACTGTTTGTCATCTTAACCATATTTTTGCAAAAAAATGAAAGTAAGTTTATTTTAAGAATTGAAGCAGATGACAATAACTTTTTGTTGCAGACGAAACATTAAAGGCATTTTGACCCATTAACCCCAGTGTGTAGTGTGAGTGATGTTAAATGGTGTCTTCCAATGTCTCTCAAATTAGATGTGAGAGATATAGGAAAGTAACAATTCAGGCAATCAAGGAAAATGATCACCATCTAGACTTTTGATCTGGGTCCAAACCCAACTGATGTAAGTCATGGTAATGTTTAAGAAAACTGTGAAAACATGATTATGAAATGGCCCAACTGATATAAGTCATGGTAATTCTTAAGAAAACATGATAATGCATTTGCCCCCCCCCCCCCCCCTTAACAATGATAGGTTAAACTTACTACTGTGGATTAAGTCTGCTGCCCCAAAAAGCATCTTAAATATTACTTTTTCATAAAATTTGATGACAACACATTAAAAAGTTCTAAAATGTCTGAATCTTGTATGATATTAATGAAATAACTAAGTAAATATAACTTCATTATAACAGTAGAGGTAACTCTTCTCAATTTCAATTGTTAAAAATACTAATGACCCGTTTAATTGAATTATCTTCAGATATTCACACCTAGAGCTAGAATTATTTCTAAACACCTATTAACCCTTAACCTGTTTGCTTTGACAAAAATTGATCTGGGACTACTCTTGTTTGCTAATGTTTAAAAAATTGTTATTGCCATAAATAGAAGTTTTAGCTTTGAAAAAAACTGTAAAATCAAATCTATATCTTGTCAAATGTAAAAAGAGCAGACCCTGATCAGACAGCTTCTATAGCAGCCGTCTGATCTAGTCTACTCTTATTTTTAATGTGTAAAACACATTATTTCTCTGAAGAGAAGTTTTTGCTTTGACAAAAACTGTAGAATCCGATCTATATTGTGTCAAAAGAAACAGAGAAGACCCAGATCAGACAGCTTCCGTAGGAGTCGTCTGATCTGAGTCTACTCTGTTTGCTAATGCATAAAAACAGCTTTATATGAGGGAAAGGGTTAAACGATTTTTAAAGATATTCTTATTGGTCATTTCACACAAAAACTGGCATTATGTACTGCCTAGCACTCTATTTGCCTATATACCTGGGTCAAGGTATAATTGCATAGCTTTATTGAAGTCATTTGAATTTCTCAAAGACCAGTTTTAGGCATTTTGAGCTAAGGCAAAAATGGCACAAGTTGTAAACAGTTTAGGTCTTGGTCAACCAGTCACTTGGTATTAGTTCTGAATTCAGTTCAAGTTTATTCAGCAGTTAAAGGATGAAAGCAGTGCACTAAGCTTATTTCATCTGCTAGAAATGTTGTCCACTGAAAAATTAACATGTCAATATACATGTATTACTGTAACTCAGGTGAGCGATATAGGGCCAATGGCCCTCTTGTTCATAGGAAAATCTTTAAAAATCTTCTTCTCTGAAACTGTAAGACATAGACCTTTGGTATTTGGTATGTAGCATCATCTAATGGTCCTCTACTAAGATTTTTCAAATTATGACCTCTGGGCCAAAAATGGCCCCGCCCCTGGGCTTATCAGTTTTTCATAGGAAAATCTTTAAAAATCATCTTCTCTGAAAATGTAAGGCATAGACCTTTGGTATCTGGTATGTAGCATCATCTAATTGTCCTCTACTAAGTTTGTTCAAATTATGACCCCCAGGATAAAAATGGCCCGGCCCCAGGGCTTATCAGTTTTTCATAGGAAAATCTTTAAAAATCTTCTTCTCTGAAACTGTAAGGCATAGACCTTTGATATTTGGTATCATCTAATGGTCCTCTACTAAGATTGTTCAAATGATGACCCCTGGGCCAAAAATGGCCCCACCCTGGGGCTTATCAGTTTTTCATAGGAAAATCTTTAAAAATCTTCTTCTCTGAAAATGTAAGGAATAGACCTTTGGTATTTGGTATGTAGCATCATCTAATGCTCCTCTACTAAGATTGTTCAAATTATGACCCCCAGGACAAAAATGGCCCGCCCTGGGGCTTATCAGTTTTTCATAGGAAAATCTTGAAGAAATCATCTTCTCTGAAACTGTAAGGCATAGACCTTTGATATTTGGTATGTAGCATGATCTAATGGTCCTCTACTAAGATTTTTCAAATTATGACTCCTGGGCCAAATATGACCCCGCCCCGGGGCTTATCAGTTTTTCATAGGAAAATCTTTAAATATATTCTTCTCTAAAATTATAAGGTATAGACCTTTGATATTTGGTATGTATAGCATTATTTAATCATCCTCTACTAAGATTAATCAAAATATGACCCCTGGACCAAAAATGGCCCCGCCCAAGGGCTTATCAGTTTTTCATAGGAAAATCTTTAAAAATCTTCTCCTCCAGAACTGCAAGGTCTAGGCCCTTGATATTTGGTATGTAGCATCATCTAATGGTTTTCTACCAAGATTATTCAAATTATTACCCCTGGGTCAAAATGGCCCCGCCCTGGGGCTTATCAGTTTTTCATATGAAAAGCTTTAAGAATCTTCTTCTCCAAAACTGTAAGGCAGAGACCTTTAATATTTGGTATGTAGCGCTATCTAATAGTTTTTCTACCAAGATTGTTCAAGTTATGTCCCCTGAGTTGAAAACTTCCCCGCCCAGGGGCATATCAGTTTTTTTATAGGAAAGTTTTTAAAAATCTTCTCTTAAAAATCTTTAAAAGTCTTCTCTGAACTTGTAAGGCATAGACCTTAGATATTTGGTATGTTGCATTATCTAATAGTCCTCTACCAAGATTTTCAAATTATGAACCCCGGATCAAAATTGACCCCACCCTGGGGCTTAACAGTTTTTCATAGGAAAATCTTTAAGGTCTAGACTCTTTATATTTAGTATGTAGCATCATCTGATGGTTTTCTACCAAGATTTTTCAAATTATGCAATCTGTCATTGAAATCATTAATCTGTTACGAACAGGTGAGCGATTAAGGGCCATCATGGCCCTCTTGTTTTAATTTTGAAATTTGACCCCGTGTCTTTTTTTTTTTTAAATGTTAAGAATTTACCCAGGATCTGTTTTTAACGTTGACAATCAACCCAGGGTCCTTTTTAACGTTGAGAATGACTTATGGTCCTTTTTAACTAAGTTTTGACCCATGGCTTTTTTCTTAGCTATCATAATCGTCAAAGGTTCTGTTTCTAATGTTAAGAACTGACTCCTGTGTTACTTTTAACAGCATCAAAATTTCATGTTACACCTGCATTACATTGTATTGTTTTTTCGCCAAAATGCATTTCAGTGTCAAACACTTTGGGGGCATTTGTCTCCCGTGACCACTCTCTTGTTAAAGATTTTTTGGATGGATTGCTCACAATCCAGGCTTATCGATTGGCGAATGCCGTCCATCCGGTTGACATTTTTATTAGCTCACCTGGCATGAAGTGCCAGTTGAGGTATTGTGAGGAGGCAGTCTCCGGCGTCCGTCATCGTGCGTATGTGCATCGTGCGTCGTCAACAATTTACTTAAACATCTTCTTCTCTGAAACCACAAAGCCTAGAGCTTTGATATTTGGTTTGTGGAATCATCTAACAAAGATTGTTCAAATTATGTCCCCCGGACCAAAAATGGCCCAGCCCTGGGGCTTATCAGTTTTTCTTAGGAAAATCTTTAAGAATCTTCTCCTCTGAAACCGTAAGGCCTAGACCTTTGATATTTGGTATGTAGCATGATCTAATGGTCCTCTACAAAGATTGTTCAAATTATGACCCCCAGACGAAAAATGGCCCACCCCGGGGGCTTATCAGTTTTTATAGGAAAATCTTTAAAAATCTTCTTTTCTGAAACTGTAAGGCCTAGACCTTTGGTATTTAGTATGTAGCATGATCTAATGGTCCTCTACATAGATTGTTCAAATTATGACCCCGGACCAAAAATGGCCCCACCCGGGTGCTTATCAGTTTTTCATTGGAAAATCTTTAAAAATCTTCTTATCTGAAACCGTAAGGCCTATACCTTTGATATTTGGTATGTAGCATCATCTATTGGTTCTCTACAAAAATTGTTCAAATTGTGTTCCCCGGACCAAAAATGGCCCCGCCCAAGGGCTTATCAGTTTTTCATAAAAAGTTTCTTCTCTGAAACCGAAAGGCCTAGACCTTTGATATTTGGTATGTAGCATCATCTAATGGTCCTCTACAAAGATTGTTCAAACTATGATCCCCGGTCCAAAAATGGCCCCAGCCCGGGGCTTATCAGTTTTTCATAGGAAAATCTTTGAAAATCTTCTCCTAAACTGTAAGGCCTAGACCTTTGAAATTTAGTATGTATAACTTCTAATGGTTTTCTACCAAGATTGTTCAAATTATGACCCCTAGACCATAATGGCACCGCCCCTGGCTTATCAGTTTTTCATTGGAAAATCTTTTAAATCTCCTTCTGTGAAATTGTAAGGCCCGGAACTTTGAAACTTATATGAATCATCATCTAATGTTCCTTTATTTAGATTGTTCAAATTTGAAGCTCAAGGCCTAAAATGATGGCCCTTGAATCATATTGGCTCCAATCTGAAGCTTACTTATTTTTGCATAGAAATACAGTGTATGCATATGTCTATAGTAACCAGGTGAGCGATTTAGGGCCATCATGGCCCTCTTGTCTATAGAAACAGATAGTAAAACTTTGAAAATCTTCTACTCTGAAGCCAGAAGGTTCTCAGCTTTCATATTTGGGACATAGCATCATGTTCAGGTCCTCTATAGAAGTTATATAAATTATGGCCCTGGGGTCAAAATTGGCCCCGCCCCAGGCAGTTATCAATAGAACAGGGGTGAGAATTTTCCACGGATCCGGGGAATTCCGCGGATTTTGTTTCACTCAGGGCTGTTTTTGAGATCGATGTTAATCCGATGAGAAATTTGTAGGGGGAGGGGGGGGGGGGGGGGTTATGGTGATTAATTCAGGAAATTATTATTTGCCGGTATATTCTTTCACTATTCCAAGTAAATCCGTGTTACTAACGTTTATATCACGTTATCAGCAAGATTTCGGTTCAGGTAATCATAAAACGAGACTCTTGTCCTACAGCCAATCAAAACGCTCGTATTATGCAGTGTTCGTTCAACATTTCCAAGATGGCGTCCGTGATATGAAATTCTGTATCTGTATTGTCAATTAATCTGAATTTAAGACAAAAATGAGAATAGGCAGAGATTACAATAACAGTGTGGAAAACAAGTTCTATCAAGATGGCTAGAGAAAGAAATTACGTTGACATTCGGTAAAGAAACAAGAAAAGTGATAATTGGCGACGATTTCGTGAAACTGAAAGTAAACTTCGGACGAGGGAACCTTGTGCAAACTTTGTTCCAAACAAATGAATTACGGAAAACGCGACTGCGTAGCACATTTAAGAACCTTCTGAAAAGCATTAAACATGTCCAGTTATTGAAACAGCGGATTTCCAGTCACAGGTAAAAACCTGTAATGTCAAGTATTCACCAGAAAGTTGTCTGTCAATAGCTATTCATAGGTAAAGTGAAAGGAACTGGTCAAGATGTATCAATTCAGAAAAGTTATATTTGTTTTTAATAAACCAGTTTAATGAATTAGAAGATGGTTTATTGACATAAAAAAGTAATCAGAATCAGAGTTTGAATGTGAACTTTGACTAGAAATTGTGACTGTAATGTGAACTTTGGTGAATCTTGTTTAGAAAGTTAACTGTTACAATACCATGCAAACTTTAAGAGTCACATTTTGTATCTTTATCTGTGATCACCGAGTTTGATTTCATTTTTAAAATGTGTGAGTTTTAATTGCTGGTGTTTGACAAGAAATTAATCTGGTATTGTTGAATGGATCCATTAATAAACTGAATGTAAATTGTATGGACATGTAAACACAGCTCATCATGTATGACATGCAACTCTAGTATATTTGTAAAAAAACACATGAATGACAGTCCCAAGTGAAAATGCAGGAGAAGGCTCCTGAAGTGCTCAGGAAAGCTATATTTCATTATTTTCATAAAGCCTCCGGCTTTCGCATGTATACACAGCAATTCATGTTGTACGTAACTAGTCCGACCGCAATTCAAAGGTTAACACATCCACTATTTATACAGTACCCTAGCGCATGCGCGCCACACCAGAAACATATGTACAAAATCATATTTATGTCTCCCCCCATATTTATATGGGGGAGACATATATAAACCATTTAGTGCTGAGCTTAAGCAAGGGACTCTCTTAGTTTTTAGCTCACATTTGCCAAAGACTCAATGTGAGCTATTGCGACTGCTCACTTTCCGCTGTCCATCTGTTCACATTTACTTCAAACTACATTTCCTCTCAAGTCAGCGGATGGACTTCAATGAGATTTACCATGGATGTTCTTTGGATGTTTTTCAAATTAAATGGAACCATGCAGAATTCTGGTTGCCATTGCAACAAAAGTGAAACCTAAAAAAACTTAAGACTTTAGAGCCGCATTTTGCCCTAAATCTCTAATCTGGTTCCACTGATGGAAATGTAAAATATCTTAAAATATCTAAAAACCGATAAGTTATGACACCATGAGTGTGTCAATAGATTGCTGAGTATACCCCCAAGGCAATAATTTGAACAATATAGACAAAGAACATTTTAGATTACATTAAAGTAAAATTGTGACACCTTGAGTTGGCAAATTTTGACACAAGGGGTAAAAATTCAACAATCTTGTGAAAGTCCACCAGATGATGCTACAAACTAGACATCAGAACTCTAAAACACCCCGCCCCAGGGATGGTCAATTTTTACCGGGTTTTCCACTGTTATTGAAATGGTTATGTATGGCGGGCGGGCGGCTGCCAGTTTTGTCAGGACGATAACTCCTTTATGGCTCTTGCCATTGGATTGAAACTTCATGCATAGAACATAGAACGATCATGATAAGAGGAAGTGTCATGCACAAGGTCCATAACTCTGGCTTCACTAATATTGGAGTTATGCTCCTTTGAACTTAAAAATGTGTCAGTCCATATGTGCGTCCGTCCGGTCTTGTCCTGGCTGTAACTAAGAAGTCCATGGGTGGATTGTGAAATCACTTGGCATAAATGTTCCTCTAGACGGTACAGCGTGTCGCATGAAAAAAACATGTCAATAGCTGAAAGGTCAAGGTCATACTTAGAGGTCAAAGGTCAAAATCATGTTTATTTTTAACCAGATTTAACAGATATTGCTTATCCGAAGCATATCTCCTACAATACTTTGACTAGGATCACCATATTTTTAGCTATTGTGACTGCAATCCATCCGGGGTCTTTCCACATTTTCAAACGGCATCTCCACTGAAACTACTGACCCGATTTTAACCAAGTTTTGTCAGAAGCATCAGTGGTTAGGGGGAACGAAATGTTGTCACATTATGACCCCGGGGGAAAAATTGGCCCCGCCCTAGGGCTTATCAGTTTGTCATAGGAAAATCTTTAAAAATCTTCTTGTCTGAAACTGTAAGGCCCATATTTCGATATTTAGCATGTAGCATGATCTAATGGTCCTCTACAAAAGTTGCTTCAAATTATGACCCCCGGGTTAAAAATGGCCCCGCCCTAGGGCTTATCAGTTTTTAGCTCACCAGAGCACAAAGTGCTCAGGGTGAGCTTTTGTGATCGCCTGATGTCCGTCGTCTGTTGGCGTTTGTCGTGCGTCGTCAACAATTTGAACTTTAAAATTCTTCTCCTCTGAATCTACAGGGTTCTCAGCTTTCATCTTTGGCACATAGCGTCACCTATAGGTCCTCTACAAAAGTTATATAAATTATATCCCTGGAGTCAAAATTGGCCCCGCCACTGTCCCAGGGGTGGCCAGTTTTCTCTAGCTGACTTGTTTTCTGTACAAGTAGCAGAATGCTGGGCTCACTTAGGTTAGGCATGGGGACAACTTCAAAAACTTTCTTGTCAAAAACTACATGTCACAGAGCTTAGATATTTGGTGTAAAGATTTACTTAGTATACCTTATTGACATTGGTTAATATCATAGTTCTGAGGTTAAAATTGGCCCTGTCCTGTTGGTTATACTTTAAAATATTATTTTACACTATAAAGGTTCCTCTGATCTAGAAGGATTACAGTCACTCCATCTGTGTTACGTAATCACTGGATAGGTCAACTCTATCAAGTTGTCTGCTTCAGAATTAGTGTCTGTTTGTTCACACTGTTTTTAACCCATTCCCTCATAGGCTATTTTCAGATCCTGCCTCTAGGAAAATTTCAGAATTGTGTAGATTTGAAACCATTGTGATAAATAGAGCATTTACTCCTATGGAACAAATGCTCCATTTATCACAAAGACAAATGCTCTATTTATCACAATGGTTTCATAAAGTGACTATTATACCTCTTTGAATAAATCTACTGATAAGGAGCATTAATTAGAGAAAAGGAAAATTTCAGAATTGTGTAGATTTGAAACCATGTTGATAAATAGAGCATTTATGCCTATGGAGCAAATGCTCTATTTATCACAAAGGCTTTTTTCAGATCCTACCTCTTTGAATAAATCTACTGAAAAGGAGCATTAATTAGAGAAAAGGAAAATTTCAGAATTGTATAGATTTCAAACCATTGTGATAGATAGAGCAAAAGCTCCATAGGAGTAAATCAACTCATATACAAACCACATATAAAGTTACATACAGGTATGTGTCAGATCAGAATCCAAACTGTGTGCTACTTTTGGTCAAGTCATGCTAAGCAGTGATAGGGTTGTCATCTGTTAGAAATGTTGTCTGCTTATTCAAAGAGGTAAATATTGATCTACTTTGTTTGCAAATGCTTGAAAACATATTTATATGAGGAAAAGGGTTAATTCGAGAAAAGGAAAATTTCAGAATTGTTTAGATTTGAAACCATTGTGATAAATAGTGCATTTACTCCTATGGAGCAAATGCTCTATTTATCACAAAGTCGACTGCTCTATTTATCACAATGGTTTCATAAAGTGACTATTATACCTCTTTGAATAAATCTACTGATAAGGAGCATTAATTAGAGAAAATGAAAATTTCAGAATTGTGTAGATTTGAAACCATTGTGATAAATAGAGCATTTACTCCTATGGAGCAAATGCTGTATTTATCACAAAGGCTTTTTTCAGATCCTACCTCTTTGAATAAATCTACTGATAAGGAGCATTAATTATAGAAAAGGAACATTTCCACCTATGGAGCAGATGCTCTATTTATCACTAAGGCTTTTTTCAGATCCTGCCTCTTTGAATAAATCTACTGATAAGGAGCATTAATTATAGAAAAGGAAAATTTCAGAATTGTGTAGATTTGAAACCATTGTGATAAATAGAACATTTACTCCTATGGATGCTCTATTTATCAGAATGGTTAGCAAATGCTCTATTTATCACAAAGGCTTTTTTCAGATCCTACCTCTTTGAATAAATCTTCTGATAAGGAGCATTAATTAGAGAAAAGAAAAATTTGAGAATTGTGTAGATTTGAAACCATTGTAATAAATAGAGCACTTGCTCCATAGGAGTTAATTTACTCATATACAAACTACATATAAAGTTACATACCGGTATGTGTCAGATCAGAATCCAAAATATGTGCTAATTTTGGTCAAGTCATGCTAAGCAGTGATAGGGTTGTCATCTGTTAGAAATTTTGTCTCTTATTCAAAGTGGTAAATCTGGGTCTACTTTGTTTGCAAATGCGTGAAAACATGTTTATATGAGGGACAGAGTTAATTAGAGAAAAGGAAAATTTCAGAATTGTGTAGATTTGAAACCATTGTGATAAATAGAGCATTTACTCCTATGGAGCAAATGCTCTATTTATCACATTGGTTTAATAAAGTGACTAATACAGAGGCGTAGAAAGGCGGTTTTTAGCTCACCAGAGCACAAAGTGCTCAGGGTGAGCTTTTGTGATCGCCTGATGTCAGTCGTCTGTCGGTGATAGTCATGCGTCGTCAACAATTTGAACTTTAAAAGTCTTCTCCTCTGAATCTACAGGGTTCTCAGCTTTCATCTTTGGCACATAGCATCATCTATAGGTCCTCTACAAAAGTTATATAAATTATGTCCCTGGAGTCAAAATTGGCCCCGCCACGGTCCCAGGGGTGGCCAGTTTTCTCTAGCTGACTGTTGTTTTCTGTACAAGTAGCAGAATGCTGGGCTCACTAATACCGTATTTCTCCTTTCTATAGCGCCCTCTCTAATAGTAGCTCCCTCCCTATAATATACGCTTCGAAAAGCCATCGGGGGGATCAACTTACCCCACCCACCTCACCTCGAAGTCAAAAAGTTGGCGAAGAAAATGAAAACTCAATGCATCATCACTAGTAGTGATTAGGGAAAGCAAATTACAATGAAACTATTTTATACTGTTGTTGTATACCGGTAGGTTATTTTGTTTCTCTTCGACTTGTTATGTTTGCAAAATGCGTAAGTATCTGATTATATGGTGCTGTAAACCATGTATACATGTCACTTCTGCAAGCAATTCATTTTACACCGACTCACCTACATATCGCTCTTTAATTCTAATTTTAAAACTGTCACTATTTCCCATACCTAATTGAAAGGTGATTCTGTTTTCTCCACTTGTCTAACAGATTAAACCAATGTTTGTTCGTTCTCAATTTCCGACTTCGTCCAGTTTCCCCCATTTCTGTGTAGTGCATATTCTACAGTAGTATTTTACAAGTATTACGGTAAAGCGGAAGGGTCTTCGAACATTTCCGTTTAGACCGTACCTACACACCCGTAACTTCCGTTGATAATTTTACTGCAGAGCAGTCTAGCGGAAGTTGAACCTTGAAAGGTAAATACGATCCTAACTTTCACTTTAAAAGTCATAAATCTACCGAAGATTAAGTTTGAAATAAATGATTTCGGTCAACAAATGAACCAAGTAGGATGTCTGCGGGTTATTTCAAGTCTTATATCGGCGCAAATATGATTAAATTTCAGAGTATGCAATGTATCATTCTTTAGCCTATACAGTCTCTACCGTGACGGACATAGTAAAAACTCCGAATTTTTGGTATGAAATAAGAGCTCCCTGTCTGCGTTTTGCATCGCGCCTGGGAGCGTCTATAAGAGGAAATACAGTAGGTTAGGCATGGGGAAAACTTCAAAAATCTTCTTGTCAAAAACTACATGTCACAGAGCTTAGATATTTGGTGTATAGATTTACTTTGTATACCTTATTGACATTGGTCAATATCATAGTTCTGAGGTTTAAATTGGCCCTGCCCTGTTGGTTATACTTTAAAATAGTTTTTTACACTATAAAGGTTACTCTGAGCTAATCAGTCCATCTGTGTTACGTAATCACTGGATAGGTCAAGTTCCTGGTCAAATCTCTATCAAGTTGTCTGCTTCAGAATTAGTGTCTGTTTGTTCACATAGGCTATTTTCAGATCCTGCCTCTTGGAAAATTTCAGAATTGTGTAGATTTGAAACCATGTGATAAATAGAGCATTTACTCCTATGGAGCAAATGCTCTATTTATCACAATGGTTTCATTAAGTGACTATTATACCTCTTTGAATAAATCTACCGATAAGGAGCATTAATTAGAGAAAAGGAAAATTTCAGAATTGTGTAGATTTGAAACCATTGTGATAATGGAGCATTTACGCCTATTGAGCAAATGCTCTATTTATCACAAAGGTTTTTTTCAGATCCTACCTCTTTGAATAAATCTACTGATAAGGAGCATTAATTATAGAAAAGAAAAAAATCAGAATTGTAGATTTCAAACCATTGTGATAAATAGAACATTTACTCCTATGGAGCTTTTGCCCTTTTTATCACAATGGTTAGCAAATGCTCTATTTATCACAAAGGCTTTATTCAGATCCTACCTCTTTGAATAAATCTACTGAAAAGGAGCATTAATTAGAGAAAAGGAAAAATTCAGAATTGTAGATTTCAAACCATTGTGATAAATAGAGCATTTGCTCCATAGGAGTAAATTAACTCATATACAAACCACATATAAAGTTACATACCTGTATGTGTCAGATTAGAATCCAAACTGTGTGCTAATTTTGGTCAAGTCATGCTAAGCAGTGATAGGGTTGTCATCTGTTAGAAATGTTGTCTGCTTATTCAAAGAGGTAAATCTGGGTCTACTCTGTTTGCAAATGCATTAAAACATGTTTATATGAGGAAAAGGGTTAATTAGAGAAAAGGAAAATTTCAGAATTGTTTAGATTTGAAACCATTGTGATAAATAGTGCATTTACTCCTATGGAACAAATGCTCTATTTATCACAAAGACAAATGTTCTATTTATCACAATGGTTTCATAAAGTGACAATTATACCTCTTTGAATAAATCTACTGATAAGGAGCATTAATTAGAGAAAAGGAAAATTTCAGAATTGTGTAGATTTGAAGCCATTGTGATAAATAGAGCATTTGCTCCATAGGCGTAAATTAACTCATATACAAACCACATATAAAGTTACATACCGGTATGTGTCAGATCAGAGTCCAAACTGTGTGCTAATTTCAGTCAAGTCATGCTAAGCAGTGATAGGGTTGCCATCTGATAGAAATGTTGTCTGCTTATTCAAAGAGGTAAATCTTGGTCTACTCTGTTTGCAAATGCGTGAAAACATATTTATATGAGGAAAAGGGTTAATGAGAGAAAAGGAAAATTTCAGAATTGTGTAGATTTGAAAGCATTGTGATAAGTAGTGCATTTACTCCTATGGAGCAAATGCTCTATTTATCACAAAGGCTTTTTTCAGATCCTACCTTTTTGAATAAATCTTCTGATATGGAGCATTAATTAAAGAAAAGGAAAATTTTAGAATTGTGTAGATTTGAATCCATTGTAATAAATAGAGCATTTGCTCCATAGGAGTAAGTTTACTCATATACAAACTACATATAAAGTTACATACCGGTATGCGTCAGATCAGAATCCAAACTGTGTGCTAATTTCAGTCAAGTCGTGCTAAGCAGTGATAGGGTTGTCATCTGTTAGAAATGTTGTCTGCTTATTCAAAGAGGTAAATCTGGGTCTACTCTGTTTGCAAATGCGTGAAAACATGTTTATATGAGGGAAAGGGTTAATTAGAGAAAAGGAAAATTTCAGAACTGTGTATATTTGAAACCATTGTGATAAATAGAACATTTACTCCTATGGAGCAAATGCTCTATTTATCACGAAGGCTTTTTTCAGATCCTACCTCTTTGAATAAATCTACTGATAAGGAGCATTAATTAGAGAAAAGGAAAATTTCAGAATTGTGTAGATTTGAAACCATTGTGATAAATAGAGCATTTACTCCTATGGAGCAAATGCTCTATTTATCACAAAGGCTTTTTTCAGATCCTACCTCTTTGAATAAATCTACTGATAAGGAGCATTAATTATAGAAAAGGAAAATTTCAGAATTGTGTAGATTTGAAACCAATGTCATAAATAGAACATTTACTCCTATGGAGCTTTTGCTCTATTTATCACAATGGTTAGCAAATGCTCTATGCGTCAGATCAGAATCCATACTGTGTGCTTATTTCGGTCAAGTCATGCTAAGCAGTGATAGGGTTGTCATCTGTTAGAAATGTTGTCTGCTTATTCAATCTACTGATAAGGAGAATTAATTAAAGACAAGGAAAATTTCTGAATGGTGTAGATTTGAAACCATTATAATCAATAGAGCATTTACTCCTATGGAGCAAATGCTCTATTTATCGCAATGGTTTCATAAAGTGACTGTTGCAGAGGCTTTTTTCAGATCCTACCTTTTGGAATAAATCTTCTGATAAGGAGCATTAATTAGAGAAAAGGAAAATTTCAGAATTGTGTAGATTTGAAACCATTGTAATAAATAGAGCATTTGCTCCATAGGAGTAAACTTACTCATATACAAACTACATATAAAGTTACATACTGGTATGCGCAGATCAGAATACACTGTGTGCTAATTTCAGTCAAGTCATGCAAAGCAGTGATAGGGTTGTCATCTGTTAGAAATTTTGTCTGGGTCTACTTTGTTTGCAAATGCGTGAAAACACGTTTATGTGAGGGAAAGGGTTAATTAGAGATAGGAAAATTTCAGAATTGTGTAGATTTGAAACCATTGTGATAAATAGAGCATTTACTCCTATGGAGCAAATGCTCTATTTATCACAATGGTTTAATAAAGTGACTATTACAGAGGCGTAGAAAGGCGTTTTTATGGAGGAAAGAGTATTCTATTAGCCGGCAGAGCACATTAACGGTGTGCGGTAAAAATGCCACAGGTAAAAATGCCTTAGGTAAATATGCCATAGGTAAAAATGCCTTAGGTAAAAATGCCACAGGTAAAGTGGTAAAAATGCCTTAGGTAATAATGCCAGAGGTAAAAATGCCATAGGTAAAAATGCCACAGTTAAAAAAAAATATTTTTTTAATATATAAATATTTTTAAATTTATAAAAGGAAAATTGTATAATTTGAAAAAATATGTTGTAATATCATTTCTTTATCAATTTTGGTGGTGTCTTGGTCTAATTTTTTGTAAATAATTGTATGAAAAACCTGTTTTTAGCTCACCAGAGCACAAAGTGCTCAGGGTGAGCTTTTGTGATCGCCTGATGTCCGTCGTCCGTCGACGTGCGTCGTGCGTCGTTCGTCGTCAACAATTTGAACCTTTAAAAATCTTCTCCTCTGAATCTACAGGGTTCTCAGCTTTCATCTTTGGCACATAGCATCATCCTTAGATCCTCTACAAAAGTTATATAAATTATGCCCCTGGGGTCAAAATTGGCCCCGCCCCAGGGGTGGGAAGTTTTCAATAGAAACATATAGTAAAACTTTGAAAATCTTCTCCTCTGAATCTGGAAGGCTCTCAGCTTTCATATTTGGCACAGAGCATCATGTTCCGATCCTCTACAAAAGTTATATAAATTATGGCCCTGGGGTCAAAATTGGCCCCGCCCCAGGGGTGGGCAGTTTTCAGTAGAAACAAATAGCAAAAATTTTGAAAATCTTCTTCTCTGAAACTGGAAGGTTCTCAGCTTTCATATTTGGCATATAGTATCATGCTCAGGTCCTCTACAAAAGTTATATGAATTATGGCCCTGGGGTTAAAATTGGCCCCGCCCCAGGGGTGGGCAGTTTTCAGTAGAAGCAAATAGTGAAAACTTTGAAAATCTTCTCCTCTGAAACTGGAAGGCTCTTAGCTTTCATATTTTGCACAGAGCATCATGCTCAGGTCCTCTACAAAAGTTATATAAATTATGGCCCTGGGGTCAAAATTTGCCACGCCCCAGGGGTGGGCAGTTTGTAATAGAGAACAATAGTGAAATCTTTGAAAATCTTCTTCTCTGAAACTGGAAGGCTCTCAGCTTTCATATTTGGCACAGAGCATCATGTTCAGTTCCTCTACAAAAGTTATATAAATAATGGCCCTGGGGTCAAAATTGGCCCACCCCAGGGGTGGGCAGTTTTCAATAGAAACAAATAGTGAAAACTTTTAAAATCTTCTTCTCTGAAACTGGAAGGCTCTTAGCTTTCATATTTGGCACATAGCATCATGTTCAGGTCCTCTACAAAAGTTATATAAATTATGGCCCTGGGGTCAAAATTGACCCCGCCCCAGGGGTGGGCAGTTTTCAATAGAAACAAATAGTGAAATCTTTGAAAATCTTCTTCTCTGAAACTGGAAGGCTCTCAGCTTTCATATTTGGCACATAGCATCATGTTCAGGTCCTCTACAAAAGTTATATAAATTATGACCCCAGGGTCAAAATTGGCCCGCCCCAGGGTGGGCAGTTTTCAATAGAAACAAATAGTGAAATCTTTGAAAATCTTCTTCTCTGAAACTGGAAGGCTCTCCGCTTTCATATTTGGCACAGAGCATCATGTTCAGGTCCTCTACAAAAGTTATATAAATTATGGCCCCAGGGTCAAAATTGGCCCGCCCCAGGGGTAGGCAGTTTTCAATAGAAACAAATAGTGAAGTCTTTGAAAATCTTCTTGTCTGAAACTGGAAGGCTCTCAGCTTTCATATTTGGCATAGAGCATTATGTTCAGGTCCTCTACAAAAGTTATATAAATTATGGCCCTGGGGTCAAAATTGGTCCCCCAGGGGTGGGCAGTTTTCAATAGAAACAAATAGTGAAATCTTTGAAAATCTTCTTCTCTGAAACTGGAAGACTCTCAGCTTTCATATTTGGCACATAGCATCATGTTCAGGTCCTCTACAAAAGTTATATAAAATATGACCCTGGGGTCAGAATTGGCCCCGCCCCAGGGGTGGGCAATTTTCAATAGAAATAAATAGTGAAATCTTTGAAAATCCTCTTCTCTGAAACTGGAAGGCTCTCAGCTTTGGTATTTGGCATAGAGCATCATGTTCAGGTTCTCTTCAAAACTTGTATAAATAATGGCCCCGGGGTCAAAATTGGACCAGCCCCAGGGGTGGGCAGTTTTCAATAGAAACAAATAGTGAAATCTTTGAATATCTTCTTCTCTGAAACTGAGAGGTTCTCAGCTTTCATATTTGGCACATAGCATCATGTTCAGGTCCTCTACAAAAGTTATATAAATTGTGCCTCTTGGGTCAAAATTAGCCCAGCCCCAGGGCAGGCTAGTTTTCTATAGAAACATATAGTTAAAACTTTGAAAATCTTCTCCTCTGATTGTCTGGTGAGCGCTTCAGGGCCATTCTGGCCCTCTTGTTTTATTTTGGACTCAGACCAAATTTCAAAATATTTGTTATTAAACATACTGAAGATAAAAAACAAATCACAAGTAATTCAAAACAGAGTAGATCCAGATTAGAAGACTCCTATAGGAACCGTCTGATCTGGGTCTACTCTGTTTGTTACTGGAATTTGATAGATCTGTTTCTGCGTTTCATTATTGTTTCAAAAGATAGTATTATGCATTGTAACATACTGAAGATAAAAAACAAATCACAAGTAATGCAAAACAGATTAGATCCAGATTAGAAGGCTCCTATAGGAGCTGTCTTATCAGGATCTGCTCTGTTTGTTACTGGAATTTAATAGATCTGTTTCATTATTGTTGCAAATCACAAGTAATGAAAAAACAGAGTAGATCCAGATTAGAAGGCCCCTATTAAAAATTACTGCAATTCAAAAGTAATGCAAAAACAGCGTAGACCCATATTATATAGGAGCCGTCTGATCAGGATCTGCTCTGTTTGTTTGGAGGAAAGGGTTAAACCGTTGGATTATATGATATGCTGCATTATCAACTACATGTGCTATATAGATACTGCTCATTAAAAAATAGATATTGAAACCTTACCTACCTGTTTCTTATGATTTTTCCTATACTTATTTAAACAGAGTAGACCCAGACACCACCAAAATTGATTATGAAATGATATAATAACATATTTTTTCAAAATATAGTTTTCCTTATATAAATTCAAAAATATTTGTTATTAATTTTTTTTATAACTGTGGCATTTTTAAACAGAGTAGACCCAGACACAACCCGTCAAATGCCAGAAAATAATAATAAATATTTTTAATTTTGAACATATTTAAATGGTTTTATATTTTTTCAAATTATACAGTTTTCCTTTTATAAATTTAAAAATATTTTTTTTTTTTTTAACTGTGGCATTTTTACCTATGGCATTTTTACCTAAGGCATTATTACCTAAGGCATTTTTACCACTTTACCTGTGGCATTTTTACCTAAGGCATTTTTACCTATGGCATATTTACCTAAGGCATTTTTACCTGTGGCATTTTTACCTACATTCAACCTGGTCAGATAACTCCTATAGAAACCATCTGATACGGGTCTGTTCTGTTTGCAAATGCATCAAATTACATTTATATGAAGGAAAGGGTTTTAAAGGTCCAAAGGTTTATTAAAGATCGACTGCTTCCTGGCTTTTTTCAACATAATTAAGACCAACAGGTATGGCACAGAGTTTGGATCCACAAAAGGGTCAAATAACACCCCACAAAACAGGTGTCCAGTTTTGTTTAGAAACATACATGTAGTTAAAACTTTAAAAATCTTTCCCTCTGGTGAGCGATTTCAGGGCCATCATGGCCCTCTTGTTCGAAGTTAATGAGAGTCGGGCGTTCACCTATAAAACAACAGAATACACTTCTGTTTTCTACACATGTAATTACCGGAATTAAATGCTTTATAGTAAGGTGCCACCTTAAAATGTTAATGAGATGCATTCAGACTTAAAAATATGCATACTATCCAACCAAAGTATTAACAAATATCCTTATTAACATCAATGCAACTATCCAACTCTATTATATTAATTGGTGTATCTTAACACTGGTTAACCCGTTACCAAATAGCCTGATCCTAGTTATGGAGACAGGTGAACATTTCAAGCAGATTGAAATTAAAGCAGAATGCGCCTTAAAGGTATTTCAAAACTCCTTCAGAAAGTGACACCCCCCATATACACAGTATCCATCTGTGCGGATTATTGATTATTGATTCCCTGGAGTGCTCATGCAGTGTCCAGGCAGGGTCTATGACCATATGAGATAAAGTTATGCAATTATACTTTAATCCAGGTAGTGCATAATGCCAGTTTTTGTGTGAAATAACCAATCAGCCCTACATACAAGCTACACTTGCCCGAATTTTCCCTGCCAGAATCTAACTGTTCACAATAATTGCAACTCCATGGGATATCTATCATTAACTCTCCCTGAGCCAGTTTATGACTGTAATCTGGTCATGGTGACTTACTGAGAGATGCCCGGTCTGTTAACAGCCATATTGTGGCTAGTAAGGTTGTGGTCAAGCCATTTTCAAAGTTCTATAAATCTGGCATCTATCAATGGTTTGGTGAATTTGAAACACAAGAAAAATGAAAAGTATTGGATAAGTATTTGGTAATTAAAAAATAATATCAGGGGTGGGGGGGGGGGGTTGTACTTTGGGGTTTGCTCTATGTTTTTGCCATGAAAATTAATTTGAACACAACTTGTATATTTTGTAAAGGGTTACCTAATTAATATTGAAAGAAGGCGGAGTATCGAACAGTATGCGGCGGGTTAAGGGTTAATTTATACTGTCAATAATTTTTATATCTTCATTGTTTACCATATAGTAACACAATAGATCTTCAAAAGAAAACACGCAATACAGTATAAGAAAAAAAAGCTAATACTAATAACAAATAGGTACTTTAACCCTTCTGCTGATAGATACATCTTCTAACCCCTCTGCAAACAGATTAGACTCAATTTAGGAAGCTCATTGAACAACAGGCTCTTCTTTGTTTGCCAGTCAAAATTCCAGGTAAACGGACATTAGCCCACCCGGACCACAGCCAACCCGGATGACAGCCCACCATTTCTCTAAGGGCGGACATTAGACCACTCGTGTTTTTGAGGGGGGCGGACATTAGCCCACTCGTGTTTTTGAGGAGGGCGGACATTAGCCCACTTGTGTTTTTTTGATGGGCGGACATTAGCCCACTCGGACAATAGACCACTCGCGCTGAATATTAACGAGGCGGACATCAGCCCACCCGGACATTAGACCCCTCGAGATTATAATATGTGTTTATTCACACTCCCAATTAGTTGAAAGTCGTTGTAATTACCCATGATTTATCAAATATTCAGCTACTCTTACTGGCTCTTTATGTTACAGAAAAAGGTCTCTTTCGGATGTTTGGCCCCTAATTATCTTAGTTATAATGTTTGTTTATGTTTCATTGCACAGCACTGTTTGATAAATCATAGATGGATTATTAGCTACAACCTGAAAAATACTGTACTGATACTGTAAATTGAACGACTGTTATTTATTTATTCCCCAAATTTATTTCTATTTAATAAACACGAACACTGCTTTCAATATAATCACTTCCGTTGCCGGGCAATGTATAAACCGATAATTACCTTTAATTACTTACAAACAGCAGGATAAAGCTCAGCGTACCCATCTAATTGGATTATCAACCACGTGCATGTAATTAATTAGATTATCACACCTGTAGACGAGTGTTTCAGTCAAACACGCTGAGTCAGATATTAACACCTTCTTTAAAATAAAGGTCAATATTTCTTCTAAGATTGTTTTGATTTATCTGCAGTCGTCTGGGAATTTTTTTTACCCCTGGTCCGTAACATTTCGGACCATTATCTTGTGGTTCAACGTACTTGTTCGAACATTACCGAAAAATAAAATTTGTGTGATATGTAAGTGCTCCGATCTAAAGTCGAAGATATTATTTTTACAGTCATTTGGCCTTACAGACATACAGAAATAGGTGAGCAAATGATGAGGGGTCTAATGTCCGGGTGGGCTGATGTCCGCCTCATTAATATTCAGCGCGAGTGGTCTATTGTCCGAGTGGGCTAATGTCCGTCCATCAAAAAAACATGAGTGGGCTAATGTCCGCCCTCCTAAAAATCCCGAGTGGGCTTTTGTCCGCCCCCTCAAAAACATGAGTGGTCTAATGTCCGCCCTAAGAGAAATGGTGGGCTGTCATCCGGGTGGGCTAATGTCCTAGAACCAAAATTCCATAGAGCAGAGTTTGCAGTACTGGTTTTTGTATCTCATTTCTTGTTCTGTACCAGAATGGAAATTGATGGAAATTGATTCAATTAATATTCATAGTGAGAGGAGTCTCACTTAATTATGCAAGGGTTGACATTTTGTCCCTCATGGTTTTGCAAGGCTACCTACCTCAGATCCTACCTCTTTGAATAAATCTACTGATAAGGAGCATTAATTATAGAAAAGGAAAATTTCAGAATTGTGTAGATTTGAAACCAATGTCATAAATAGAACATTTACTCCTATGGAGCTTTTGCTCTATTTATCACAATGGTTAGCAAATGCTCTATGCGTCAGATCAGAATCCATACTGTGTGCTTATTTCGGTCAAGTCATGCTAAGCAGTGATAGGGTTGTCATCTGTTAGAAATGTTGTCTGCTTATTCAATCTACTGATAAGGAGAATTAATTAAAGACAAGGAAAATTTCTGAATGGTGTAGATTTGAAACCATTATAATCAATAGAGCATTTACTCCTATGGAGCAAATGCTCTATTTATCGCAATGGTTTCATAAAGTGACTGTTGCAGAGGCTTTTTTCAGATCCTACCTTTTGGAATAAATCTTCTGATAAGGAGCATTAATTAGAGAAAAGGAAAATTTCAGAATTGTGTAGATTTGAAACCATTGTAATAAATAGAGCATTTGCTCCATAGGAGTAAACTTACTCATATACAAACTACATATAAAGTTACATACTGGTATGCGCAGATCAGAATACACTGTGTGCTAATTTCAGTCAAGTCATGCAAAGCAGTGATAGGGTTGTCATCTGTTAGAAATTTTGTCTGGGTCTACTTTGTTTGCAAATGCGTGAAAACACGTTTATGTGAGGGAAAGGGTTAATTAGAGATAGGAAAATTTCAGAATTGTGTAGATTTGAAACCATTGTGATAAATAGAGCATTTACTCCTATGGAGCAAATGCTCTATTTATCACAATGGTTTAATAAAGTGACTATTACAGAGGCGTAGAAAGGCGTTTTTATGGAGGAAAGAGTATTCTATTAGCCGGCAGAGCACATTAACGGTGTGCGGTAAAAATGCCACAGGTAAAAATGCCTTAGGTAAATATGCCATAGGTAAAAATGCCTTAGGTAAAAATGCCACAGGTAAAGTGGTAAAAATGCCTTAGGTAATAATGCCAGAGGTAAAAATGCCATAGGTAAAAATGCCACAGTTAAAAAAAAATATTTTTTTAATATATAAATATTTTTAAATTTATAAAAGGAAAATTGTATAATTTGAAAAAATATGTTGTAATATCATTTCTTTATCAATTTTGGTGGTGTCTTGGTCTAATTTTTTGTAAATAATTGTATGAAAAACCTGTTTTTAGCTCACCAGAGCACAAAGTGCTCAGGGTGAGCTTTTGTGATCGCCTGATGTCCGTCGTCCGTCGACGTGCGTCGTGCGTCGTTCGTCGTCAACAATTTGAACCTTTAAAAATCTTCTCCTCTGAATCTACAGGGTTCTCAGCTTTCATCTTTGGCACATAGCATCATCCTTAGATCCTCTACAAAAGTTATATAAATTATGCCCCTGGGGTCAAAATTGGCCCCGCCCCAGGGGTGGGAAGTTTTCAATAGAAACATATAGTAAAACTTTGAAAATCTTCTCCTCTGAATCTGGAAGGCTCTCAGCTTTCATATTTGGCACAGAGCATCATGTTCCGATCCTCTACAAAAGTTATATAAATTATGGCCCTGGGGTCAAAATTGGCCCCGCCCCAGGGGTGGGCAGTTTTCAGTAGAAACAAATAGCAAAAATTTTGAAAATCTTCTTCTCTGAAACTGGAAGGTTCTCAGCTTTCATATTTGGCATATAGTATCATGCTCAGGTCCTCTACAAAAGTTATATGAATTATGGCCCTGGGGTTAAAATTGGCCCCGCCCCAGGGGTGGGCAGTTTTCAGTAGAAGCAAATAGTGAAAACTTTGAAAATCTTCTCCTCTGAAACTGGAAGGCTCTTAGCTTTCATATTTTGCACAGAGCATCATGCTCAGGTCCTCTACAAAAGTTATATAAATTATGGCCCTGGGGTCAAAATTTGCCACGCCCCAGGGGTGGGCAGTTTGTAATAGAGAACAATAGTGAAATCTTTGAAAATCTTCTTCTCTGAAACTGGAAGGCTCTCAGCTTTCATATTTGGCACAGAGCATCATGTTCAGTTCCTCTACAAAAGTTATATAAATAATGGCCCTGGGGTCAAAATTGGCCCACCCCAGGGGTGGGCAGTTTTCAATAGAAACAAATAGTGAAAACTTTTAAAATCTTCTTCTCTGAAACTGGAAGGCTCTTAGCTTTCATATTTGGCACATAGCATCATGTTCAGGTCCTCTACAAAAGTTATATAAATTATGGCCCTGGGGTCAAAATTGACCCCGCCCCAGGGGTGGGCAGTTTTCAATAGAAACAAATAGTGAAATCTTTGAAAATCTTCTTCTCTGAAACTGGAAGGCTCTCAGCTTTCATATTTGGCACATAGCATCATGTTCAGGTCCTCTACAAAAGTTATATAAATTATGACCCCAGGGTCAAAATTGGCCCGCCCCAGGGTGGGCAGTTTTCAATAGAAACAAATAGTGAAATCTTTGAAAATCTTCTTCTCTGAAACTGGAAGGCTCTCCGCTTTCATATTTGGCACAGAGCATCATGTTCAGGTCCTCTACAAAAGTTATATAAATTATGGCCCCAGGGTCAAAATTGGCCCGCCCCAGGGGTAGGCAGTTTTCAATAGAAACAAATAGTGAAGTCTTTGAAAATCTTCTTGTCTGAAACTGGAAGGCTCTCAGCTTTCATATTTGGCATAGAGCATTATGTTCAGGTCCTCTACAAAAGTTATATAAATTATGGCCCTGGGGTCAAAATTGGTCCCCCAGGGGTGGGCAGTTTTCAATAGAAACAAATAGTGAAATCTTTGAAAATCTTCTTCTCTGAAACTGGAAGACTCTCAGCTTTCATATTTGGCACATAGCATCATGTTCAGGTCCTCTACAAAAGTTATATAAAATATGACCCTGGGGTCAGAATTGGCCCCGCCCCAGGGGTGGGCAATTTTCAATAGAAATAAATAGTGAAATCTTTGAAAATCCTCTTCTCTGAAACTGGAAGGCTCTCAGCTTTGGTATTTGGCATAGAGCATCATGTTCAGGTTCTCTTCAAAACTTGTATAAATAATGGCCCCGGGGTCAAAATTGGACCAGCCCCAGGGGTGGGCAGTTTTCAATAGAAACAAATAGTGAAATCTTTGAATATCTTCTTCTCTGAAACTGAGAGGTTCTCAGCTTTCATATTTGGCACATAGCATCATGTTCAGGTCCTCTACAAAAGTTATATAAATTGTGCCTCTTGGGTCAAAATTAGCCCAGCCCCAGGGCAGGCTAGTTTTCTATAGAAACATATAGTTAAAACTTTGAAAATCTTCTCCTCTGATTGTCTGGTGAGCGCTTCAGGGCCATTCTGGCCCTCTTGTTTTATTTTGGACTCAGACCAAATTTCAAAATATTTGTTATTAAACATACTGAAGATAAAAAACAAATCACAAGTAATTCAAAACAGAGTAGATCCAGATTAGAAGACTCCTATAGGAACCGTCTGATCTGGGTCTACTCTTGTTTGTTACTGGAATTTGATAGATCTGTTTCTGCGTTTCATTATTGTTTCAAAAGATAGTATTATGCATTGTAACATACTGAAGATAAAAAACAAATCACAAGTAATGCAAAACAGATTAGATCCAGATTAGAAGGCTCCTATAGGAGCTGTCTTATCAGGATCTGCTCTGTTTGTTACTGGAATTTAATAGATCTGTTTCATTATTGTTGCAAATCACAAGTAATGAAAAAACAGAGTAGATCCAGATTAGAAGGCCCCTATTAAAAATTACTGCAATTCAAAAGTAATGCAAAAACAGCGTAGACCCATATTATATAGGAGCCGTCTGATCAGGATCTGCTCTGTTTGTTTGGAGGAAAGGGTTAAACCGTTGGATTATATGATATGCTGCATTATCAACTACATGTGCTATATAGATACTGCTCATTAAAAAATAGATATTGAAACCTTACCTACCTGTTTCTTATGATTTTTCCTATACTTATTTAAACAGAGTAGACCCAGACACCACCAAAATTGATTATGAAATGATATAATAACATATTTTTTCAAAATATAGTTTTCCTTATATAAATTCAAAAATATTTGTTATTAATTTTTTTTATAACTGTGGCATTTTTAAACAGAGTAGACCCAGACACAACCCGTCAAATGCCAGAAAATAATAATAAATATTTTTAATTTTGAACATATTTAAATGGTTTTATATTTTTTCAAATTATACAGTTTTCCTTTTATAAATTTAAAAATATTTTTTTTTTTTTTAACTGTGGCATTTTTACCTATGGCATTTTTACCTAAGGCATTATTACCTAAGGCATTTTTACCACTTTACCTGTGGCATTTTTACCTAAGGCATTTTTACCTATGGCATATTTACCTAAGGCATTTTTACCTGTGGCATTTTTACCTACATTCAACCTGGTCAGATAACTCCTATAGAAACCATCTGATACGGGTCTGTTCTGTTTGCAAATGCATCAAATTACATTTATATGAAGGAAAGGGTTTTAAAGGTCCAAAGGTTTATTAAAGATCGACTGCTTCCTGGCTTTTTTCAACATAATTAAGACCAACAGGTATGGCACAGAGTTTGGATCCACAAAAGGGTCAAATAACACCCCACAAAACAGGTGTCCAGTTTTGTTTAGAAACATACATGTAGTTAAAACTTTAAAAATCTTTCCCTCTGGTGAGCGATTTCAGGGCCATCATGGCCCTCTTGTTCGAAGTTAATGAGAGTCGGGCGTTCACCTATAAAACAACAGAATACACTTCTGTTTTCTACACATGTAATTACCGGAATTAAATGCTTTATAGTAAGGTGCCACCTTAAAATGTTAATGAGATGCATTCAGACTTAAAAATATGCATACTATCCAACCAAAGTATTAACAAATATCCTTATTAACATCAATGCAACTATCCAACTCTATTATATTAATTGGTGTATCTTAACACTGGTTAACCCGTTACCAAATAGCCTGATCCTAGTTATGGAGACAGGTGAACATTTCAAGCAGATTGAAATTAAAGCAGAATGCGCCTTAAAGGTATTTCAAAACTCCTTCAGAAAGTGACACCCCCCATATACACAGTATCCATCTGTGCGGATTATTGATTATTGATTCCCTGGAGTGCTCATGCAGTGTCCAGGCAGGGTCTATGACCATATGAGATAAAGTTATGCAATTATACTTTAATCCAGGTAGTGCATAATGCCAGTTTTTGTGTGAAATAACCAATCAGCCCTACATACAAGCTACACTTGCCCGAATTTTCCCTGCCAGAATCTAACTGTTCACAATAATTGCAACTCCATGGGATATCTATCATTAACTCTCCCTGAGCCAGTTTATGACTGTAATCTGGTCATGGTGACTTACTGAGAGATGCCCGGTCTGTTAACAGCCATATTGTGGCTAGTAAGGTTGTGGTCAAGCCATTTTCAAAGTTCTATAAATCTGGCATCTATCAATGGTTTGGTGAATTTGAAACACAAGAAAAATGAAAAGTATTGGATAAGTATTTGGTAATTAAAAAATAATATCAGGGGTGGGGGGGGGGGTTGTACTTTGGGGTTTGCTCTATGTTTTTGCCATGAAAATTAATTTGAACACAACTTGTATATTTTGTAAAGGGTTACCTAATTAATATTGAAAGAAGGCGGAGTATCGAACAGTATGCGGCGGGTTAAGGGTTAATTTATACTGTCAATAATTTTTATATCTTCATTGTTTACCATATAGTAACACAATAGATCTTCAAAAGAAAACACGCAATACAGTATAAGAAAAAAAAGCTAATACTAATAACAAATAGGTACTTTAACCCTTCTGCTGATAGATACATCTTCTAACCCCTCTGCAAACAGATTAGACTCAATTTAGGAAGCTCATTGAACAACAGGCTCTTCTTTGTTTGCCAGTCAAAATTCCAGGTAAACGGACATTAGCCCACCCGGACCACAGCCAACCCGGATGACAGCCCACCATTTCTCTAAGGGCGGACATTAGACCACTCGTGTTTTTGAGGGGGGCGGACATTAGCCCACTCGTGTTTTTGAGGAGGGCGGACATTAGCCCACTTGTGTTTTTTTGATGGGCGGACATTAGCCCACTCGGACAATAGACCACTCGCGCTGAATATTAACGAGGCGGACATCAGCCCACCCGGACATTAGACCCCTCGAGATTATAATATGTGTTTATTCACACTCCCAATTAGTTGAAAGTCGTTGTAATTACCCATGATTTATCAAATATTCAGCTACTCTTACTGGCTCTTTATGTTACAGAAAAAGGTCTCTTTCGGATGTTTGGCCCCTAATTATCTTAGTTATAATGTTTGTTTATGTTTCATTGCACAGCACTGTTTGATAAATCATAGATGGATTATTAGCTACAACCTGAAAAATACTGTACTGATACTGTAAATTGAACGACTGTTATTTATTTATTCCCCAAATTTATTTCTATTTAATAAACACGAACACTGCTTTCAATATAATCACTTCCGTTGCCGGGCAATGTATAAACCGATAATTACCTTTAATTACTTACAAACAGCAGGATAAAGCTCAGCGTACCCATCTAATTGGATTATCAACCACGTGCATGTAATTAATTAGATTATCACACCTGTAGACGAGTGTTTCAGTCAAACACGCTGAGTCAGATATTAACACCTTCTTTAAAATAAAGGTCAATATTTCTTCTAAGATTGTTTTGATTTATCTGCAGTCGTCTGGGAATTTTTTTTACCCCTGGTCCGTAACATTTCGGACCATTATCTTGTGGTTCAACGTACTTGTTCGAACATTACCGAAAAATAAAATTTGTGTGATATGTAAGTGCTCCGATCTAAAGTCGAAGATATTATTTTTACAGTCATTTGGCCTTACAGACATACAGAAATAGGTGAGCAAATGATGAGGGGTCTAATGTCCGGGTGGGCTGATGTCCGCCTCATTAATATTCAGCGCGAGTGGTCTATTGTCCGAGTGGGCTAATGTCCGTCCATCAAAAAAACATGAGTGGGCTAATGTCCGCCCTCCTAAAAATCCCGAGTGGGCTTTTGTCCGCCCCCTCAAAAACATGAGTGGTCTAATGTCCGCCCTAAGAGAAATGGTGGGCTGTCATCCGGGTGGGCTAATGTCCTAGAACCAAAATTCCATAGAGCAGAGTTTGCAGTACTGGTTTTTGTATCTCATTTCTTGTTCTGTACCAGAATGGAAATTGATGGAAATTGATTCAATTAATATTCATAGTGAGAGGAGTCTCACTTAATTATGCAAGGGTTGACATTTTGTCCCTCATGGTTTTGCAAGGCTGGACATTTTGTCCCTGGTGTATTTTCAAGGGTGGACATTTTGTCTCCGATTATTTTTTACAAGGCGGACGTTTTGTCCCTTATTTAATTTTGGACAAAATACCCTCCATAAATCTAGCTTAACCCTTTACTCCATGAATATTTATGTAAGAAAATGATGGTTTGGCCATGGCAGAAAGTGCTGAACCATATATTATTATATCATAAGCAACAGAGCAGACCCAAACGAGACGGCTCCTCTAGGAGCTTTCTGATCTGGGTCTTCTCTGTTTGCAAAACTTGTGTCATTTCAAGGGCTGCGTGTAAGACTTGTGAAATGCATAAAAATCATTTCCACCACAGTCTTGCATGCAACTTTTGATTTGTGAGGGACAAAACGTCTGCCTTGTAAATCATGATGAGAGACAAAACGTCCACCTTTGAAAAAATATGAGGGACAAAATATCCACCCTTGCAAAAGCACGAGGGACAAAATGTCCACCCTTGCAAAACCATGAGGTACAAAATGTCCACCCTGGCAACCTGAAATATTACCTTGGCTGATAAGATATGACAGACTTTTTTCTTGACAAAAAGAATGAAATCTAATTGAAAACAGTGCAGACCCTGATCGGAGGTCTCTCGTGGGAGCCACCTTATCTGGGGCTACACTGTTTCAACTTTGAAAAAACGCGTTGAAGGGGTTACAGCATATTTTTATTGGCAAAAATGTTTAATAGACCTGCAGACAAGAAATAGTGCTCGTATCAACGATAGTTAATTCAATATATATCCATTTTCTTGCTACAGCCTGTAAAATAAACTATCTATGATGACATTCTATATGGAAACATAGTAGACCCTGATCAGGCAGATCCTATAGAAGCTGCTTGATCTGGGTCTTATATGTTTGCAGATTTTAATGGTCCAGAGCTATCTATGAAGTAAATGATTAACCCTTTCCCTCATATAAACGTGTTTTCACGCCTTTGCAAACACATTAGACCCAGATCAGGGTCTACTCTGTTTGCTAATAGAATTTGATAGATCTGTTTGTTTGCTTTCAAAAATGTCTACAATGTTCTACCTTCCGTTTTTCTTTATAACTATTTTGTTTATGAATATTCAGCAGGTATTGAAATTTATTTGGCTTACTACAGAACAGGGAAAAGGTTAAAGAAGCATAAGTTTGTATTAAAATTGACGTGGATAATTATATAATAAAGTTGTGTGTTATACTGGAATTTTGAAAATATGCGTCACAATAGTGCATTTGCTTGTGTGGTGGATCTACTTCATGATTATTTGTATCATAAAGAACTACTGGTAGTAACATTTAATAGTATACATGCCCATTTAATGGCATGGACAAAACAACTATTCCTGTAGATTTGTGGAAATTTGATAATGCTCAAACATGCAAACATATCTAAAACAACAGGAACACAATAGTGTCAAATCAAGTACAGTTCATTTACAAAATACAAATGTACGTAGACTGAAACAAATAATTCCTGAGCATCATCAATGTAACCACAGGTGTGCGATTCGGAAGAAGGGGTGCTAAACCTATATAATTATATGTATATTATATATACACATATATGGCATCTATACTTATGAGTCAGACACATTTGAGTGTAACTAGTCAAAAGTTTTCTAAATCAACTGACTTTTTCGACTTCAGTGTGGACCACAAATTTAAGTGAAGTAGAATGCAAATATATAGAATGGAAATATGTATGTTGGTTTGAAAACAATTTCGCCAAGTCAGTGGATTTAGAGGAATTGAACTATGAAAATGTGCTGGACTTGATATAGCATAAAACATGAAAACTGAAAATAAGTAGATAACTTCACAATCTTATAATTATAAACACACGCAAAATGACCTGTATCTCTAAGAGTACTTGGCAGTACAGAAACATCTGTATAACTCAAGAGACTGTGCTTATCAGTAAGTTGGTGTAAATTTATTGCCCTCCCATGCTGTGAATGTTGCCACACTGACCCATAATGGCTTCATGGTGATTTTGGGAGTAACAGTACAGGCCTGCTCAAAATTGAGCAAAATCTGCAGCTTGTATGTAAGACTGAGATAGAAATACCTGTTTTTACGCATTAGCAAACAGAGTAGACCAAGATCAGAGAAGCCGTTTGATCAGGGTCTAATAGATTTGCTTTTGACACGATATAGATCTGATTCTACAGCTTACCAAAGAAAAAACTTCTCTTTCAAGAAATAACATGTTTTTACGCAATTAGCAATCAGAGTAGACCCAGATAGAAACCGATGATCGGGGCCTTAATGTTTTTGACACGATATGGATCCGATTCTACTGTTTTTGTAAAAGCGAAAACTTCTCTTTATAGAAATAGCAAACAAAGTAGACCCAGATCTGACGGCTCCTATAGAAGCTGTCTGATCAGGGTCTGCTCCATTTTCTAATGGAGTTTGATAGATCTGTTTCTGAAATGTCTTCAATGTTCTACCTTCCATATTTTATTATAACAATTTTGTCCATGAATATTCAGTAGGTATATTTTGCTTTTGACACGATATAGATCTGATTCTAGTTTTTGCCAAAGCAAAAACTTCTCTTCATGTTGAAATAACTTATTTTATGCATTACCAAACAGAGTAGATCCAGATCATTATTTGTTTTTAAAAAATCAAATTCAAATAAATACAATTAATAGCAATAAAATCTTTATCAATCATATATATCTCAACTAAATGCAAACAAAAAAGACCATTTTACATGACTCTCATGATAAAAATTATTAAAATAATTATGATAATAATGCTACTGAATACTTTTTTTCAAGCCCATAGATTAACTGCAGAAACAAACATATCATTGTTTTTAGAGAAATCAATGGTAAATAACAAAAACTATCATTTCATTTACCTGTATATATTTAATCAATAATTCTACTGCATATTGGGATAACCTAATAATTGATTATCGATATCCAGCAGTCTGCTGAGCAAATAATTTTTGCAGGTTTTTTCACCTACTGCATTTTCAAAATTCATGTTATAACCAATTTGTCTACCAAAATGTAATTAGGATATCAAACTGTTTGGATCCTCATGAGACGCCGAATTACTCGGAGTCTTATCTGGATCCAAACTGTTTTTAAATGTATTTATCCATCCGCCCATAGCAGGCTGAAGGTTAAGCTAACACCTGCTAAGATATAGAAACTATTTCTTATGCTATAAGTTCATGACTATAAAACTGAACTATATTATTCGGTGGAACGCTAAAAGGCGCTTCTATAAGGGAAAGGGTTAATAAATAAAAAAACATATATTGAAATAGCCAATAAAGGCCTGTCAAATCTTTAATATACTAAAACGAAAAGGAAAAGCAGGGTAAAGTTTAGGGGTGTTTTCGGTCAATAGCTATCCATAGCTAATGTTTACTGCTATATGACATACAGACTTTAAATAAAAAAATTGTATCTTGTGATTTAAGAACTGACTGTTATTAGATACTTTCATAATTAAATAACGAATCTGACCTGAATATTTTATAAATAATATTTTGGGTTTTTAGCTCACCAGAGCACAAAGTGCTCAGGGTGAGCTTTTGTGATCGCCTGATGTCCGTCGTCCGGCGTCGTTCGTCCTCCGTCGTCCCGCGTCAACAATTTGAACTTTAAAAGTCTTCTCCTCTGAATCTACAGGGTTCTGAGCTTTCATCTTTGGCACATAGCATCACCTATAGGTCCTCTACAAAAGTTATATAAATAATGTCCCTGGGATCAAAATTGGCCCCGCCACGGCTCCAGGGGTGGCCAGTTTTTTCTAGCTGACTGTTGTTTTCTGTACAAGTAGCAGAATGCTGGGCTCACTTAGGTTAGGCATGGGGAAAACTTCAAAAATCTTTTTGTCAAAAACTACATGTCACAGAGCTTAGATATTTGGTGTATAGATTTACTTAGTATTCCTTATTGACATTGGTAAATATCATAGTTCTGAGGTTAAAATTGGCCCTGCCCTGTTGGTTATACTTTAAAATATTATTTTACACTCTAAAGGTTCCTCTGAACTAGAAGGATTGAGGTCACTCCATCTGTGTTGCATAATCACTGAATAGGTCAAGTTCCTGGTCAAAACTCTATCAAGTTGTCTGCTTCAGAATTAGTCTCTGTTTGCTCACACTGTTTTTTAACCCATTCCCTCATAGGATATTTTCAGAATCTGCCTCTTGAAAAATTTCAGAATTGTGTAGATTTGAAACCATTGTGATAAATAGAGCATTTACTCCTATGGAGAAAATGCTCTATTTATCACAATGGTTTCATGAAGTGACTATGTTACCTCTTTGAATAAATCTACTGATAAGGAGCATTAATTAGAGAAAAGGAAAATTTCAGAATTGTGTAGATTTGAAAACATGGTGATAAATAAAGCATTTACGCCTATGGAGCAAATGCTCTATTTATCACAAAGGCTTTTTTCAGATCCTACCTCTTTGAATAAATCTACTGATAAGGAGCATTAATTATAGGAAAGGAAAATTTCAGAATTGTGTAGATTTGACACCATTGTGACAAATAGAACATTTACTCCTATGGAGCTTTTGCTCTATTTATCACAATGGTTGGCAAATGCTCTATTTCTCTCAAAGGCTTTTTTCAGATCCTACCTCTTTGAATAAATCTACTGATAAGGAAAATTTCAGAATTGTATAGATTTCAAACCATTGTGATAAATAGAGCATTTGCTCTATAGGAGTAAATTAACTCATATACAAACCACATATAAAGTTACATACCGGTCTGTGTCAGATCAGAATCAAAACTGTGTGCTAATTTTGGTCAAGTCATGCTAAGCAGTGATAGGGTTGTCATCTGTTAGAAATGTTGTCTGCTTATTCAAAGAGGTATAGCTGGGTCTACTCTATTTGCAAATGTGTGAAAACATGTTTATATGAGGAAAAGGGTTAATTAGAGAAAAGGAAAATTTCAGAATTGTTTAGATTTGAAACCATTGTGATGAATAGTGCATTTACTCCTATGGAGCAAATGCTCTATTTATCACAAAGGCAAATGCTCTATTTATCACAATGGTTTCAGAAAGTGACTATTATACCTCTTTGAATAAATCTACTGATAAGGAGCATTAATTAGAGAAAAGGAAAATTTCAGAATTGTGTAGATTTGAAACCATTGTGATAAATAGAGCATTTACTCCTATGGAGCAAATGCTCTATTTATCACAAAGGCTTTTTTCAGATCCTACCGCTTTGAATAAATCTACTGATAAGGAGCATTAATTATAGAGAAGGAAAATTTCAGAATTGTGTAGATTTGAAACTTTTGTGATAAATAGAACATTTACTCCTATGGAGCTTTTGCTCTATTTATCACAATGGTTAACAAATGCTCTATTTATCACAAAGGCTTTTTTCAGATCCTACCTCTTTGAATAAATCTATTGATAAGGAGCATTAATTAGAGAAGATGAAAATTTCAGAATTGTGTAGATTTCAAACCATTGTGATAAATAGAGCATTTGCTCCATAGGAATAAATTAACTCATATACAAACCACATATAAAGTTATATACCGGTATGTGTGAGATCTGAGTTCAAACTGTGTGCTAATTTTGGTTAAGTCCTGCTAAGCTGTGATAGGGTTGTCATATGTTAGAAATGTTGTCTGCTTATTCAAAGAGGTAAATCTGGGTCTACTCTGTTTGCAAATGCATGAAAACATGTTTATATGAGGAAAAGGGTTAATTAGAGAAAAGGAAAATTTCAGAATTGTGTAGATTTGAAATCATTGTGATAAATAGTGCATTTACTCTTATGGAGCAAATGCTCTATTTATCACTAAGGCAAATGCTCTATTTATCACAATGGTTATTATCACCAGTTATTCTTAACAAGTTTTAATTTTCCATTTCCATAACAATTCCGTTTGTATAAATTGTTGAAATCGCGATTTTTATACAATTTCTGCTTTGAAACAATCACCAGTACTCTAATTCTGAAGGGGTTGGAAACGTTCAGGTGTGAACTGGTTTTGTTACGAAACGTGCTCTACAAGAGTTGTCGTTCGTTTCTAAATACCCAATATATCAAGGAGTTGTTAGGTTATGCGTAGTAATATGTACTGGAAAATGAAACTTTTCCACATATTTTTTGTGCGATATATGCTTTCCAAGTTAACGGTCGGTAAACGTTCGGTATTGGGCTTAGAAAATATTTATAATAAAGCAAATCATCCCAGAAAGCTTGCCATTATAATTATACAGAGAAAGGGTCAAATAACACCCCAGAAAACAGGTGTCCAGTTTTGTTTAGAAACATACATGTAGTTGAAACTTTAAAAATCTTTCCCTCTGGTGAGCGATTTCAGGGCCATCATGGCCCTCTTGTTTTGCTTTTCATCACTTGCACTAAGTAGCATAGTACGTTTATTAATTACTGGGTTTACTGCACAAATACCCAGATTTTGTTATGTTACTACTCTTTATTTGCTTCAGCATACTATGTTCAGCTGTCGAAGCTGCAGATCTGGGCCTTCTCTAATGTCAAACGCGTGAGAAAGGGTTTCTATCAGGCAATTAATTGAATAATGAGATGTTAAATATAACACGACATTACTCAGCATCCGACATGTATCAATACAGTTTTCAATGGCGAATTATCAAACAAACATTACGCTGCGTTCACATGAAATAGGCAAGGCAATTGAAGCTGAGATAACTAAACTGAACGATAGTAATTTATTTTTAGACAGTAAACATCAAAGAAAATGAACGTGGAATTTTAGTACGTGGTGTGTATAGTTGAGTCCATGTCTGTACTAGGAAATAATACATTTGTTGTTTTTAATATTATAGGAAAACTTTAAGGTAAACACATACATATAATAAACACTTGTATTATTATATTCATCATAATAAATATATTATTAATTTGACTTTGAACGACAAATAATTTGAAAAATTAAAGTTATATCAGCGGAACAGATGGAACTATGAATTTATGCAACATGCCATGATTACATAAATGTAATCGAAATGTATCTTTCGAAAGACCGTGACTGCACAGAAGTATGTAAGCAGAAAATTAAACGGTCTGACATATATCAAATTTGTATCTTTGACGTGATACCTCCGCAACCAAATTATATACGAAAAACTTGTTTAGATTTTCATTCGTGGTATCTGCCTACATCAAGATGTTGCATAACGAGTAAGAATATACAGCGGTTTTTATATGTAGTTAAGCGGTGTCTTATATAACCATTCTAAAATGTTCAAATTTCCGTTAACTCTCTTATTCTATGTTTTATAATCAATTCCGTGTTGAATATTGAATATCCGATATTGTACGTAGCCATTTTTTATGCCTATTCACCCCTAAATGGAACATGGGCAAACAGCGTAGACCCAGATCAGAAGGCTCCTGTAGGACATGCGCTGTTCGCTGTCGTAATGCTCATTGAAATGTAACTTTCTTTCCGAAACCAACGTTCAGCAGATAATAGGCTTGTTGATATTTGACGAGTCCACTTATGAACCCAGGCATAAATGCGTTACAGTAAATTTTGATTTATTGCCTACAGTATTACCACTATAATAATTCTAGTCAATATAAAAATGCTTTTGTGCATGCATTTTATCATAAAATTGTAAATAACTGTAAAGAAATCTTCATTATTAAAGAAGGTATTATTTTATTTATTTCAAAGGCCGTTCATTTGGTTCATGTAGATTTTGAAAATTTTCTATGAACTTCAAAATAATGTAGGAAATACACACACTAAAACAGGAAACAATTATATATATATATCAAATAATTGTTATGTGGTAATATGAATTTAAACAAAATATCTAATTACAAAAAAAGAATAAAGTAAATACTGTAATACAATAATTACATACAACGTTAACATATTAATAAATCCTGTAAATCCTAACTTTGTAATAGTAAAAAAAACTTTTTTTCCTATTAGTAACGGAAGCTGTTATATACATACAATATACATACTTTATTCAGGCAAATGTTTATGCCGAACGAAACCAAATAAAGCAATTACGAGCATACGGATCAAAACGATAGAATACATCCACATCATGTTGAACAGTAACAACATTATTTAAAATAATGTTTTATTAAGTATCTTCTCTACCCATTTATTTGTTCTGCTGTATACTTTTACCATTACTTAAAATCCACGTTTGCAATTTAAAGTGTGTAGAAGTATCATTTACACAAACTCAACTAATGTCTATAATATTATCATTTAAGCATTTCATTTAAAAAAATTAAAACATTTTTTAAAACAAAATAATACTTAAACCAGACGAGATAATAAACTGTTATCGATACGAAACGAGTAACTTTATGGGATATATGTTAGAGAAAAATGGTGTAGTACCTTGTCAGGCAGTACCTTTTGAAGGCGACGTGAGAGCTTGGAATGCATTTTGACAGCGGTGCGTATCGGTTGTAACGAAAGTCAAAGGGTTTACAGAAATGATATTGCAAATTATATCTATATTTAAAATGCAGATTATATAATATCTACCGTCATATCATGATAAACAGATAACAAACTAAATATTTCAAATTTGAAAAAAAATGAAATTCTAAAGAATATGGACACTTACTGTTGTTACCAGAAAACACCAACAACTTTATACCAACCGAGGTTTTGGTATTCTAACGAAAGTGTTGCTGACTTCCACTTTGCATCGTTGATTCCTTCTTTTATAGCTAACACGAGTCCACTGTTAACACCACATTTTATTATAAATGAATTTACGCGAATATATGTAGCTTGTGATAACTTCAGCTCTTCGGCTATAGAATGTCTGACATGTATGTAAAACATATTTAAAAGCGGTGAAATCAGAATTTTAAGAAGACAAGAAAGCCATCCCTCCGCCCATGCGGAAGATTCCAAAAGAGCAGGTTTTCGATGGTTATAATTTCTAACCAGATTTTAAATATATATACTAGTAGTAATTTTGAGTCTAAACTGTTGCATACATGTGATAATTTTTTCGAGGCAAAGAGGGAGATTAGCTTTTCAAATGAGGGAGATTGGGTGTCAAAGAGGGAGATTTACGCGGATGGAAAATTTTGGAGTTATTTGTTGGTATAATAGGTCAGAGACCTATATTTATATGTCTATGAATGGGCAAATATGAAAAGAAAACTCCCTCCCCCCTTTACCCCTGGTTGAAAGGGAGGTATGATAAAGGCACTTTTATGCGCGACAAACCATCTTATTTACTAGAGCATCGGAACTTTTTGCCTATCTAGCACATTACAACTGTGTAATTTAGTTTGTATTAATTCTATTTATATCCTATTCCTTATTATAGTCTGTACTATTCTGTTCTACATCCATCCACATCTACTATATTTCCCATTCCTTTCTAATCCATTCCATCCCATCCTCTTATCTATTCTAGTTCCTTTGTGTTTCATTCCATTCTATTATCTATTCTGTGCCAATATAAATAATAATCTATTCTAATTAATATTCCTTTCTATTCTATCTTTTGTATGCTATTATATAATTTATTGACATTATTGTTTTTATTATTTTCATTTATTTTTGTAATGCAATATATCCAGAAATTTATATTCTGAAATAAACACAATACATTTGTCACTTTCTGTCCGAAATATGGTACTATCCAAACACTAGTACACTGTCTTTGCATTTTGTAGTTTCATTTTCTGTTGGAAAAATGCTTCCCATCTTCTCATTTTTTGTGTATTTGACATCCTTATATGCTACACTCAATACATACACAATTTTATTTGAATATATTACCAAATGTCTGTGGAAAACAATGTTTGTGTTTGCCTCTATGAAATGACACATTTCACCGTTCGAAAAATCCGTGGTTTGAGGCAACCAATTTCGAGTTCCATTTTTTCTAATAAAAGCACATTTTTATTACAGCTATGCTATGTGAACATTTATAAATAAACTTATAACCTAAATTAATTTAATAAAGTAACTATTTAGATGTTTAGTCTCAGAATTTGAGAAAATAAGATTTTCTTCAACAGAAATTTAGTAGAATCTGACCGTGAAGAAAAAAGCATACATGTAATGACGACAGTGTAATACACCAGAGACATATTCATACACGATTGTTTCTGTTACGGAATACACACATGCCAAGGTAAATAACACACCATGCTGACCATTTAATCTCTTTTACTGGGGGTCACAATTACTCAGCATGGTATTTAGGGCATGTTGCGGTGGTCTTTGATAAGGGGCAACATGGCGAGGTACTACAAAAGGGACACGGCGCTGTGCCTGCCATGATAAACAGGACAGGAAATAAGTCAACAACACTGATTCTTTGAGGCGTCTGACAAGCGCTTATGTCAAAAAAATGATAGAAAATGGGGTGGGAAAAATAAAAATCATTTTTATTCAGAAATCGGGAGATCTCGTCTCCCGGCCGGGACTTGCGGGAGTTGGGCTCAAATCCGGTAGTCTCCCGCACAATCCGGTAGTTATCACATGTATGCTGTTGATTAATCTACAGCGTGTGCGTTTTTACTGAAAAGGGCCGCCCTGTCAATTAACAGCCCACACAATGCTATTCCACTGTAATGACAAGGTACACAATAAAGGAGGCGTGGTCAACTTGAGGTTTACACTTCTATACTAGAAAGCTAGCGAACTTGTTTAATCTGGGCTTATACTGGTTGTTACAAGGACAATCAAATACAGAAATTAAACATGGAATTGATTTAATTCTGAGTGAAGAACGTTGTTAAAGTTTGATAAGTTAACATTAAGGTCCACTAGTGATGGACTAACCCAAGAACTAGAGTTGAATCTAATCCACAGGGCCATCTGATAAGGATCTATACTGTTTGCACAGAATAAATGTACTCTTCACTATACACTGTGTGTAAATGATGTATATATATACAAGTTACTAGGGATTAATTGATTAAGCTGCACTGACAGTACATACGTGTAGATACATGGGTTCTTTTTAGCTCACCTGGGCAAAGCTCAGGGTGAGCTTTTGGGAGACTTGAATGTCTGTCGTCCGTCGTCCGTCGTGCGGTGTGCGTCGTGCGTCGTCAACAATTTGCTTGTGAACACTCTAGTGGTCACAATTATAGTCTAATCTTCATGAAACTTGGTCAGAATGAATGTCTTGATAAAATCTCGGACGCGTTCGAAAGTGGGTCAAGTTGGGTTAAAAACTAGGTCACTAGGTCAAATAGTAGGAAAACCTTGTGAACCCTCTACAGGTCACATTTTTAGCCCAATTTTCATGAAACTTGGTCAGAATGATTGTCTTGATAAAATCTCGGAGGAGTTTGAAAAATGGGTTATGTGGGGTAAAAAACTAGGTCACTAGGTCAAACGTTAGAAAAACCTTGTGAACACTCTAGTAGTCACAATTTTAGTCCAATCTTCATGAAACCAGGTCAGACTGAATGTCTTAATAAAATCTCGGACGAGTTCGAAAGTGGGTCAAGTGGAGTTAAAAACTAGGTCACTAGGTCAAACAGTAGAAAAACCTTGTGAACACTCTAGTGGTCACAATTTTAGTCCAATTTTCATGAAACTTGGTCAGAATGAATGTCTTGATAAAATCTCGGACTAGTTTGAAAGTAGGTCAAGTGGAGTTAAAAACTAGGTCACTAGGTCAAACAGTAGAAAAACCTTGTGAACACTCTAGTGGTCACAATTTTAGTCCAACCTTCATAAAACTTAGTCATAATGATTGTCTTGATAAAATCTCAAATGAGTTTGAAAGTGGGTTATGTTGGGTTAAAAAGTAGGTCACTAGGTCAAATAGTACGAAAACCTTATGAACACCCTAGATGTCACATTTATAGCCAAATCTTCATGAAAATTGGTCAGAATGATTGTCCTAATAAAATCTTGGACAAGTTTGAAAGTGGGTTATGTGAGGTCAAAAAGTAGGTCACTGGGTCATATCTTAGAGAAATCTAGTTTACACTACAGTGGCCACATTTTTAGCCCAGTCTTCCTCAAACTTGCACAGAGTGTTTGTCTTGGTGATATCAAGGTTGAGTGTGATCATGGGTTGGGTGGGAATAGAAAGTAGGTCACTTGGTCAAATCTTAGAAAAATACTTTAGAGAGCACATTTTAGCGCAATCTTCATTGGTCAGAATCATTGTCTTGATAAAATCAATATACTAAATCTTTGAAAATCTTGTTATGCAGAACCACTGCTCATGATCCACTGCTCATGATCCACTATCAACATTGTTCATATATTGTCCCTAAGTTCAATATTGACCCTACCCATAGGCTACCCTGCAAAAATCTTAAATCTATGGTAATCAGGTGAGCGATTAAGGGCCATCTTGGCCCTCTTGTTTAAAAAAAAGATCATTTTCTCGTGTTTCACATGGTGGTGAATAGTTTGAAAATTATTTCAGCTTGTTTGTTTAATACTTCTCAAAATGCAACAAACTGCATTATCAGTATATTTGAATGTCCCTCGTAGTAATCAACAGGCTTATCTGCCTTGATGTTTGAATTTGATACATAATATGCATGGAACTTTTTGCCTTGAATTGTACAATCTGTGAATAATATGCAATTGCAGTGCAATATTTCTACCAAACTCTGCGTTTCAACCACTCTAGGATTCTCTGAACATAGGGTATGGTCCAGAATTAACCCAATTCCCCATATTTACGCCTTTTAACGCCTCTGCAAAAGTCATTTTTGAAACCATTGTGATAGCCATTGTGATAAATTGAGCATTTAGTCCATACAAACAAATGCTGCTTTTTTTTATCACAATGGTTTCAAAACTACATAATTCTAAAAACTTCCTTTTTTAAATGCTCTTTTTTGGGTAGATTTATTCAAAGAGGATGGGTCTAAATATGGCACATGAGAGAAAAAGATGTTAAGCAGCTGTTCTTCAAATGTTTAATTTATACATCTCGTCTATACATCTGCAAGTTTAACTATGTTCCTTTGGGTACACTTTAATTCTGTAATAAACAAGCACTTGCTTTTCAAGACACCCATGGTGATGGTTTAGTACTATAGAAATTTTACAACTTTATACAGTAAACCAACAGATGTCTGCATGTAGCTGCATTTCCAGTTTTTCCACTCTCTACACCAAAGATATAGTAAACCAACAGACGCCCGCATGTACCTGCATTTCCAGTTTTTCCACTCTCTACACCAGAGATATAGTAAACCAACAGATGCCCGCATGTAACTGCATTTCCAGTTTTTCCACTCTCTACACCAGAGATATACAGTAAACCAACAAACGCCCGCATGTACCTGCATTTCCAGTTTTTCCACTCTCTACACCAGAGATATAGTAAACCAACAGACGCCCACATGTAACTGCATTTCCAGAACAGGTATGCAGACATTTGCCCCGGACATTCTCCCCATTTGGCTTGGTGGACATTTGCCCTCTGCTGTTTTTGATGGGCGAACATTTGCGCACCTGGTATTTTTTGATGTGGTGCACATTTGCCTTCTTATGTTCTTTATTTAATAATATTATAGCATTAAATAAAGAAATTTGCTTGACTGTATTTGCAAAAATATACATATTTTTTACTGGCGTTTGCACCAACATGTATTTTTTCACAGTTTTAAACTTGTCTGTTTGTCTGCCATCTTGGACATGTTTGATGCTACATAATGACATCGATAGTGTAAACATAAACACAAACAAAAAATTGACTCTGCAACATGAATTCTACCTAGAAAGAGTTGACATTGTAATACACATGTAAATTGGGGGCAAATGTCCACCCATTCAACATAGGAGGCAAATGTATGTGGGCAAATGTCCTAGAATCCCCAAAACAAAAGCATACCTTACAGCCAAGCCATTAGAATATACAGCACTTTATAAGCTTATGACCAAAATGCCAAGACACTCCTGGAAAACCTCAAAGTTCAGGGATATCCAACCAACACGATCAAAACAGCAATAAAAAAAAACTGGAATGTAGACAGCAACACACTCATCAATCTGACCAGAAAACCAGAAGAAAAACAACTAGTACCGCTCATAGTTGCCAAAACCCCTAGAAATCTGAACTTCAGCAAAATTATATCAGCAAACATCAAACTACTGGAATCCCGTTCAGAAAGCCAAATATTCACTAAAGTAAAAATCCCCATAGTTACCAGAAAATCAACGAGCCTAAAACAGTCTCTGGTATGATCAAACTTACAACTGAAAATCTTCAACAAAGGAAGCCACCCCTGCAAGAAAGCCTGTTCTGCATGTAGTTCCTCAACAGCAAAAACATGATACAGAGCAAAACCACCGGGAAAATATTCACCATCCCAGGAGCCTTCAGCTGCGAAATTATTTGAATGTCAGTTTGTCTGCCATCTAGGGCTTATCAGCATTCTGGAGAGGGGTTCTACACTGGATTACATTATCTGGCACTAGTTCATAATACCCTTAGTGCTGCATGCCAAAGGAGAGAGCAACTAATACCTTTCTAGAGCTACAGATAACAGTGTGTACCCAAATACTTAAATAGTATTTCTCCACTGAACTCTATACTGTGACCACTCTTTAGAATCGTCTTTTCGAGACGATTCTAAAGAGTGGTCACAGTATAGGGTTTAGTGGAGAAATAAAGGAGTAATTGTTGAAAATGTTTAAATTTACGCCTCCTATCTGGAGCTCTGCTTTCATATGTAATGCTCTGTAATGATGAACAATGATTGACATTCAGCATTCAATGGGTTAACCCTTTACTCTTTTCTATGCCTTTGCAGAGAAGACCCAGAAGTCCTAGAGGAGCCGACTAATTAGGGTCTTCTCTGTCTGCTTATGATATAAAATAGATATGATTCTACAGTTTTGGCCTGAACCAGAATGTCCTGTGTCCATGTACTGTTGTAACAATTAATCTAATTAATGTTCATGACCATATTATTTCTTACATAAATATTCAGTGAGTAAAAGGTTAAGACAGTTGACTTTATGTCTATTGTTTCAACTTGAGATTTTCATGATTGACTGTGCGATGATGACCTCACAATTGGCGTATTGATAATTACCTCAAATACATGGTTTGCTGTTTGAAAATTACCTCAGTTGCGTGTTTGCTATTTGATAATACCTCAATTGTGTTTTTGGTTGTTTGAAAATTATCTTGATTGTGTGGTTGGCTGTTTGACAATTGCCAATGTTTTAAAATTACTTCAATTGCATGGTTGGCTGTTGGTGATTACCTCAGTTTCATAGTTGACTGTTTGATAAATTTCTAAATGTTATGGTAGCTGTTTGATAATTACCTCAACTGCTTGATTTGTTGTTTGATAATTACTTCAGTTACATGGTTGTCTGTTTAATAATTATCACAAATGCATTGTTAGCTATTTGATAGCTTCATCAATTGTTTGGTTAGCTGGCCGAAAACTATCTCTATTACATGGTTGGCTGTTTGATATTAACTTCAACTAAACTGTATGGTTGACAAGATACAAGATACAAGAAATTTTTATTTTACGTCGGATATAAATAACAAATAACATTAGCTCATGAGCTATTTTCCGACAAAATAGATAATAGACCATTTGATAATTATCTCAGTTGCATGATAGACTCTTTGTTAAACCCCACTATTATATGGTTGAATGTTTAATTAATTACCTCAAGTGCATGGTTGGCTGTTTGATAATGGCTCATTTGTATGGTTTGCTGTTTGATAATTACCTCAGTTGCATGGTTGGCTGTTTGATAATTACCTCAGTTGCATGGTTGGCTGTTTGATAATTACCTCTGACAGTTGCATGGTTGGCTGTTTGATAATGGCTCAATTGTATGGTTGGCTGTTTGATAATTACCTCAGTTGTATGGTTGGCTGGCTGTTTGATAATTACCTCAATTGCATGGTTGGCTGTTTGATAATTACATCATTTGCATGATTGGATAGTTTAACCGAAATAGAATGAAGTAGATTGTTATATAAAGAACATGGTTCATAATGGAAGAAATGTTGCTTAACCTGTTATCCCAGTTTTAGTATGCCCAGCCTTCAGGCAACAAGGGCATTAAGTATTACCCTTGTCCATCTGCCAGTCCTTCCGTAGGTATGTACATACATCCTTCCTGTAAAATTTCTGTCGAAGATTTCTTGGCTTGTGTATACTGGAGTTATTTGATATTTGGTTTGAAGCATAATCATAGTGAGTTGCACCATGCCTCTCCTTTTGAGGTCTGTTGCTCGTTGATTTCCTGTTTGCCTAGGGGGCATCCATGACCCTTGGACACATTTTTATACTAGAATTCTTAGATTTATGAATATACATTAACTGATTTTTATATGCCCGTTTGAAAAAACGGGACGTATTATGGAATGGCGCTGTCTGTGTGTCTGTCCGTCTGTCTGTCCGTCTGTAACATCTCTAACTCAAGTTCCGCTTGGTGGATCCTTCTCAAATTTAACCACAATGTTTATCTAGACATTCTACAGTAGCCTGACAAGTCCCTGTTCGTTTATCCAAGGTCAAGGTCACACAATTGGACTTAGAATTTGTGTTTAGCAAAAATGTTAACCTCTCTGTCTGTCTGTAACATCTCTAACTTAGAATTTACGTTTAGCATTTGCGTTAAGCAAAAATGTTAACCTCAATTTATGTGGAACACATTCTTGTAAGTCCACTTATTTATATAACACTTTGTGATAAAGCTTTGAAACTTGGCACACTTGTTTACCGTCACAACCTGCACCTGTAGGTAAGAGTACATAACTCTGTCAAGCATTTTGACCGAATTATGCCCCTTTTTAACTTAGAATTTTTGGTTAAGGTTTTTATTAAAGTCCACTTATTTACATAACCCTTTGAGATAAAGCTTTTAACCTTGGAACACTTGTTCACCATCATAAGCTTCACCTGTAGGCAAGAGTACATAACTCTGTCCAACATTTTGACAGAATTATGCCCCCTTTTAACTTCTAAGGGTTTGGTTAAAATATCCTACATAATCCTTTCAGATTAAGCTTTCAAACTTTGAACACCTGTTCACTATCACAAGCAACTGTAGGCAAGAGTACATAGCTCTGTCTAACATTTTTACATAATTATGACGCTTTTTAATTTGGAATTTATGGTTACGGTTTTGGTTAAAGTCCACTTATTTACATAATCCTTTAAGATAAAGCTTTTAAACTTGAAACATTTGTTCACCATCAGAAGCTTCATCTGTAGGCGAGAGTAAATACAGTGTCAAGCATTTAGACACAATTATGGCCCTTTTTTAATTTAGAATTTTTTGTTAAAGTACGCCTATTTACAACCTTGAAACTTGGTCGCAAAATTGGACTTAGAATTTGAGTTTAGCAAATACGTTAACCCCAGTTTATGTTGAACAAGACCTTGACGGGCGTATATTGTGCCCACTGGCACTCTTGTTTACAATGGCAAATGAACAAACAATTTATTTTGCCAGTTCAAAATCTGTAGAACCGGCTCTTTATTCTTTCATAAGCAAACAGAGTAGACCCTGATCAGACAGTTCCTACAGGAGCTGTCTGACCTGGGTATACTCTATTTACAGTGGTGTTAAAAGGTATCTATGCAGTAAAGGGTTAATTTGGTCTGAGTGATAAGAGTTCTATGGTTTAGGGGTTATGTCCAGTAGTTAGTAGTTTAACCCTGTGCTTCATGAATATTCAGGTAAGAAATAATGACAGCATGAATATTAATTAACTGAATCTTTATAAAGACACTAAACAAAATAATCATGAGTATGATGACAGAATCTGTAGAATCCGATCTATATTATACTACAAGCAAACAGAGCATACTCTGATCAGAAGACTCCTACAGGAGCCTTCCGATCAGGGTCTGCTCTGTTTGCACATAAAATAATATACAGGTAGATATGATTCTACAGTTTCTGCCATTGCCAAACATTCCTGTGTTCATGTGTCATTATAGAAATAATCTAATGAATTCATGATTTCATTATTTTTTTACATGAATATTCATGGAGTAAAGGGTAATAAGCATGCTTAGCAAGCTCTCATAACACCTGTCTAACCACAATGTTTGAGCAAATGTGTGATAACTGTCTCAAACAGTTTAGATCCAGATCACTATTTGGATCCAGAAAACAATTTTAAATCTTTCCCTCGAAAGGAGCATTGACTATAGAAACTCAAGTATTTAGTGATAAATAGAGCATTTTCTCCTATAGGAGCAAAAACTGTTAAAAAAAGTTTCTTTTGAAAATGTAAATGAAATGGATAACAGAAAACCCCCACATTGGTATGAAAACTGAATGGGATGGTACATTTTCCATTTGCTTATCGTAGGTGGCGGTGGTCTAGTGGTAACGCGCTTGACTATCAGTCCGGAGGTCCGGGGTTCAAATCCCGGTCCCACCCGGAAATTTCAGAGACGCTTTTCCGTGTCTCCCACCCGCACATACTCTCCACCCAGGGGTTAAAATGGGTACCTGTAAGGGTCACTCGCCGGTACTGCGGCTGCATGATTGCGCCATATGTTAGCAGTGCTCAATATTGTAGGCCAATGACTCAATGACCAGGGGAGTAAATGTACAGTCGGCTGAACGGTCATTCGGACTGAAAGTAGACTATAACTAGGTACTGTACTTTTTTTACTTATAAAACGGGTTAACTCTTTACCTGATAAGTACTCATATCAGAAATAATGGCATCATGAATATTCATTAGATAAAACTTTATAATAGCTTATAAACACATGATAGTTTGCCAGCGGAGAAACTGTAGAATCAAATCTGTAGATAGAGCAGACCCTGACTACAGGAGAGGTCTGATTTGGGTCTACTCTGCTTGCAGTTGTGTGAAATGGCACTTGTTTTACTAACCCCTTCCCTCATAGGCTATTTTTAGATCCAACGGCTTTGAATAAATCTACCGAAAAGGAGTGTTTACTATAGAAAAGGAAAATTTTTAGAATTGTGTAGTTTCGAAACTTTTGTGATAAATAGAATATTTGCTTCAAAGGAGCAAATGTTCTGTTTATCACAATAGTTTCAGAAAATAATTTTTATCAAGGTGTCAGTATGAGGGAATGGGTTAATAGTGTTTTTTCCCTGCTTCAGTATGAGTTTCTATGACCTACAGTTTTTGCTGTTTGTTTCATTTTGCTTTTTTTTCAGAAATAAATATCTGTTTTAAGATTAACTAGCTGTTTTTATGTAATTCCGTAATTCAGTGGTCCAGATAAGATGCATAAATTAAAAAAAATTCAAGAATAACTTCTTTAACCCTTCGCTTGCTGAATTTTAAAATGTATTTCTCCTTCTTTACCCATGCCCTGTTGTATAATTACATATATCTTCACTGTGTATAAGTATTTCGCTGCGCAATCACTGCTGTGGAGTGCACTGGTTGCACAATCAACTTGTAAATAGTGCAGACCCTGATGAGACAGCTCCTGCAGGAGCTGTCTCATCAGGGTCTTCACTATTTACTGGTATGTATATTGACGTGAATAGCAAGCGAAGGGTTAATTCAGAAATGACAGTTGTAGTATTTGTGTATGGTACACATCTGTAGCTCTGTAATTGTATTATGGACAGAATATTCTACCATGGCAGAAACGGTACAATCAGAGCTATATCATAGCATATGCAGACAGAGTAGACCCTGATCTGGGTCCATGCTTTTAAAGCTTTTTAGTTGAGTCTGAGTTTGTTCTCAAGCTTTTGATTGGTCAGATTTGAGCCAAAGGCTCAAATCTGACCAATCAAAAACTTGAGAATGAACTCGGAGCCTCAACCAAAAGTTTTATAAGCATGGACCCAGATGGCTCCCATAGGAGCTGTCTGATATGGGTCTCCTCTGTTTGCAAACACCTAGAAAGGTATCTCAATGAGGTAGATTATTGATTCCTTGTAGTAAAACTTCCTTTCGTTACCATGACATGTATGATACCAGTCTTTACTATAAATTTCAGCATTTTTAGTTTTGCATAATATATACTTTGCTAGATGTATGACATTATTTGTTATTTTATTCTTTTTAGCTCACCAGAGCACAAAGTGCTCAGGGTGAGCTATTGTGATCGCCCGTTGTCCGTCGTCCGTCGTCGTGCGTCGTCCGTCGTTCGTCGTTTGTCGTTCGTCGTTCGTCGTCCGTCGTCAACAATTTGAACCTTTAAAAATCTTCTCCTCTGAATCTACAGGGATCTCAACTTTCATCTTTGGCACATAGCATCATATTCAGGTCCTCTACAAAAGTTAAATAAATTATGCCCCTGGGGTCAAAATTGACCCCGCCCCAGGGGTGCCTTGTTTTCAATAGAAACATATAGTAAAACTTTGAAAATCTTCTCCTCTGAAACTGGAAGGTTCTCAGCTTTCATATTTGGCACATAGCATCATGTTCAGGTCCTCTACAAAAGTTATATAAATTATGGCCCTGGGGTCAAAATTGGCCCCGCTCCAGGGGTGGGCAGTTTTCAATAGAAACAAATAGTGAAATCTTTGAAAATCTTCTTGTCTGAAACTGGAAGGCTCTCTGCTTTCATATTTGGCACAGAGCATCATGTTCAGGTCCTCTACAAAAGTTATATGAATTATGGCCCCTGGGTCAAAATTGGCCCCGCCCCAGGGGTGGGCAGTTTTCAATAGAAACAAATAGTGAAATCTTTGAAAATCTTCTCCTCTGAAACTGGAAGGTTGTCAGCTTTCATATTTGGCACATAGCATCATGTTCAGGTCCTCTACATAAGTTATATTATTTATGGCCCCGGGGTCAAAATTGGCCCGGCCCCAGGGGTGGGCAGTTTTCAATAGAAACAAATAGTGAAATCTTTGAAAATCTTCTCCTCTGAAACTGGAAGGTTCTCAGCTTTCATATTTGGCACATAGCATAATGTTCAAGTCCTCTACATAAGTTATATTATTTATGGCCCCGGGATCAAAATTGGCCCCGCCCCAGGGGTGGGCAGTTTTCAATAGAAACAAATAGTGAAATCTTTGAAAATCTTCTTCTCTGAAACTGGAAGCCTCTCAGCTTTTATATTTGGCACCTAGCATCATGTTCAGGTCCTCTACAAAAGTTATATAAATTATGGCCCCGGGGTCAAAATTTGCCCTGCCCCAGGGGTGGGCAGTTTTCAATAGAAACAAATAGTGAAATATTTGAAAATCTTCTCGTCTGAAACTGGAAGGTTCTCAGCTTTCATATTTGGCACATAGCATAATGTTCAGATCCTCTACAAAAGTTATATAAATTATGGCCCGGGGTCAAAATTGCCCCGCCCCAGGGGTGGGCAGTTTTCAATAGAAACAAATAGTGAAATCTTTGAAAATCTTCTCCTCTGAAACTGGAAGGTTTTCAGCTTTCATATTTGGCACATAGCATCATGTTCAGGTCCTCTACATAAGTTATATTATTTATGGCCCTGGGGTCAAAATTGGCCCCGCCCCAGGAGTGGGCAGTTTTCAAAAGAAACAAATAGTGAAATCTTTAAAAACCTTCTCTGAAACTGGAAGGCTCTCAGCTTTCATATTTGGCACATAGCATCATGTTCAGGTCCTCTACAAAAGTTATATAAATAATGGCCCCGGGGTCAAAATTGGCCCCGCCCCAGGAGTGGGCAGTTTTCAATAGAAACAAATAGTGAAATCTTTGAAAAGCTTCTCGTCTGAAACTGGAAGGTTCTCAGCTTTCATATTTGGCACATAGCATCATGTTCAGGTCCTCTACAAAAGTTATATAAATATTGGCCCCGCCCCAGGGGTGGGCAGTTTTCAATAGAAACAAATAGTGAAATATTTGAAAATCTTCTCGTCTGAAACTGGAAGGTTTTCAGCTTTCATATTTGGCACATAGCATCATGTTCAGGTCCTCTACAAAAGTTATATAAATTATGGCCCCGGGGTCAAAATTGGCCCCGCCCCAGGGTTGGGCAGTTTTCAATATAAACAAATAGTGAAATCTTTAAAAATCTTCTTTACTGAAACTGGAAGGCTCTCAGCTTTCATATTTGGCACAGAGCATCATGTTCAGGTCCTCATAACAACAAAAGTTATATAAATTAGGTATGGTCTCGGGGTTAAAATTGACCCTGCCACAGGGTCGGGCAGTTTTCAATAGAAACATATTGAGAAAACTTTGGAAATCTTCTTCTCTGAAACTGGAAGGTTAATCTCAGCTTTCATATTTGCCTCATAGCATCATGTTCAGGTCCCCTACAAGTTTTTCTAAATTATTCCCCTTTGGTCAAAATTGGCCCGCCCCAGGGCCGGCTAGTTTTCTATAGAAACATATAGTGAAAACTTTGAAAATCTTCTCCTCTGATTGTCTGGTGAGCGCTTCAGGGCCATTCTGGCCCTCTTGTTCTGATCTTCTCCGGTGTTGGAATTCATAAAAACATTCATCTCAGACTCAAACATTTGAATATTAACAATATTAAACAATATTTTTGAGTGTCAAACCTTAGAATGTTTTTGAGAATTCAAGCCATGTAACTTTATTTTATGCAAGTGTGTTTTTGGTAGATTGTGCATGCTAGTGTGTTTCAATGTAGCATGTATATTTACTTACCTTTTTAACATGAACGGCTTCAGAAACTGTTACAGGTGTGGCAAACATAAAATCCCATTACTTTTTAACCCTTTCCCTGTTGAATATTCAATATTCATAATGACATCATGAATATTTATTAGCTTTTTTAGCTCACCTGGCACAAAGTGCCAAGGTGAGCTATTGGGATGATCCTATGTCCGGCGTCGTGCGTATGTGCGTACGTGCGGGCGTCAACAATTTACTTAAACATCTTCTTCTCTGGAACTACAAAGCCAAGAGCTTTGATATTTGGTATGTAGTATGATGTAATGGTCCTCTACAAAGATTGTTCAAATTATGTCCCCCGGGCCAAAAATGGCCCGCCCCGGGGCTTATCAGTTTTTCATAGGAAAATCTTTAAATATCTTCTTCTCTGAAACTGTAAGGCATAGACCTTTGATATTTGGTATGTAGCATCATCTAATGGTCCTCTACTAAGATTGTTCAAATTATGACCCCTGGGCCAAAAATGGCCCCGCCCCGGGGCTTATCAGTTTTTCATAGGAAAATCTTTAAAAATCTTCTTCTCTGAAAATGTAAGGCATAGACCTTTGGTATTTGGTATGTAGCATGATCTAATGGTCCTCTACTAAGATTGTTCAAATTATGATCCCTGGGCCAAAAATGGCCCCGCCCCGGGGCTTATCAGTTTTTCATAGGAAAATCTTTAAAAATCATCTTCTCTGAAACTGTAAGGTATAGACCTTTGATATTTGGTATGTAGCATGATCTAATGGTCCTCTACTAAGATTGTTCAAATTATGACCCCTGGGCCAAAAATGGCCCCGCCCTGGGGCTTATCAGTTTTTCATAGGAAAATCTTTAAAAATCTTCTTCTCTGAAAATGTAAGGCATAGACCTTTGGTATTTGGTATGTAGCATCATCTAATGGTCCTCTACTAAGATTGTTCAAATTATGACCCCCAGGACAAAAATGGCCCGCCCCAGGGCTTATCAGTTTTTCATAGGAAAATCTTTAAAAATCTTCTTCTCTGAAACTGTAAGGCATAGACCTTTGATATTTGGTATGTAGCATCATCTAATGGTCCTCTACTAAGATTGTTCAAATTATGACCCCTGGGTCAAAAATGGCCCCACCCCGGGGCTTATCAGTTTTTCATAGGAAAATCTTTAAAAATCTTCTTCTCTGAAAATGTAAGGAATAGACCTTTGGTATTTGGTATGTAGCATCATCTAATGGTCCTCTACTAAGATTGTTCAAATTATGACCCCCAGGACAAAAATGGCCCGCCCCAGGGCTTATCAGTTTTTCATAGGAAAATCTTTAAATATATTCTTCTCTAAAATTATAAGGTATAGACCTTTGATATTTGGTATGTAGCATTATTTAATCATCCTCTACTAAGATTAATCAAAATATGACCCCCGGACCAAAAATGGCCCCGCCCAAGGGCTTATCAGTTTTTCATAGGAAAATCTTTAAAAATCTTTTCCTCCAGAACTGTAAGGTCTAGGCCCTTGATATTTGGTATGTAGCATCATCTAATGGTTTTCTACCAAGATTATTCAAATTATTACCCCTTTGTCAAAAATGGCCCCGCCCTGGGGCTTATCAGTTTTTCATATGAAAAGCTTTAAGAATCTTCTTCTCCAAAACTGTAAGGCAGAGACCTTTAATATTTGGTATGTAGCGCTATCTAATAGTTTTCTACCAAGATTGTTCAAATTATGTCCCCTGGGTTGAAAACTTCCCTGCCCAGGGGCATATCAGTTTTTTATAGGAAAGTTTTTAAAAATCTTCTCTTAAAAATCTTTAAAAGTCTTCTCTGAACTTGTAAGGCATAAATCTTAGATATTTGGTATGTTGCATTATCTAATAGTCCTCTACCAAGATTTTCAAATTATGAACCCCGGATCAAAATTGACCCCGCCCTGGGGCTTAACAGTTTTTCATAGGAAAATCTTTAAGGTCTAGACTCTTTATATTTAGTATGTAGCATCATCTGATGGTTTTCTACCAAGATTTTTCAAATTATGCAATCTGTCATTGAAATCATTAATCTGTTACGAACAGGTGAGCGATTAAGGGCCATCATGGCCCACTTGTTATTACAAGTGACAGCTTAATGCAGTGCACACAGTAAATATATTTCTTAATTTACATAATGATACAGAATTTTAATGAGTGTTGGAAGTATCTGTCGTTTCAAAGCTACTGGACCCTTGATTAATAACAAGTAGCTTTAATCTAGAAGTGCTAATTTTTTAGAGGATGTTAGTGTTACCATATAGAATCGAAAAAGTGCGAGTAATATCAGTGAAACTGTTAGTTGTTTTATCATAATTGATTAATTGCTTTATCTTGACCCCCTAACCACATTCAGGACCTATATACATTTGACATGTGGAGGCAGAACACTAGCTTCGATTCTCATTTAGACACTGGTATTGCTTTATGAACAATGGAGACATCAGGTTAAACCCCCCCCCCCCCTCCCGGATAATGATACTTAGCCCCCCCCCCCCCCCCCTCCCGGATAATGATACCTAGAACATCTACAACATGTTTGTGGGTTTAATTGGAATGAATATAGACTTTGAAAAAACGAGGTGGTATACCTGTATACGCAATACATAAAATGTGTGTAGACTAGTGTTTTGTTAAAAAGCAAACAAAAATGGAACTATCATTAAGTTTGAGTTGACTATCAGGAGGCAGTTATTGAGTACACAATAAGAAATATTCGAATTGATCCCGGTCAAATTCTTTAAAATGCGTTAGTGTACGAGGGTTATAATGTGCTTGAACATCACTAAAACATCTGAAATGATATGAAAGTCAATCTCTTTGTTGCCCCTGCACACGGCATTGTGTGTCAGATGCGAAATTGAGCGCCTGTGCATTGGTATCTTTTTATGGACAGGTTAAAAGGTGAACTTGTAAAAAAGTAGCTGGTTACCTTTTAGGGTTTTGTAAAATATCCACCTAAACATTGTTTGTGTATGTGAATTCTTTTTAGCTCACCTGAGCAAAGCTCAGGGTGAGCTTTTGGGAGACTTGAATGTCCGTCGTCCGTCGTCCGTCGTGCGTCGTGCGGTGTGCGTCGTGTGTCATCAACAATTTGCTTGTGAACACTCTAGTGCTCACAATTGTAGTCTAATCTTCATGAAACTTGGTCAGAATGAATGTCTTGATAAAATCTCGGACGAGTTCGAAAGTGGGTCAAGTTGGGTTAAAAACTAGGTCACTAGGTCAAATAGTAGGAAAACCTTGTGAACCCTCTACAGGTCACATTTTTAGCCCAATTTTCATGAAACTTGGTCAGAATGATTGTCTTGATAAAATCTCGGAGGAGTTTGAAAAATGGGTTATGTGGGGTAAAAAACTAGGTCACTAGGTCAAACAGTAGAAAAACCTTGTGAACACTCTAGTAGTCACAATTTTAGTCCAATCTTCATGAAACTTGGTCAGAATGAATGTCTTAATAAAATCTCAGACGAGTTCGAAAGTGGGTCAAGTGGAGTTAAAAACTAGGTCAAACAGTAGAAAAACCTTGTGAACACTCTAGTGGTCACAATTTTAGTCCAATTTTCATGAAACTTGGTCAGAACGAATGTCTTGATAAAATCTCGGACTAGTTCGAAAGTAGGTCAAGTGGAGTTAAAAACTAGGTCACTAGGTCAAACAGTAGAAAAACCTTGTGAACACTCTAGTGGTCACAATTTTAGTCCAATTTTCATGAAACTTGGTCAGAACGAATGTCTTGATAAAATCTCGGACTAGTTCGAAAGTAGGTCAAGTGGAGTTAGAAACTAGGTCACTAGGTCAAACAGTAGAAAAACCTTGTGAACACTCTAGTGGTCACAATTTTAGTCCAATCTTCATGAAACTTAGGCATAATGATTGTCTTGATAAAATCTCAAACGAGTTTGAAAGTGGGTTATGTTGGGTTAAAAAGTAGGTCACTAGGTCAAATAGTACGAAAACCTTGTGAACACCCTAGATGTCACATTTATAGCCAAATCTTCATGAAAATTGGTCAGAATGATTGTCCTAATAAAATCTTGGACAAGTTTGAAAGTGGGTTATGTGAGGTCAAAAAGTAGGTCACTGGGTCATATCTTAGAGAAATCTAGTTTACACTCCAGTGGCCACATTTTTAGCCCCGTCTTCGTCAAACTTGCTCAGAGTGTTTGTCTTGGTGATATCAAGGTTGAGTGTGATCATGGGTTAGGTGGGAATAGAAAGTAGGTCACTAGGTCAAATCTTAGAAAAATACTTTAGAGAGCACATTTTTAGCGCAATCTTCATTGGTCGGAATCATTGTCTTGATAAAATCAATATACTAAATCTTTGAAAATCTTGTTATGCAGAACCACTGCTCATGATCCACTGCTCATGATCCACTATCAACATTGTTCATATATTGTCCCTAAGTTCAATATTGACCCTACCCATGGGCTACCCTGCAAAAATCTTAAATCTATGGTAATCAGGTGAGCGATTAAGGGCCATCTTGGCCCTCTTGTTTCTTTACATGCTTACCGTGCACGAAGAGTTCGAAATTACAAAATTGGCTTTTCATTTTATAAAATGATGGTAAAATCAATCAATTTTGTTACCCCATTCACATTCGTGCCGAGAGGCCGGTGGTTGTCGGTTTTGATAACCTGACCCAAATGCGACTAAACCTAGACTTGCAACATATCGTTGGAAGGTTTAAAACAAGCAGTGGGTATGACACTATGGACAAATCGACTGAATACAAGTGGATTGTCTGCCCTTATTTGTGACAGAGCCTAATAAATTATTTTGGAATCTATATGTTGAAACAAAAGTTGTTCAGTCCTAGCCAATAAATCGATTGATATGATGGAGGTTTTCAACCCGTAACTTCAAAATCGTGCACTAGATCGAAAGTTCGAACCGAAAGTGCTAGGTGACAAAAACGCGACAACAATCTACAGTGCTTGCTAATGAAGCAAATTAACTGTTTACACTATCTTTCTCTCTCCTTGGATCCGGAGTTATGTCGGTTCGAACTTTGGGCGGAAATGGTTTTCGGTCCCGTTCTCGGTCAATCGTCTAGAGAACCCCAAAAACATGACATCAATCGATAGATCTCATCAGGGCAAGCAACTTTGCAATTTACTTTGGTTTTCTATGTTTCTCCGTTCAAAAGTTATGACGGCTTTAAATGTTCAATGTTGTTACCCATCCATAATCGTGCCGACAGGCCAGTGTGGTTGTCGGTCGTGTTGTCATGATACAAAAACGACCAAACCCAGGCTTGTAACATATCACTGGAAAGGTTTCAATTCAGTGAGTATACCACTAGTCAAATGTACAATTGGGCTGAATACAGGCGGGTCCTCTGCCCTTGTTTGTGTCTCAGCCTAATTAATTAAATTTTCTCTTACAACAAGCCACCGGAGATATTTGGAATATATATGTAAGAACAAAAGTTGTTCAGTCCTAGCCAACTAATCGATTAATATAAATGTTTCAAACCTGCGATCTCAAAATCGTGCACTAGAGCGAAATTTTGAACCAAAATTGCTAGGTGAATAGACGTGACAGCAAGCGACAGGGCTTGTCTAATGAAGCAAATTTACTGTTTACACTATATTTCTATCTCCTATGGAACCGGAGTTATGCCGGTTCGAAATTAGGGCGGAACTGGTTTTCGGCCCCGTTCTCGGCCAATCGTCACGAGAATCGAGTAAACATGATATCAATCGATAGATCACATCATGACAAGCAACTTTGCAATTTACTTTGGTTTTCTATCTTTCTCCATTCAAAAGTTATGATGGTTTTAAATGTTCAATGTTGTTACCCACCCATAATCGTGCCAAGAAGCCAGTGTGGTTGTCGGTCGTGTTGTCCTGATACAAATACGACCAAACCCAGGCTGGTAACATATCGCTGGAAAGGTTTCAATTCAATGAGTATGACACTAGTCAAATGTACGATTGGGCTGAATACAGGCGGGCTATCTGCCATTGTTTGTGTCTTTGTCTAAAGAATTAAATTTTCTCTTACAACAAGCCAACGGAGAGATTTGGAATATATATGGAAGAACAAAAGTTGTTCAGTCCTAGCCAACAAATCGATTAATATAATTGCTTCGAACCAGTGACCTCAAAATCGTGCACTAGAGCGAAAATTCGAACCAAAATTTCTAGGTGAATTAACGCGACAGCATGCGACAGGGCTTGTCTAATGAAGCAAATTTACTGTTTATACTATATTTCTTTCCCCTATGGAACCGGAATTATGCCGGTTCGAAATTTGGATGGAACGGTTTTCCGTCCCGTTCTCGGCCGATCGTCTCGAGAACCCAGAAAACATGACACCAATCGATAGATCTCTCCAGGGAAGAGATTTGGAATATAAATGTAAGAACAAAAGTTGTTATGTCCTAGCCAACTAATCAATTGATATAAAAGTTTCGAACCTGTGACCTCAAAATCGTCTACTAGAGCGAAAATTCGAACCAAAATTGCTAGGTGAATAAACGCGACAGCAAGCGACAGGGCTTGTCTAATGAAGCAAATTTACTGTTTACACTATATTTCTATCCCCTATGGAACCGGAGTTATGCCGGTTCGAAATTTCGATGGAACGGTTTTCCATCCCGTTCTCGGCCAATCGTTTATAGAACCCAGGAAACATGACACCAATCGACAGATCTCTCCAGGACAAGAAACTTTGCAATTTACTTTGGATTCCTATCTTTCTCCGTAACAAAAGTTATGACGGTTTTAAATGTTCAATCTTGTTACCCCATCCATAATCGTACCGAAAGGCCAGTGGTGGTCTGTCGAGTTGTCCTGATCCTAATGCGACCAAATCTAGGCTTGTAATATATCGTTGGGAAGGTTTTAATGCAGTGAGTATGAAACTATGGTCAAATGGGCATTTCGGCTGAAGACTATCGGGTTGTCTGCCCTTGTTTGTGTCACAGCCTAATGAATTAAATGTTCTCTAACAACAAGCCAACGGAGATATTTGGTATATATATGTAAGAACAAAGTTTGTTCAGTCCTAGCCAACAAATCGATTGATTAAAAGGATTTGAACCGGTGACCTCAAAATCGTGCACTAGAGCGAAAATTCGAACTAAATGTGCTAGGTGTCAAAACGCAACAGCAATCGACAGTGCTTGTCTAATAAAGTACATTTACTGTCTACACTATCTTTCTCTCTCCTATGGATCTGGAGTTATGCCGGATCGAACTTTAGACGGAAATGGCTGTCGGTCGTGTTCTAGGCCAATCGTCTAGAGAACCCAGTAAACATGACTTTAATCGATAGATCTCATCAGGACAAGCAACTTTCAATGACGGTTTTAAATGTTCAATGTTCTTACCCACCCATAATCGTGCCGTGAGGCCAGTGTGGTTGTCGGTCGTGTTGTCCTGATACAATGCGCCCAAACCTAGGCTTGTAACATATCGCTTAGAAGGTTTCAATTCAGTGAGTAAACTTGTATGACACTAGCCAAATGTACAATTGGCTGAATACAGATGCGTGCTCTGTCCTTGTTTGTGTCACAGCCTAATGAATTAAATTTTCTCGTACAACAAGCCAACGGAGAGATTTGGAAGATACATGTAAGAACAAAAGTTGTTCAGTCCTAGCCAACTAATCGATGGATATCAATGTTTCGAACCTGTGACCTCAAAATCGTGCACTAGAGCGAAAATTCGAACCAAAATTGCTAGGTGAATAAACGCGACAGCAAGCGACAGGGCTTGTCTAATGAAGCAAATTTACTGTTTACACTATATTTCTTTCTCCGATGGAACGGGCTTTATGCCGGTTCGAAATTAGGACAGAACTGGTTTTCGGTCCCGTTCTCGGCCAATCGTCTAGAGAACCCAGTAAACATGGCATCAATCGATAGATTTCATCAGGACAAGCAAATTCTCCGTACAAAAGTTATGACGGTTTTAAATGATCAATCTTGTTACCCCATCCATAATCGTGCCGAAAGGCCAGCGGTGGTGTGTCGTGTTGTCCTGATCCTAATGCGACCAAACCCAGTCTTGTAACAAATCGTTGGAAAGATTTCAATTCAGTGAGTATGAAACTATGGTCAAATGGACAATTGAGCTGAGTACAAGCGGGTTGTCTACCCTTGTTTGTGTCACAGCCTAATGAATTAAATTTTCTCTTATAACAAGCCACCGGATAGATTTGGAATATATATGTACGAACAAAAGTTTTTCAGTCCTAGCCAACTAATCGATTGATATCTAGGTTTTGAACATGCGACCTAAAAATCATGCACTAGAGCAAATACTCGAACCAAAAGTGCTAGGTGACAAAATCGCGACAGCAAACTCGACAGCTGAAAGGCTAATGTGGTTGTTGGTCGTGTTGTATTGATAAAATTGCGACCGAACCTAGGCTTGTAACATATAGCTGGGAAGGTTTCAATTCAGTGAGTATGACTATAGTCAAATTGACAATTAGGCTGAATACAGGACGGTTGTCTGCCCTTGTTTGTGTCACAGCCTAATGAATTAAATTTTCTCTTGCAACAAGCCACCGGAGAGATTTGGAATATATATGTAAGGACAAAAGTTTTTCAGTCCTAGCCAACTAATCGAGTGATATCAAGGTTTTGAACATGCGACCTAAAACTCGTGCACGAGAGCAAATACTCGAACCAAAAGTGCTAGGTGACAAAATCGCGACAGCAAACGCGACAGCTGAAAGGCTAATGTGGTTGTCGGTCGTGTTGTATTGATAAAAATGCGACCGAACCCAGGGTTGTAACATATCGCTGGGAAGGTTTCAATTCAGTGAGTATGACTATAGTCAAATTGACAATTAGGCTGAATACAGGACGGTTGTCTGCCCTTGTTTGTGTCACAGCGTAATGAATTAAATTTTCTCTTGCAACAAGCCACCGGAGAGATTTGGAATATATATGTAAGAACACAAGTTTTTCAGTCCTAGCCAACTAATCGATTGATATCAAGGTTTTGAACCTGCGACCTCAAACTCGTGCACTAGAGCATAAAATTCGAACCAAAATTGCTGGGTGAATAAACGCGACAGCAAGCGACAGGGCTTGTCTAATGAAGCAAATTTACTGCTTACACTATATTTCTTTCTCCTATGGAACTGAAGTTATGCCGTTTTAACTTTGGATCGAAATGGTTTTCGGTCCCGTTTTCGGTCAATCGTCTAGAGAACAAGTAAACATGACATAAATTAATAGGTCTCATCAGGACAAGCACATTTGCAATTTAGTTTGGTTTTCTATCTTTCGCCGTTCAGAACTTATGACGGTTTTAAATATTCTATCTTGTTACCCCACCCATAATCGTGCTGAAAGGCTAGTATGGTTGTCGGTCGTGTTGTCCGGATACAAATGGGACTAAATTGGGCTTGTAATATATCGTTGGAAAGGTTTTAATGCAGTGAGTATGAAACTGGTCAAATGGGCAATTCGGCTGAAGACAAGCGGGCTGTCTTCCCTTGTTTGTGTCAGAGCCAAATGAATTAAATGTTCTCTTACAACAAGCCAACAGAGAGATTTGGACTATATATGTAAGAACAAAAGTTGTTCAATCCTAGCCACCAAATCGATTGATATCAAGGGTTTGAATCTGTGACATAAAATTCGTGCACTAGAGCGTAAATTCTAACTAAAAGTGCTAGGTGAAAAAACGCGACAGCAATCGACGGTGCTTGTCTAATAAAGCAAACTTACTGTCTACACTATCTTTCTCTACTATGGATCTGGAATTATGTCCGATCGAAATTTGGACGGAACTGGTTTTCGGTCCCGTTCTTGGCCAATTTTCTAGAGAACCCAGTAAACATGGCATCAATCGATAGATCTCACCAGGACAAGTAACTTTGCAATTTCCTTCGGATTCCTATCTTTCTCCGTACAAAAGTTATGACGGTTTTAAATGTTCAATCTTGTTACGCCACCCATAATCGTGCCGAAAGGCCAGTGTGGTTGTCAGTCGTATTGTACTGATACAAATGCGACCAAACCCAGGCTTGTAACATATCGTTGGAATGGTTTCAAATTTATTGTTTACACTATATTTCTATCTCCTATGGAACCGGAGTTATGCCAGTTCAAACTTTGGATGGAAATGTTTTTCCGTCCCGTTCTCGGCCAATCCTTTAGAGGAACAAGTAAACATGACATCAATCGATAGATATCATCAGGACAAGCACAATTGCATTGTTCTTTTGCTTTCTATCTTTCTCCGATCAGAAGTTATAACGGCCTTAAATGTTGAATCATGTTACCCCACCCACGATGCCAGTGGTTGTCTGTCGTGTTGTCCCGATTCAAATGCGACCAAACCCTGGCGTGTATCATATCGTTGGAAAGGTTTCAATGCAAAGAGTATTAGAGTGTGGTCAACTGGACAATTCGGCTGAATACAATCGGGTTGTCGTGCACTAGAGCGAGCATTCAAACAAAGGTGCTATGTGAAAACACGCGACAGCAATCGACAGTGCTTGTCTAATGAAGCAATTTTATTATTTACACTATCTTTCTCTCCTATGGATCTGAAGTTATGCCGTCTCCAAATTTGGACAGAAATGGCTTTCGGTCCCGTTTTCGGCCAATCGTCTAGAGAAAAAAGTAAAAATGACATCAATCGATATATCTAAAACAATATGGTGGTTTTGAATGTTCAATCTTGTATCCCATTCGTAATCGTGCCGAGAGGACAGTAGTGGTCTGTCGTCTTGTCCTAATCCAAATGCGAACAAACCCAGGCTTGTAACATATCGTTGGAAAGGTTTCAATGTAGCGAGTATGACAATATGGTCAAATATACAATTCAACTGAATACAAGTGGGTTGTCTGCCCTTGTTTGTGTCAGTCTTATGAATTAAATTTTCTCTTACAACAAGCCTCCGGAGAGATTTGGAATATATATGTAGGAACAAAAGTTGTTCAGTCTAGAGAACCCAGTAAACATGACATCAATCGATAGATCTCATCAGGACAAGCAACTTTGCAATTTACTTTGGTTTTCTATCTTTCTCCGTTCAAAGGTTATGGCGGTTTTAATGTTCAATCTTGTTATCCCATCCATAATTGTGCCGAACGGCCAGTGGTGGTCTGTCGTCTTGTCCTGATCCAAATGCGACCAAACCTAGGCTTGTAACATATCGTTGGAAAGGTTTAATACAGTGAGTATGACACTAGGGTCAAATGGGCAATTCAGCTGAAGACTAGCGGGTTGTCTGTCCTTGTTTGTGTCAAAGCTTAATGAATTAAATGTTCTCTTACAACAAGATACCGGAGAGATTTGGAATATATATGTAAGGACAAAAGTTGTTCAGTCTTAGCCAACAAATCGATTGATATCAAGGTTTTGAGCCTGTGACCTCAACGTCGTGCACTAGAGCGAAAATCTAAACCAAAAGTGTTGTTTAAAAAAATGCGACAGCAATCGACAGGGCTTGTCTAATGAAGCAAATGTGTTATTTACACTATATTTTTTTATTTCCTATGAATCCGGAGTTATGCCGGTACGAACTTTGGACGGAAATGGTTTTCTGTCCAATTCTTGGCCTATCGTCTAGAAAACCCAGTAAACATGACATAAATCGACAGATCTTATCAGGACAAGCAACTTTGAAATTAATTACGTTTTCTCTCTTTCTCCGTTGAAAAGTTATGACGGTTTTAAATGTTCAATCATGTTACCCCATCCATAATCGGGCCGAGAGGTCAGTGGTGATCTGTCGCGTTGCCCTAATTCGAATGGGACCAAACACAGGCTTGTAACATACCGTTGGAAATGTTTCAATGTAGTGAGTATGACAATATGGACAAATATACAATTCGTCTGAATTCAAACGGTTTGTCTGCCCTTGTTTGTGTCAAAGCCTTATGAATTAAATGTTCTCTTACAACAAGCCACCAGAGATATGTGGAATATATATGTAAGAACAAAAGTTGTTCAGTCCTTGCCAACAAATCGATTGATATCGAGGTTTCGAACCTGTGACCTCTAAATCGTGCACTAGAGCGAACCAAAAGTGCTAGGTGAAAAAAATGCGACAGCAATAGACAGAGCTTGTCTAATAAAGCAAATTTACTGTTCACACTACACTGAACGTAATTTCTAAACGACCACCTGACGTTTTTAAGTATTTTACGAAAACCAATATACAAACATAATTTAGTTTTTAGCTCACCAGAGCACAAAGTGCTCAGGGTGAGCTTTTGTGATCGCCTGATGTCCGTCGTCCGTCGTCGTGCGTCGTCCGTCGTCCGTCGTCCCGCGTCAACAATTTGAACCTTTAAAAATCTTCTCCTCTGAATCTACAGGGTTCTCAGCTTTCATCTTTGGTACATAGCATCACCTATAGGTCCTCTACAAAAGTTATATAAATAATGCCCCTGGGGTCAAAATTGGCCCCGCCCCAGGGGTTGGAAGTTTTCAATAGAAACATATAGTAAAACTTTAAAAATCTTCTCCTCTGAAACCAGAAGGTTCTCACCTTTCATATTTGGCACATAGCATCATGTTCAGGTCCTCTACAAAAGTTATATAAATTATGACCCTGGGGTTAAAATTGGCCCCGCCCCAGGGGTGGGAAGTTTTCAATAGAAACAAATAGTGAAATCTTTGAAAATCTTCTCCTCTGAAACTGAAAGGCTCTCATCTTTCATATTTGGCACAGAGCATCATGTTCAGGTCCTCGACAAAAGTTATATAAATTATGTCCCTGGGGTCAAAGTTGGCCCCGCCCCAGGGGTGGGAAGTTTTCAATAGAAACAAATAGTGAAATCTTTGAAAATCTTCTCCTCTGAAACCAGAAGGTTCTCACCTTTCATATTTGGCACATAGCATTATGTTCAGGTCTTCTACAAAAGTTATATAAATTATGACCCTGGGGTCAAAATTGGCCCCGCCCCAGGGGTGGGAAGTTTTCAATAGAAACAAATAGTGAAATCTTTGAAAATCTTCTCCTCTGAAACTGAAAGGCTCTCATCTTTCATATTTGGCACAGAGCATCATGTTCAGGTCCTCTACAAAAGTTATATAAATTATGGCCCTGGGGTCAAAATTGGCCCCGCCCCAGGGGTGGGCTGTTTTCAATGGAAACAAATAGTGAAATCTTTGAAAATCTTCTTCTCTGAAACCGGAAGGCTCTCAGCTTGCATATTTGGCACAGAGCATCATGTTCAGGTCCTCTACAAAAGTTATATAAATTATGCCCCTGGGGTCAAAATTGGCCTGCCCCAGGGGTGGGAAGTTTTCAATAGTAACATATAGTGAAATCTTTGAAAATCTTCTCCTCTGAAACTGGAAGGTTCTCAGATTTCATATTTGGCACATAGCATCATGTTTAGGTCCTCTACAAAAGTTATATAAATTATGGCCCTGGGGTCAAAATTGGCCCCGCCCCAGGGGTGGGCTGTTTTCAATGGAAACAAATAGTGAAATCTTTGAAAATCTTCTCCTCTGAAACCGGAAGGCTCTCAGCTTTCATATTTAGCTCATGGCATCTTGTTCAAGTCCTCTACAAAAGTTGTATAAATTATGTCCCTGGAGTCAAAATTGGCCCGCCGCAGGGCCGGCTAGTTTTCTATTAAACATATAGTGAAATCTTTGAAAATCTTCTCCTGATTGACTGGTGAGCGATTCAGGGCCATTCTGGCCCTCTTGTTTATAAATGTTTTGTACATTTTATTCCAAATATTCATGGTGGATTTCATCTAAATCAGATAGCGTTAGCATATCAAACATAACAAAAAGGGTATCATGGTAACCCTCAAAACAAAAAGTCACAAAATGCTGGTAACACGTTGACCCCCTCTCGTGCTGCAATAACAGCACCTCTTCCTTATGGACACGATAAACCTCTGAAAATAAAGCTGAGGAATTTTTGCCCACAATCGAACAACGTCACGCGTGAGTGCACCCATATTAAGGGGCTGTAACTGGTCTCTAACCTGCCTCTTTAATGAGCCCATACATGTTCTATCGGATTTAGATCCAGATTTTTGGCTGGCCATTGGGATACTCGGACGTTGTCTTCTGCTAGCACAACCTTGCTACCTCGAGCAAAGTGGTAGACGGAATTATTGGAGAAACCACCAGGTCTCTCCATAGTGTTGTAATTGGATATCGGCGTATTCTGGGATGGTTTACAATTTATCTCAAGAAGTTTTAAATTGGGATAGTAAAGTCTACCGTACGGGACGAGTTGTGGCTTTTCGTATGCGCGAGGTTTTGTAATATAAAAATACGCAGTCAAACTATCACTAACCAATAAGGAGTTTGAATATTAAAGTATTTATAGAAAACGTGACTGAGTTTGAACAAGAGGATCAGTTGAATCTAGATTGTCTATATTTTAATTGAAATAGACATGATTATTTTATCCCAGAACAACGTGCAATGCTTTTTGCATTCCGTATAAAATTCGAGTAACGGTCATCTCAGTTTCTATTTTTAGATTTATCTACTCATAAATCGATGGCGCTGAACATATTATTTAGGTCTATGCCATTTCCCGCCCCTTTAAAAGCTTCTTAATCTAATTAGCATGCGAGTAGAATGGGAAAATGTACTTTTTATCCATTTATCTTTGCTTTCCGATTTGATTCTTATTAAACCCCGTTTCTCCAGCGCTTGATTAAGTTAATAAAACTGATAAATCAGCGCCGTCTGCTATCGGTGGCGCGGTAGTAGAGCGGGCTAAGCCGTTGGAGAAAAAAAGTTTCAGTTTACTTTTTAGCTCACCTGAGCTTGCTCAAGTGAGCTATTGTCATGGTGCTCCGTCCGGCGTCCGTCGTCGTGCGTCGTGCGTTGTGCGTCGTGCGTCGTGCGTCGTCAACATTTGGCTTGTGAACACTCTAGAGGTCACATTTGTAGCCAAATCTTCATGAAACTTGGTCAGAATGATTGTCTTGAAAAAATCTCGGATGAGTTCGAAAGTGGGTCATGTGGGGTCAAAAACTAGGTCACTAGGTCAAATTATTCAAAATCTTTGTGAACACTCTAGAGGTCACATTTTTAGTCCAATCTTCATGAAACTTAGTCAGAATGATTGTCTTGATAGAAACTTGGATGAGTTTGAAAGTGGGTCACATACGGTTAAAAACTAGGTCACTGGGTCAAATTATTGAAAAACCTTGTGAACAATCTAGAGGTCACATTTTTAGTCCAATCTTGATCAGACTTGCTCAGGATGATATTCTTGATGATATCTCGATCAAGTTCGATCATGGGTGGGGCAGGATTAAAAAGTAGGTCATTAGGTCAAATCTTAAAAAAATCTTGTTTACACTGTAGAAGCCACAATTTCTGCCTAATCTTCATCAAACTTGCTCAGAATGATAACCTTGATGATATCTTGATCGAGTTTGATCATATGTGGGCTTGGGTCAAAAAGTAGGTCACTAGGTCAAATCTTAGAAAAATCTTGTTTACACTCTAGAAGCCACATTTTCTGCCTATTCTTCATCAAACTTGCTCAGAATGATGACCTTGATGATATCTCAATTGAGATCCATCATGGGTGGGCTGGGGTCAAAATGTAGGTCACTAGGTCAAATCTTAGAAAAATCTTGTTTACACCCTAGAGGCCACATTTTCAGCCCAATCTTGATCAAACTTGCTCAGAATGATAACCTTGATGATCTCTCATTTGAGTTCGGTTGTGGGTGGTGTAGGGTGAAAAAGTAGGTCACTAGGTCAAATCTTAGAAAAATCTTGCCTACACTCTAGAAGCCACATTTTCTGCCTAATCTTGATCACGCTTGCTCAGAATGATAATCTTATGCCGTGTGATTCTTGCTCAGAATGATAACCTTATGCCGTGTGATTCTTTAGCCTATTGGAGGGGCTGTATTCGAATAAACTTTTCAAGCTACAATAGTAATGTGTACCTTGTCTGCATAAGCCTTTCAGATTGAATAACTCTCTGCACAATATGGATATTTTCAATGTTATCAAATGAAAATTAGAAATGGTCTTTAGGTGGCCCTCTTGCAAGTTTCTAAAATTCATGATGATATCTCAAAAAACATGGCCGCCAGGGGGCGGGGCCACTTTCCTTATATAGTTATATAGAAAACTAAAAATCTTCTTCTCTGAAACTACCAATCAGATTTAAACAATATTTGGCAGGAATGGTCTTTAGGTGGCCCTCTTGCAAGTTTTTAAAATTCATTATGATATCTCAAAAAACATGGCCGCCAGGGGGCGGGTCACTTTCCTTATATAGTTATATAGAAAACTTTAAAAATCTTTTTCTCTGAAACTACCAATCAGATTTAAACAATATTTGGCAGGAATGGTCTTTAGGTGGCCCTCTTGCAAGTTTCTAAAATTCATGATGATATCTCAAAAAACATGGCCGCCAGGGGGCGGGGCCACTTTCCTTATATGTTTATATAGAAAACTTAAAAATCTTCTTCTCTGAAACTACCAATCAGATTTGAACGATATCTGGCAGGAATGGTCTTTAGGTGGCCCTCTTGCAAGTTTCTAAAATTCATGATGATATCTAAAAAAAACATGGCCGTCAGGGGGCGGGGCCACTTTCCTTATTTATTTATATAGAAAACTTTAAAAACCTTCTTCTCTGAAACTACCAATCAGATTTGAATGATATCTGGCAGGAATGGTCTTTAGGTGGCCCTCTTGCAAGTTTCTAAAATTCTAAAATATGATGATATCTTGTATATTTTCAAATTTTAGAAAAATCTTGTCCATTACTTGTGTGTAACATTGTTGTAACCAACACTTAACAAATGTCAGGTGAGCGCCCCAGGACCCTCAGGGTCCTCTTGTTGTATGACCTGGCGTGGGTTCGAATCCAACATTTCTGTTCTTTTTTTCTTTTTATGCCCCCAACGGTGGGCATATAGTAGTCGCATTGTCCGTCTTTCCGTCCTTCCGTCTGTCCATCTGTCCGTCCGTCTGTCCTTCCTTCCGTCCCAAATTCGTGTCCGGTCTGTAACTTCTTCATCAATCAATCGATTTCAATATAACTTGCCACAAATGTTCACCAGACAGAGACGATGTGTCGCGTTCAACTCCCTGGTCCATGGGTCAAAGGTCAAGGTCACAGGGTACAATTACTTTGTCACAAATTTCGTGTCCGGTCTGTAACTTCTTCATCTATCAATGGATTTCAATATAACTTCACACAAATGTTCACCAGACAGAGACGATGTGTCGCGTTCAACTCCCAGGTCCATGGGTCAAAGGTCAAGGTCACAGGGTACAATTACTTTGTTACAAATTTCGTGTCCCGTCTTTAACTTCTTCATCTATCGATGGATTTCAATATAACTTCACACAAATGTTCAACACACAGAGACAATGTGTCGCGTTCCACTCCCAGGTCCATGGGTCAAAGGTCAAGGTCACAGGGTACAATTACTTTGTTACAAATTTGGTGTCCGGTCTGTAACTTCTTCATCTATTGATGGATTTCAATATAACTTGCCACAAATGTTCAACACACAGAGTCGATGTGTCGCGTTCCACTCCCAGGTCCATGGGTCAAAGGTCAAGGTCACAGGGTACAATTACTTTGTCACAAATTTCGTGTCCGGTCTGTAACTTCTTCATCTGTCAATGGATTTCAATATAACTTGGCACAAATGTTCACCAGGCAGAGATGATGTGTCACGTTCAACTCCCAGGTCCATGGGTCAAAGGTCAAGGTCACAGGGTACAATTACTTTGTCACAAATTTCGTGTCCAGTCTGTAACTTCTTTATATATCAATGGATTTCAATATGATTTGGCACAAATGTTCACCAGACAAAGATGATGTGTCGCTTTCAACTCCTTGGTCCATGGGTCAAAGGTCAAGGTCACAGGGTACAATTACTTTGTCACAAATTTGGTGTCCGGTCTGTAACATCTTTATCTATCAATGGATTTCAATATAACTTGGCACAGAGTTTCACCAGACAAAGACGATGTGTCGCGTTCAGCTCCCCGGTCCATATGTCAACGGTCAAGGTCTCAGGGTACAATTACTTGTTTATCTGTGAATGGATTTCAAAGGAACCTGGCACAAATGTTCACCACACAAAGACGATGTGTCAACTCCCTGGTCCATGGGTCAAAGGTCAAGGTCACAGGGTACAATTTTTGGGGGCATTTGTCACATGACTGTGACATCTCTTGTTTCTTATTTGTATAATTCTATTGGTGATTTGTCCATTATTCCATCAACATGTGCATGCTTACAGAAAATAGAAATACATGTACTTACATTGTTAAGGATCATTATGCCTTAGAAACGGAATAAACCTTCTAGATACTTAGATACTACCGGAAGAAACCTAATAGGAGGATCTAGCTCACCTGGAAGTGCTTGCTAGATATATAAACCAATGTTTTGACTAGTGTGTCCAGTGTTCCTTAGATCTTCGCGAGGAAGCAAGATGAATAAAATGTATTGTTGTTTATATATGTGATTTACCAATATGTGTCTAAGATATGATACACCTGATTTAGTTTCATGTCATTTATGTTAATTTTCTGAGAAATGCAATTGAATCGGCGACGCCGTAAATTGGGTAATAAATCGTGATACAGTCAATTTTTTAGAACTTCTTTTATCGCTACATTTCGGACATTCTTCAAATTTTTTCTGACAGATGCCGCCATATTGAAATTGACTCGAATCGACAAAAGGTGTCTACACGATACAAACATTGGATATAACTCATTTTAATACACACATGAAGATAATTAAATAATATTGATTGTTAGTCCAATACTAGTGAAAATACGAGCAAGCAGCTTGCGAGAAGTAGATCTAAATGTACATAGTTTTCTGACTTCAAGTTCGACTTGAATGTCAGTGCCGCTGAAAACATGCAGTGATTGAGGTTTGATTATGTGGGGACGTAACAGGTAGGGTTATGTTACATTATATGACCGTTCTTTGTAATAACGAGCAACCTGCAAGCAGATTGCAAGGAATATACTGAATTTTAGCACTGAGTATGCTCAGATGAGCTTTTGTGAACGTCCGAGTCCTGACCGTCCGTCAACAACGACATCTCTGATACCCTCTGCTGCTACATGGCAGAATGTAATCAAACTCTCAATACATGATATTTGTACAATGCTCAGTCAAAACTCTTAAAAGAATCTGGATCCATCTGGAACTCTGGTTGTCATGCAACCAAAAATAATCGCTATACCGATATGGCTAAACACCGGATATGAGATTCATATCCGCGGATATGAGTTAAACCTCTCAAAACAATGATAAAAATTGAGTGATAGTTGATAAAAAAAATAAAATACAGTGTCTATTCTAGAAATTTGAAAATAGGGGTGGGGGTAGTCTCATCAATAAACTGTAAGACGGCATGCTAATTTTATGACGCTTGTCTTCTTACGGTGTACTCTGCTGGGATATGTTAAAACCGAATGTAGCTTGATATCACCATTTAGAGTATTCAAATGTGAATTTGGTCGGAGGTGGGGTTGGCGATGGGGTTTGCCCCTGTCCAAAAAGGGGGGATTTTAAAAAAGTCGGGGGGAAGATGGGGGACTAACACGATGCCAAAGAGAAAAGACATGCTTAACAGAAAAGTAAAAATCACTGGAATGATGACAATTTTTTAAAATGAAATTGAAGGGCCATCCTTTGTATTTATGTTTGTTCAGAATTGAGAACTACAGTTCTAACCCTAAACATCTGATTATGAAGTATATTCAGTGTATTTGGAAGGGGTTGTACTCGTTTGAGCCGTCTCAATATTCCCTGGTTTTAAAAAAAATCTGTAATTCTGTCCTTTTCCAAAATGATTCCTGTCTAAACACCTCTTAACAAATTACATGCTGAGCTGAAAAATAGTTATAAAATATCAAAATCTAAGTTAGCTTGTGCTCCAAACTGGAAATTTCCATAAATGCTGTCAGTGTAGTTTAATGGAAGAACACCTCCTTGGCTTAGCCATAGAGGGAGTCTAGGTTCAAATCCTAGCACTGCCTATTGGAAATGCTTTTTGGAGTCAGCAAGTGCTATTGATAACCTTTAATCAAAAATAATTTGTCCCAAACAAATGTTATGATACTATGTGCACTTTTTGTGTCAATTGCTTTAGCAGGGTGACAGTTGGGGATTATGTTTGGTATGGTATCTCTTTTTGGTCACATTTCTGCTGACTGGTGACACATGATCCTTTCACTGCTTCTGTTGTAAGTATTCCTGCCATATTTATCACTTTCTTGCCCATGTGTAGGCTATCTCAAAATAGATAAAATATTAACTATTTCAAACTGGATCTTGATTCATCATCAGTACAGGGGTTTATGTAGATTAATGAGTTTACTTTATATATATTTTTTTTCAGTTAATAGAGAATTATCCCACTCAGCACCTTACAATGTATTCACAAAAATATATTATATATACAATATTGAACTATATACCGAATCTAATCAACAAAAAGCGTATCTATAGAAATCAACAGGAAAGAAAAATAAAGAAAAAATAGAAGACATGCCTCATAGTAACTTGTATTGTGTTATTTAACTGCAATATTTGCTCTCTTTACAAGTACCCGGGTGTGGGAGTGCAAAATGTTTTAATGTATTGCCACTTGCTTTCAAATTCACCCAAAGACATCGTACTTTGTAATGTAATTAACTTATTTGATTCTGTCATTTGTTCTAAATATCTTCTAAGAGCATTTATGTTCATATCCCGTTTACATTGTTTTGTTGTGTATATATATTGTTTGTTGTATAAAATTAACAGATTTGTTTTATTACAGCTTTCTCCAAATAAAATAGACACTTCGTTAAAGTCAATATTTACTTTTGCGTTATGTAGAACATCTTTAACTTGCTTTAAAAATACTGTGTTTTTTCACAGTGGTAAGATAAATGGGGTATCGTTTCTGGGTGTAGGACAAAACCCCACTAGGACGTAACCCCACTAGGACGTAACCCCACAGGACAATACCCCACTAGGACAAAACCCCAGCAGGACAATACCCCACATGGACAAAACCCCACTTTAATAAAAATTATGTATTTATTTCATAGCAATAGAAAGGGAGAATAAAACATACAACAAAAGAAATAAGTACATGTATACATATTTAATTTCAATTTAAATCAAAGTAATAAATAACTATGTTGTTAAGCATGTGGTAATATGGTAATAACCTGATTTTCACTAAAAGCATAAATTGTATTATCACAAGGGGGATATTTTTATATCTTTTTACAAACAGAATAGATCCAGATCATACAGATTCTAAAACAAAGCCATCTGATCAGGTTCTAATCTATTTGCTCACTGACAAATAATGAATATTTATTAGGTGAACCACATTCTATACAAAAAAGGCATACATGGTATAATCAAAATTAACCAATTCCTTTTCTTAACTAACAAACAGGGTAAGCCCAAATCATTTTCACAATTTTATGATCTGGATCAACCATGTTTGCATTGGTACACTTAATATAGATTCAATAGATGTGGATAATGTAATATTAGCACACATTGCATATAAACTATTATAATATAACGGCAATTAACTGATTCCTTTTCTTAACTTACAAACGGGGTAGACCCAAATCAGTTTCAATTTTATGATCTGGATCAACCATGTTTGCATTGGTACACTTAATATAGATTCAATAGATGTGGATAATGTAATATTAGCACACATTGCATATAAACTATTATAATATAACGGCAATTAACTGATTCCTTTTCTTAACTTACAAACGGGGTAGACCCAAATCAGTTTCAATTTTATGATCTGGATCAACCATGTTTGCATTGGTACACTTAATATAGATTCAATAGATGTGGATAATGTAATATTAGCACACATTGCATATAATCTATTATAATATAAAGACAATTAACTGATTCCTTTTCTTAACTTACAAACAGGGTAGACCCAAATCATTTTCACAATTTTATGATCTGTATCAACCATGTTTGCATTGGTACACTTAATATAGATTCAATAGATGTGGATAATGTAATATTAGCACACATTGCATATAAACTATTATAATATAACGACAATTAACTGATTCCTTTTCTTAACTTACAAACAGGGTAGACCCAAATCATTTTCACAATTTTCATAAGTCTGACCTAATTTTAAATATGCTTTAACTTCTATTTTTATTTGCAGATTGTAACTTTAGATTTGAAGTTGATTTATAAGCCAATTTAGTAAACTAAAGTTCATTTAACTATGAATGCCTTCTTTATTTATTCATAATTTTGACCTAATTTTAAATATGCTTTGACTTCTATTTTTATTTGCAGATTGTAACTTTAAAGTTGAAAATGTAAAGATCTTGTTTTGAATTTATATTCTAATTGAGTGTTTCTTCTTCAAATTATCTAAAAATTGATTTATAACCCAATTATGTTAACATGTGGGGTTTTGTCCGCCCATTTGGGTGTGGGTTTGTGTCATATGGGGTTTTGTCCTGTGGGGTTACGTCCTAGTGGGGTTACGTCCTGGTGGGGTTTTGTCCGTACCCCATCGTTTCTGGTTGTTTGAAACAGAAGGCACATAATTTATTGTCTTGTAATTTTAAAGTCGCTAGGTATTTGTTTAAAGGTAATAATCGATGTAATATTCTAACTTGTAGCCATTGTAAATTACTATCTCTCGTGATCTTAAAGGGTATTTTGTAAATCGAATTCCATTCAAGGAATATGGAATCGAAGTAAGTATTCCATTTATCTTTGCTAGTACTTTCTGCTGTATTACTGTTTAATTTATCATAAAAGATTCTACTGCCCGTCGCAACTGTCAACACATGTTCAAAGAGGTGTGGTATAAAAGGCAGACAGGTTTTCTTGTTAGAATGATCATTGCAATATGTTTTCAGATAGGTCGATACCACTTTTTCTATGGCGATATAATGTAAGCTGTTAACCTTTATGCCATACAATTTCTGAAATTCCTCGACTGTTAGTATTTTATCTTTTGGGTATAGATCATTTATGTATCTTATTCCGTTTTCATACCATGAATTACGAAAAATACTTTTGCCATTAATCTGTATGTATGGCTTATAAAACAGTGGACATTTCATAAATTCGTTTATCTCTTTTACTGGCACTGGCATCATGTAAGCTCTATATGCTTTTAGGACATCTTTCCAAAATATATTATTAGTTTTATGTACAGCTATTTCTGGATAATGTTTTCCACAATTAACTATTTTCTCAATATTTAAGAAATGTTTCACCAACGATGTCCACTTTGCTTCAGACTGAATTAGTCTTCTAATCCAAGTACATTTTAAGCCTCTAATAAAGTTTTCTATGTTTATCATTCTTAAGCCGCCCTGGGAATAATCTTTTGTGACAACACTTTTTTATGCCCCCCCAGATCAGATCTGGGGGGCATATTGTTTTTGCCCTGTCTGTCTGTTTGTCCGTTTGTCTGTTTGTCTGTTTGTTTGTCAGCAACTTTAACATTGGTCATAACTTTTGAGCCGTTACAGATAGAGACTTGATATTTGGTATGCATATGTATCTCATAAAGCCGCACATTTTGAGGGGTAATATGTCAAGGTCAAGGTCATTTTTCAAGGTCAGAGGTCAAATATATGGGTCAAATCACCGACTTTAACATTGGCCATAACTTTTGGACCAGTAGAGATAGAGACTTGATATTTGGCATGCTTGTGTATCTCATGAAGCCACACATTTTGAGGTGTGACATGTCAAGGTCAAGGTCATCCTTCAGGGTCAAAGGTCAAATTGTCTGTTTTTTTTGTCTGTAAGTTTAATGCAACTTTAACATTGGTCATAACTTTTGAGCCAGTACAGATAGAGACTTGATATTTGGCATTCATATGTATCTCATAAAGCCGCACATTTTGAGGGATGACATGTCAAGGTCAAGGTCATCCTTCAAGGTCAGAGGTCAAATATATGGATCAAATCACCGACTTTAACATTGGCAATAACGTTTGGACCAGTAGAGATAGAAACTTGATATTTGGCATGCGTGTGTATCTCATGAAGCTGCACATTTTGAGGGGTGAAATGTCAAGGTCAAGGTCATCATTCAGGGTCAAAGGTCAAATTGTCTGTTTCTTTTTCTGTAACTTTAACATTGGTCATAACTTTTGAGCCAGTACAGCTAGTGACTTGATATTTGGCATGCATATGTATCTCATAAAGCCGCACATTTTGAGGGGTGACATGTCAAGGTTAAGGTCATCTTTAAAGGTCAGAGGTCAAACACATGGGTCAAATCACTGAATTATTACATTGGTCATAACTTTTGAGCAAGTACAGATAAAGACTTGATATTTGGCATGCATTTGTATCTCATAAAGCCGCACATTTTGAGGGGTGACCTGTCAAGGTCAAGGTCATTCTAAAAGGTCAGAGGTCAAACATATGGGTCAAATCACTGACTTTAACATTGGTCATAACTTTTGAACCAGTACAGATAGAGACTTGATATGTGGCATGCTTGTGTATCTCATGAAGCTGCACAGTTTGAGGGGTGAAATGTCAAGGTCATCCTTCAGGGTCAAAGGTCACCAACTTCAAATTGGCCATAACTTTTGAACCAATAGAGATAGAGTCTTGATATTTGGTATGCATGTGTATCGCATGAAGCCGCACATTTTGAGGGGCAACATGTCAAGGTAAAGGTCATCTTTTAGGGTCAAAGGTCACAGACTTTAACATTGGCCATAACTTTTGAACCAGTAGAGATACAGACTTGATAGTTGGTATACATGTGTTTCTCGTTTGGCTGCACAGTTTTAGGGGTGAAATGTCAAGGTCAAGGTCGTCCTTCATGGTCAAAGGTCACCAACTTTAACATTGGCCATAACTTTTGAACCAATAGAGATGTAGACTTGATATGTGGTATGCATGTGTACCCTATGAAGCTGCACAGTTTGAGGGGTGACATGTCAAGATCAAGGTCATCCTTTAGGTTCAAATATCATATCGAGGGGGCATAGTGTTTCACAAACACATCTTGTTTTATTCTTGCTGGACCCTGCCAGAGGTATTTATATAGCATGTCATTCAATGATTTTTCAGATATTGTCACTCGAATCTGGCAAAGCGATAAACAGATGATTAAAGAATGGTAAAAACAACGTTTTAATCACTGTTATTTTTCCTATTGGGCTTATATACCTTCTGTTCCAAAAGTGTATCATGCTTTTTTAGGATTGCAATTTATCTTCGTAATTTAGTTGAATCATTTTATCTAAATCCACATGAAAATTCACGCCTAGCATTCTTGGATCCCGAGCAGGCACCGAGTACTCGGAATCCGATCTAGCTCCAAGCTGTTTGCTACTGCTGAACCTGACTATACTGATAGGGTATAGGTCTGCGTCAAAAACTCGAGGCCCACCCTGTATATTTCCGGGTTTTCTTGCCACTCTGTCCCATTTAACAGAAAGTACATTAGTTCCGTTGCAGATCGGTTGAAAGTCCCCTCCTATGAGTCCGCTGTACCACTGTCCCGATTGTCTCTACTGTCCCCACTATTCACCAACTCCTTGAATGCCATGTGATCTTGCCGTCAGTACCGACAGTAACTTAACCGAAACACACCCATTTTTCGCCCGCGAAAAATAGATGTCTAAAACGAGGGACAGTCCGGATCTCTGGTCAGGTCCCACATCTCGTCAGACCTGATCTGAATCTAAACTATCCACATAAATCTCAACCGGGAAGTAAAGCCAAAAAAGCCTACGGAGAGTCTAACCATAATGCGGAGCCATTACATACCAGCATGATTACTGACCGTTTGCAGTGTCTCGCACGGCCTTCTTTGGCCATGGTAAGTCCATCCAGTACGCATACTCCTTGAATTTGATCTGGCGCAAGGTGGTATTCTTCGGGTTAGAAGCGTCTACGGATTTGAAAACCGCGAGTATCTTGCCTTCTGTCGCCCAAGCAAACTCGACACGGTCCGGGGCTTTTAATCTAACCGAATTCAGGACATCGCGATTTACAGGCGTCAGATCTTCATTGATGTAGAGCCCAGAGTCCTTCAGATTCTTCGTCCGAGACATAATGTGCAACTTCCTCTGATGACTCACTAGCTTGACGATGACCGGACGATTTATACGGTCCTGAAACTTCCCGAGCCTATGTGCTTTGTCTATCTCACTTGGTGCCATCTCTACCCAAAGCGATCTTTTAGCATTTCCCTCACTTGCTGTGCAGTCTCAGCTGCTGACTGCTTGTGCCTGTCATGTTCCAAGCCGACTATCCGCACACTGTTCCTCCTACCATATTGCTCTAAGGCATTAACCTCTTCCTTTAAAGTTTCGTTTTCTTTCTTCAAGCGAGCAGCATTGGCTTTGTATCCGTCCTCTATTCTTTCTATCTGTTTGCCACACTCCAAATTGTCTGCTGCGACCTTCGATGCCACTGAGTCTGTGGCTAATGCTCTCTCGTGCATCTCATTTTCCAGAATCTCTATACGTTTCGTGACCATTTTGAGCAGTTTTTCTTTCACTTCTTCTATCGTTTCTTTAATTATGTTTCTTATAAACGATCTATCGTCTTTCGTCAGTACACTGTCTAGTTTCCCGTTTATCTGATCCAGTTTCGATTCTATATCTGAACTCATATCCACCTTTTGCTTTTTCTTCTTCTGTTTCCTTGTGGAATCTCTATGCCCGCTTGTGACCGGCGTTCAAAGTGTCGAACTATTGTCTAGGTCGCTATTGCTTATCGTCCACGATTTCTTTCTCTTCGTGCTAACGTCCGACATGCTTTTGAACCGTTGGGGTAATTATCGACAGTTATCCCGTAAACTACCTTTACGTACGTGCCAACTCAAGCGTGACGAACAATTTGCCAGGATTTTGCTCTGGCGATCCGTTTTCACCCCACCCACTTGTATGCTCCCTGGCAAAATTCAATTCAAGAACTACAATCTAAACTAAGTTCAATCAAAGAAAACAGTTACTTCATTTGGATCCTGGATCTTCACATGTACATAACTATCCGTTCCGTTCACATAGCTCAGCTTATTCCTATAGAATTTCTAAATCACGTCCCTGCTTATTTTTGTTACGCTTTGGGCTAACCGGAACCGGAAATCATATATTCAGAACCAACATTTCTTTGGCAACCAATATCAACTGATCCTCTCATTGTAGACCACCACCAAAACAATCAGCTGCGACCATACACTTTTCACAGTTTCGTTCGCCCCATCGGCGGTAAAATCGGGTACGCCGATTAGCCCCACGAAGTTTGCTTCTCGTTTCGTCATGTAACCTTAGGAAGGTCTACACAGAAAACCCTCCCTTGCCGGGTTCGCTTGGATTCTGAAGATAGGTGTTTCCTTAATGCAGGGTAAACAAAGTTACATGAATCACAAAAAGTTGAGACGATGTACAGAACAAGTGGCAATCATGTCGCATCAAGGTCAAGGTCACATTTGAATGTCAAATGTTTTAACTTTCAATTCCCATTACATTTTCGTGTCGGCTCTGTATCTTCTAAACTCTTTGAAGGAATTTTATCAAACTTGAGTTTAATGTTAGCTAAATTGAGCCGTTGTGTGGATCACATGTGGCAGTCATATCGACTCAAGGTCAAGGTCACATTTGAAGGTCAAGTGCAATTCTTTAATTTAGGCGGTGGTGGGGATTCAGCTGTCCTTTTGACTGTCTTGTTCAAATTAGAAATCGAATGACTCAAATTTCTGTATCTCGAAGTAAATTGTACTGTCCCTTGAAGGTCGAGATATAAATTGAGTGCAACAGTACGTAACTACCTAATTGAAGTGCCAGCTTGGACCATTCCGCCATATTTTGTGATTTTTATTTCAGCGAATGTGCACTGATTGAATTTGTATCACATTTATCACCGTCCGCGCCGTGCACGTGAATTCGTGCCGGAATTCAAGATTCGAACTCATCGTTCCGCTTGAATTACCTTGGCTTTGAAATGGCGTTTTTCTAATGCAGTCTAATTAAATAGAGAGCAGTGGTTTTTAATCAGTTTATTTTGGTCAGTGCCTATGCTTTATTCCTAAACTATGGCCAACATTCCTTTCAGTGTATTATTCTCTATATCATATGGATCCTGAGTTATGCCGGTTCGAACTCTGGACAGAAATGGTTTTCGGTCCCATTCTCGGCCAATCGTCTGGAGAAACCAGTAAACATGACATCATACTTTTATTTCAGATTTCCTTTCTGACAGAAATTTTAAAGTGCGAGTTGGGTCGACACTCTCTGCCATACATCAGCAGGAAGAGGATGTCCCTCAATAAAACATTTTATCAGTAACTTAATTTAGTTAAAAATTATAATATTGTCAAACGTTTAAATTCAGGTGTTGACTGTTCTTTGTATGTTGATGATATTTTAATATGTTATCGTTCCAAAAATATGCAAACTATTGAAAGACAACTCAGTGTTGTTATATTTTCTGGTCCTTCGGGATCATGAGTTTTGATGTTATTAATTTTGAAAATTGAATACTGCTTAAGCCAGTGCTAGGGGGCGTGAGTAGTGCTGCACTTTTAATTACTGCTCATGAACAGACTCAAGAAAACGGATGCTGCAATTTTCTCTTTTTGCATTTCTGCTTTTGCTTTCGAAGGATCACCCATTATCAGAATATCTTCAACAATGTCTCAACAAACTTGAAACATGGAATAATGAGAACGGTTTTAAATTTTTAAACGACGAAAACGCAATGTGTTCATTTCTGTCAGTTAAGAAAATGTCACCAATACCCTGTTTTAAATCTTAATACTAATCAAACCCCTTTGTTTTATCAAAGTACATGTTAAGAGTCATGCAGGAAACACCGCATACAAAACACACACCCGTCCAAACAGCACCGCAGTGAACAGTAAAATGTACATGTATATAAAGGACACAAAGAGACACACAAAGGCAAAACAAACATACAATAGGGGAAGATGGAAGTACATGTACCGCCTTGGAACTTTCAGTGACAAAAGTCACTGGGGGTTAAACCGGTTTTTGGGCACCCAAGGTCACTCTCATTCCATCCCCACTCTAAAAGACAAACAGTGTAAATAAATGTATCCTCTCTCCGACTAAGCTACAGAAACCGCGATGGCAAATACAGTGGTAAAGTGCATGTAAAACGAAAATATATTTAAGTGAATTTGAGTGAATTCCATTCAGAATTTATAACTGTATCCACCTATCGCTAGTGTACTCATTGATTGAGCTGCAAACAGAGTAACTGTAGAAAACTGACAAAAACGAGATGGTACAATTATCCGACATCCACATTTTAGGACTATATTGGACAAAACGTTAACATTTGTACCTCGTATTAAGCATTTGAAAACAAAATGTCTTAAATCCCTTAATCTTCTTCGAGTTCTAGCTCCTCGCACTAACAGTGGAGCTGATCAAAATGTTCTATTGCGCCTTTATCGATCATTAAACCGTTCTAAACTAGACTAGGGAAGCATTGTTTATGGATCAGCTAGAAAGTCTTACCTGAAGATACTTGATCCATTCACCATCATGGATTTCGGCTTTCCCTTGGTGCTTTTAAAGCCTCACTAATCGAAAGTCTTTTAGCAGAAGCAAATGAGCCATCTTTATACATTCGAAGAGAGCATTTAGCTCTTAATTATATAACTAAGGTGAAGGCAAATCCTACCAATCCTGCTAATGAAATAATTTTTGAAACTAAATATGTAATGTTTTATCAACAGAAACTTAATGCTATAAAGCCAATGGGTCCAGTCTCAGATTCACGAGGCAATTTACGAGGCAGGTCTGAGAATGGAATCTGTTAGGCAACATAAAATATCAAACATTGCGCCATGGACTATAAAACAACCTAATGTTGTGTTACATTTGGCTTCAAATAAAAAAATCTTCTTCAAATGCACTAGAATTTCAATCCGAATTTGAAGAACTTAAGTCACAGTATCCTGACCATATTCTAAAGATGAAAGTAAATGCGGTTGTGCATCTGTGAGTAAATTTCATACCTCTTAAGTAAGACTATCTGACAAGTCCTCCATATTTACAGCTTAAGTCCAAGCAATTGACCATCCCTTCGATTCATATCGGTGTAAAATATGAAAAAAAAATATTTTTCAGGCTCGTTCTCTGTTCTTCAAGGTTTGAACAACAGAAATATGAACAACCCATTAATTCAGCAAATTCTTCTTAAACACCATAAATTGTCTCTGTCAAACAATATTGTTTTCGGTGGGCTGCCCAGTCATGTTGGAATTCTGGGAAATAAAGAGGCAAATAAAACGGCCAAATCATTCCTGAATCTGAATGAGGCAGTTTTCAAATTACCATATACTGATTTTAAACCATTAATTAAACAGCATATATATATTCAAAATGGCAGGTTTCTTGGGACAAATCGGACAAGTTGACAACTAGTAGCTGGCTACCAGTAACTGGCTACTTGTAGTAGGAGAACTTGGCTACTAGTAACTGGCTACTAGTAGTAGGAAAACTTGGTTACTAGTAGATGGCTACTAGTAACTGGCTACTTGTAGAAGAAGAGCTTGGCTACTAGTAGGTGGCTAATAGTAGTAGAAAAGGTTGGTTACTACTAACTGGCTACAACAAGTAGGAAACAAGTAACTGGGTAGTTATAGTTATATTTAAGCAAACTCAAACGTGTATGGAATTACTACAAGAGGAGAGTGTCTGCTTTATAAAGATACAGTCCCTACTTTGCTAAAGTCATGTAGCTAGTCAGCTACTCATACCTTTAAAATGCCGATGTGATATTTTGAGCACAATCTGCTGAAACGAAACAAGTAGATAGGTAGTTTTATTCAAGCAAACGTAATTATATGTAGAATTTCGACAAGAGGAAAGTGTCTTCTTTCCAAAAATACCATAGTTACCTTAATTACTTCATGTAGCTAGTCAGCTACTCATACCCTTTTCAATGTCGGTATTATTTTCTCAGCACTATATTCTGAACGAAACAAGGAGCTGGATACTTATATTCAAGCAAATTCAAACGTATATAGAATTTCTACAAGAGGAGAGTGTCTGCTTTCTAAAGATACTGTAGTTACTTTGCTGAATTCAGGTAGCTCATCACCTACTTGTACCTTTAGGAAGCCGGTGTGATATTCTGAGCACAATCTGCTTAAACGGAACAAGTATCTGGGCAGTTATAGAAGTAAAATCCTTATTTTGAACTTATGGTTTCTTCAATTTACCCAAAGGAACTGTCTTTAAATAAAGCGAATCAATCTGACAGTATAGCTTAATTTTTAGATTTGAATCTTTCAATTACAAATTATAAATGGAAAAGTAGTAAAGTCAAGCAGGCAAAGCCACATACAAGGCGCAACCACCACCAAAACACCGATAGACAGCATCACACACACACACACACACACACACAGAGAAGATTTTAATTATAAAATTGTTAATAATCTTTTTCTAGATGGAGATGTTCCACGTTCTACATCGTATGGGGTTTATATCTCTCAACTTATTCGGTTTGCACGAGCCTGCTCTTTGCTTGAAGATTTTAACAGTCGTAATGTAGTTATAACTGATACACGTCTTATGCAAGGTTACAGATATCACAAATTTCGGAAAACGTTTTCTAAATTTTATTATCGAAATTTACCACTCATTAGTAAATATAATTGTAATCTACGGACGTTACTGCAACAAGGCATTTCTCAACCAGAATTTTATGGGGATGCTATCTACAAACTTTTGAAAATTCGGGGTCATATCCATTTTCATGATTTGTTTATAAAACGCATTAAAAAAATTAAGAAAAAAAGGTTATGATACCATTACATTGCAAGGCACTGCTTGTTTTGTTATCGACTCTTTTACAGTCGGTAGCCACGTTTCCTCTTTGCTTGCGCGATGACAGGCCGAGGGTAGTACTCTATGATGGTATACTCTTAAACTCAGATACGGGATGAGCTTACCAGACTCATGTATTACTTTTTCTCTGTCGTGCCCTTAACGGCTTGCCTGCAGGTGCTCTGACTTCAGCGAAGTCATTTAGTACATATTTGACGGATTGTCACAGTTATTATGCTGTTTTACATGTTGTCCTGTGTTCACCGTCGTCTATGTTGTGGGTAAGTCCGACAGGGATACCTTTATTTACACTATTTATAAAGCTAGGGTTACTTTGTGAGAATTGTGAGGTTAGGACGTCCGTAAACCGGTTTAAACCCCCAGTGGTATTTTTGCTACTGACCGTGCCAAGGCGGTACTCTCTTTGTCATCCTTCCTTTTGTTTGCCTTACGTCTTTGTGCTTGTGATTTTGTTCATGTGTGGAGTGTTTGTCTCAAGTTCTTGTGTGTCTGTTGGTGTTTCAGTATTCATCTCGTGTGTGAGTGTGCGTTTGGGTGTGTGGTTGTGTGTGTGTCATGCTATCTATCGGTTTTTCAATGGTGGTGGTTGTGTCTTGTATATGGCTTTGCCTGCTTGACTTTACATCTTTTCCATCAAATGATATCTGAGTACAATCTGCTGAAACGGAACAAGTAGCTGGGTAGTTATATTAAGTAAACTCCAATACAGGTAGAATTTCGACCAGAAGAAAGTGTTAGCTTTCTAAATTTACCGTAGTTACCTTAATTACTCCATGAAGCTAGTCAGGTACTCATTCCTTTTGAATGTTGGTTTAATATTTTCAACACTATATTCTGAAAGGGAAGTATTAGCTAGTTAGTAATATTCAAGCAGTCACAAACGTATATAGAATTTCTACAAGAGGAGAGTGTCTGCTTTCTAAAAATACCGTTGTCATTTTCAGCAGATTGCGCTCAAATAATCACATCGGCTTTATAAAGGTACAAGTAGCTGACAAGCTACATGAATTCAGTAAGGTAACTACGGTATATATAGAAAGCAGATACCCTCCTCTTGTCGAAATTCTATATACATTTGAGTTTGCTTGAATATAACTACCCAGCTACTTGTTTCGTTTCAGAATATAGTGTTGAAAATATCATACTGACATTCAAAACATTATGAGTAGTTAACTAGCTATATGGAGTTATTAAGGTGACTACTGTATATTTAGAAAGAAAACACTTTCTTCTAGTTGAAATTCTACATGTATTTGAGTTTGCTTGAATATACATGTAACTACCCATCTAATTGTTCCGTTTCAGCAGATTGTCCTTAGAATATCACATCGGTTTTATAAAGGTACACGTAGCTGACGAGCTACATGAATTAAGTTAAGTAACTACGGTATCTTTAGAAACAGACACTATCCTCTTGTCGAAATTTTATATACATCTGAGTTTGCTTGAATATTACTTCCCATTTACTTCTTTCGTTCAGAATATAGTGTTGAAAATATAATACTGACACTCAAAACGTATGAGTAGCTGACTAGCTACATGAAGTAATTAAGGTAACTACGGTAAAGTTAGAAAGCAATTATGCATACCTTTGTGTTGCCTGAATAAAACTACATAGATACTTGTTTCGTGTCAGCAGATTGTGCTCAGAATATCACATCGGCTTTATAAAGGTATGAGTAGCTGACGAGCTACATGAATTCAGCAAAGTAACTACGGTATCTTTAGAAAGCAGACACTCTCCTCTTGTAGTAATTCTATACACGTTGTAATTTGCTTGAATATAAGTACCCAGCTCCTTGTTTCGTTCAGAATATAGTGCTGAGAAAATCATACCGACGTTCAAAGGGTATGAGTAGCTGACTAGCTACGTGAAGTTATTAACGTGCCTACAGTCTTTTTGGAAAGAAGACACTTATCGAAATTCTGCATACATTTGCGTTTCCTTGAATACAACTACCCTGTTACTTGTTTCGTTTCAGCTGATTGTGCTCAGAATATCACATCGGTTTTCTAAAGGTACTAGAAAGTGACGAGCTACATGAATTCAGCAGAGTAACTCCGGTATATTTGGAAAGCATACACTTTACTCTTGTCGAATTTCTACCTGTGTATGATTTTGCTTGATTAAAACTACCCTTCTACTAGTTCCGTTTCAGTAGGTTGTGCTCAGAATACAGGTATCACATCGGCTTGCTAAAGGAACAAATATCTGACGAGCTAAATGAATTCAGTAAAGTAACTACGGTATCTATAGAAAGCAGACACTCTCCTCTTGTCGAAATTCTATATACATTTGAGTTTGCTTGAATATAACTACCCAGCTACATTTTTGTTTCAGCATATAGTGTTGAAAATACCATAATGAAATTGAAAAGGTATGCGTAGCTGACTAGCTACATGAAGTAGTTAAGGTAACTACGGTATATTTAGAAAGCAGACACTTCCCTCGTTACGAAATTCTGCATACATTTGTGTTTGCCTGAATAAAACGACATAGCTACTTGTTTCGTTTCAGCAGATTGTGCTCAAAATATCACATCGGTTTTTAAAAGTATGGGTAGCTGACGAGCTACATGAATTCAGCAAGGTAACTACGGTATCTTTAGAAAGCAGACACTCTCCTCTTGTAGTAATTCTATACACGTTATAATTTACAGCTCCATGTTTCGTTTGGAATATAGTGCTTAGAAAATCATACCGACATTCAAAGTGTATGAGTAGCTGACTAGCTACAGGAAGATATTAACGTGCCTACAGTATTTTTGGAAATAAGACACTTATCGAAATTCTGCATACATTTGCGTTTGCTTGAATAAAACTACCCTGTTACTTGTTTCGTTTCAGCTGATTGTGCTCAGAATATCACATCGGTTTTTTAAAGGTACTAGTAGCTGACGAGCTACATGAATTCAGCAAAGTAACTACGGTATATTTGGAAAGCAGACACTTTACTCTTGTCGAATTTCTACCTGTATAATATAACTACCCTTCTACTAGTTTCCTTTCAGCAGATTGTGCTCAGAATATCACTTCGGCATGCTAAAGGTACAAGTATCTGACGAGCTAAATGAACTCAGTAAAGTAACTATGGTATCTATAGAAAGCAGACACTATCCTTTGTTTGCTTGAATATAACTACCCAGCTACTTTTTTGTCTCAGAATATAGTGTTGAAAATATCATACTGACATTGAAAATGTATGAGTAGCTGACTAGCTACATGAAGTAATTACGGTAACTACGGTATATTTAGAACGTAAACACTTTCCTCGTGTCACAATTCTACATATATTTACGTTTGCTTGAATAAAACTACCTAGCTACTTGTTCCGTTTCAGCAGGTTGTGCTCAAAATATCACATCGGCATTTTAAAGGTACGAGTAGCTGACTAGCTACATGAATTCAGCCAAAGTAACGATGGTATATTTAGAAAGCAGACACTCTCCTCTTGTAGAAATTCTATATACGTTTGAGTTTGCTTGAATATAAGTACCCAGGTCCGTGTTTCGTCCAGAATACAGTGCTGAGAAAATCATACCGACATTGAAAAGGTATGAGTACCTGACTAGCTACAAGAAGTAAGTAAGGTAACTACGGTATTATAGGAAAGAAGACACTTTCCGTTTCTCGAAATTCTACATACGTTTGCGTGTTCTTGAATAAAACTATCTAGCTGCTTGTTTCGTTTCAGCAGATTGTGCTCAAAATATCACATCGGCATTTTAAAGGTACGAGTAGCCGAATTCAGCAAAGTCACTAGGGTATCTTTAGAAAAAAGACACATTCCTCTGGTCGAATTTCTACCTGTATTTGAGTTTACTTTAATATAACTACCCAGCTACCTGTTCCGTTTAAGCAGATTGTGCTCAAAATATCACATCGGATTTCTAAAGATATTTGGAATACAGTGCTCCCTCTCTACAACGACACCCTTTGGGATACGAAGAGTGTATGTGTTGTTGCGAGGGAGTTGTTATAGGGAGGGAACATCAAACATAATTAGCGTGTTTGCAGATCCCTAGAAAAGGTGTATTTCGAGAAATAAAACCATTATGCCTCCATCAAACCCTATGTTGTGACCACTCTTTAGAATCGTCACAAAGTGACGATTCTAAAGAGTGGTCACAACATAGGGTTTGATGGAGGCATAAAGAAAATACAATAGAAAAAGTTGTTTCTGGAGCCTTGTTGTTTCGGAAACAGTGACATGCGTTGTTGTAAGGAGGGAATCGTTATTGAAAGGATCGTTGTAGGGAGGGAGCACTGTATATATGTTAGAGCAAACGTTGTTCAGTCCTAGCCAGTACATCGATTGAAATCAAGGTTTCGAACCGATAACTAAAAATCGTGCACTAGAGCGAAAACACTGCTAGGTGAAAAAACGCGACAGCAAACAGCAGATCTTGTCTAATGAAGCAAATATATTGTATACACTATACTTCTATCTCGTATGGATCCGGAGTTATGTCGGTTCCTACTTTGGACGGAACTGATTTGTTTGGTCTACTTCTCGGCTAATCATGACATCAATCGATAGATCTCATCAGGACAAGCAACTTTGCAATTTATTTTGGCTTTCTATCTTTCTCTGTTAAAAAGTTATGACGGTTTTAAATGTTCAATCCTGTTACCCGATCCATAATCGTGCCGAGAGGCCAGTGGTGGTCGGTCCTGATGTCCGGATCCAAATGCGACCAAACCCAGGCTCGTTACATATCGTTGGAAAGGTGTCAAAGCCGTGAGTATGACATTATGGTCAAATGGACAATTGGCTCAATACAAACGGGTTATCTGCCCTTGTTTGTGTCAGAGCCTAATTAATTAAATTTTCTCTAACAACAAGCTACCGGAGAGATTTGGAATATAAATGAAAGAACAAAAGTTGTTCAGTCCTAGCCAATAAATCGATTGATATCAAGGTTTCTAACCTGCGACCTCAACATCGTACAACAGAGCGTTAATTCGAACCAAAGGTCCTGGGTGAAAATACGCGACAGCAATCGAAAGGGAAAGTCTATTGAAGCACGTTTACTTTTACACTACATGTATATTTCTATCTTCAATGGATCCGGAGTTATGTCGGTTCGAACTTTTGAACGGAACCGGTTTTCGGTCCCGTTTTAGGCAAATCGTCGAAGGATCCCAGTAAACATCGATAGATCTCATCTGGACAAGCAACTTTGCAAGTACTTTAGTTTTTCTATCTGTCTCCGTTAAGAAGTTATGACGGTTTTAAACGTTAAATATTGTTACCCGACTCATAAGCGTGGCGAGAGGTCCGTGGTTGTCGGTCGTGTTGTCCTGATCCAGATGCGACCAAACCCATGCTTGTTACATATAGTTGGAAAGGTTTCAATGCAGTGAGTATGGCACTATGGTCAAATGTACAATTCGGCTGTATACAAGCGGGTTGCCTTCCATTGTTTGTGTCACAGCCTAATGAATAAAATTTTCTCTTACAATAAGCCATCGGAGAGATTTGGAATATACATGTAAGAACGAAAGTTGTTCAGTCCAAGCCAATAAATCGATTGATATCAAGGTTTCGAACCAGTGACCTCAAAATCGTGCACTAGAACGAAAATTCGAACAAAAACTGCTAGGTTAAAGCACGCGACAACAATTGACAGGGCTTTTCTAATGAAACAAGTTTACTGTTTACACTGTTTACACTACCTTTCTATCTCCTGACAATAATAAAGCTTCTATAGAGTACCCTCTTTATTGAACAAAAAACTGCAAATCTACATAAATAATTTCATAGTGAAATAAACAATGTATGTTCTCCGACTTCAAAATACTGAAAGCTAGTTATCTAATACAGTCTGGAATAATCATTTTCATTAAGAATTAAGGAAAAATGCGTTATGATGAACGAAAAATTGCGGTTTCATATAACATCAAGGCAGATTACTGTATAAGGCTTAGGAGTCTAGTCTAGTCCTGTGACTTTGGATTTTCCTGTGTATAAGAAAAATCAAAATCCACAATAGAGATGTGACTCACATTATGCCCTTAAAAAGTTTGTTTTCGGATACGTGTTCCCTGTGTTTGGACAAACCCTTTAAATAGGGATGCAAATGACGTTATATTACTCTTCTCTTTCAGTATATGGAATTGACATATCTGTCACACTCGAAAATGTTTCAAGCAATTCATGATTAATTATAATTTAGCACTAGGCGTACTACAGTTTTTATTTATACACCATATAGCATACCCTAATCCAAATTTCGACTGAAGTGTAATGCTTAAAATAGGAGTTACAAGCAGTTACAAATGCTTCAATAAGATTCGAGCATTACGATATTCGACATAATGTTTCAACATACGACATAAATAATAAAGAAAAACCCACAAACGATATGTGCACACTGACATCTGGCATCGCAGCACATTGTAAAAATATTGGATAGCGACACTACTGTTAAAAAAAAAATCCATATTAAATAAAGCTTCCCATTCGACGTCTCTCATTTTAAATGCTTCTGTTACTAATTCAACATGTGGACAACTTTTGGTCTAAGCAATACCTTACCAAGCCACACGACCAAGTGCCTTTCAAATTTGCCCCGATTTTTAAGAACAAACCACAGTAGTAGAAGTAGTAGTAGTTGTAGCAGTAGAATAAGTATATATTGTGTTGATGGCACTTGATATTAGAGATGAATTGTGGCTCATTTTCTAGATCTATCGACAAGACATTGTAGACTAATTGTAAAATATCAACATTTACAACTGTATACAATGAAGCTTGCAGGACATTGCTGACCCAATGCTATCAAAGATAGACAACCACATTGTGGCTTAATTAGCCAACCACATTATGGAATTAAGCTACACTGTTTCCCTTCGAACAAACAAACAAACAGTCATTCTTTGAAGATAAGTTTGGCAAGTTATTATGATTACATTGATAATGTAAACTATCATGGTTGGCAGTAGCGGGAACATTATTGTTAATAAATCAGTGCTCTGGTTTTTAAAATAACATGAACAAATATTCCACGGGTGACCCTGTACCATATTTTTTCTGACCGTTTTAATTTGTTGAGAAAATGTCCACTAGGTTCGAGAACAGATTTTTTCTTATTTACCTTTATTCATATGGACCCTTTTATCAGATTTCAAAACATGATTTTACACAAATATGTGTGACACTATACTACATTGTTCAAGCTATGTTGATCTGAGAAAATGCAATAATTGACGTATATAGAATAATAAGGTTGCATAATATTATTGGATTATTCAAACAATCTACGTCCTTGTGCTAAATATGTGATTTACGTATACTCCTATTAAAACCTATACCTGATTATTTTTATAGCTGAATATTCTGCCTGATAAGCATATATACATTGTTTGTCTGATAATTTATTAAAATATAATAGTTTACTGTTAGCTGTAAATCATAACATTTCTTATTGAATGCGTAATGTAATTATTTGTGCATTATGGATGGTGTTTATGTAAGTAGGGTGACGGTAATTTTACAAGCAACAGACCAAGACTAATATAAGGCAAGTGTTTGCGTCGACTTACAATGCTTTTCATTGGTTGCTAAGGATGCTTATATCTATGGCATTAGGTCTACTCTTTGTGTATGTTGTTGCTAAGACTTGATTAATCTTCACCGCGGCACAGGCAATTTGCTGCTGATTATAACATCCTGTTCTATTTTTAGCATACACGCATGTTTGGCATGTTTGAAAATATATGTGCTATGTATTTAAAATCAAACAATTGTCGAAGGGGTAAGCAAAAGCATGTAGATACATTATGATGTTAGCTACAATTAGAACAAAAAGTTTATGAGATATAAGTGGGTTTTAAGGTCAAAAAGGTCAAAAAACAAGAATCTCGCCCTAATGACGCTTTTTCTGCCCCTTATATGCATTTTCAGATTCAAATACCTATAACAAAGTATTATATGGATGGATTCGATTACTTTTTTCTTTGGGCTGCAGATTATGACCGTATCTACAGACGCAATGTAAACTGATTGCCAAAACAGTCATGTAGACGGAGTACTTTAGGTAAAATAATAAGTGCCATGGCACTTAATACCGGTTCTCGCCCTAAGTCCGGAATTTCTGCCTAAATTTTCGCCCAAACGCCGTGGAAGTAGGTATATATATATATATATATATATATATATATATAATTACGAATCCGACCTTCGGGGATCATGCTATAAAATGCAACCTTTAGGCGACATGATGATATGTTTTGAATACAAGCATTTTTTTGCACTTTAAGTACTTTTCCGGTTGAATTGTCAGTTAATTATCAATTCGAGTAAACTTTTTTACCAGTTTATTGGATAATAAAAGATATACACAATTTCGGTGTCGCCTAAAGGTAAATGACTACCTTGTTCATGTAAAGGTACGATCTTTGATGCACATTTGATATATGTCGCCCAAGTATTGTAAATATGTCTCCTAAAGGTTCATTGATGCATATTAAATATATTATGTCGCCCAAGTATTATATAGCTTAAGTAATCTAATTATGTAGATAAAAATGCAATGATTTGTTTTATAGACTTTTCCCTTTAATATTGCACTTTCATTTCAAGAATGACAAATAAGGAAGATACAACGTTAGTACTAGACTGACCAATAGATATTTGTTGGGTTAACAATGGTTGACACCTTGATATAGCAACCGATAAAACGTGATGACTGGTAGCGATTTCTTTAGGATCTATCCTATAATAAGTCCTAAAATACACCTTTCAAGCATCTTGTGAAAATGAATTTTCACTTTGTAGTATTTCTTTTGTTAGGATACGGCACACTCACTTCGAATCCAGATGTAAACAAAATTTAGATTATATATTGAGAGGGGAAATAAAACATTGATTATATTCTTTAACGTACTCTCACACGTAATTACTGTTGTTGTTGTTTTTTTCGAATCAGAAACTACCGAATCTATAACAATACATTCGATTTCTATGTGGTATTCATTTACGAAAAATTGTTTACTCCTTTTTAGCTCACCAGAGCACTTTTGTGCTCAGGGTGAGCTTTTGTGATCACTTGATGTCCGTCGTCCGTCGTCATGCGTCGTCCGTCGTGCGTCGTGCGTCGCCCGTCGTCGGGCGTCAACAATTTGAACCTTTAAAAATCTTCTCCTCTGAATCTACAGGGTTCTCAGCTTTCATCTTTGGTACATAGCATCATCTTTAGGTCCTCTACAAAAGTTATATAAATTTTGCTCCTGGGGTTAAAATTGGCCCCGCCCCAGGGGTGCCTTGTTTTCTATTGAAATATATAGTAAAACTTTGAAAATCTTCTCCTCTGAAACTGGAAGGTTCTCAGCTTTCATATTTGGCACATAGCATCATGTTCAGGTCCTCTATAAAAGTTATAAAAATTATGCCCCTGGGGTCAGAATTGGCCACGCCCCAGGGGTAGCCAGTTTTGAATAGAAACATAAAGTGACAACTTCTCCTCTGAATCTACAGGGTTCTCAACTTTCATATTTGGCACATAGCATCATGTTCAGGTCCTCTACAAAATTTATATAAATTATGCCCCTGGGGTCAAAATTGGCCCCGCCCAAGGGGTAGCCAGTTTTGAATAGAAACATATAGTGACAACTTTGAAAATCTTTTCTTCTGAATCTACAGGGTTCTCAACTTTCATATTTGGCACATAGCATCATGTTCAGGTCCTCTACAAATTTTATATAAATAATGCCCCTTGGGTCAAAATTGGCCCCGCCCCAGGGGTGGTCAGTTTTCAATAGAAACATATAGTGAAACTTTGAAAATCTTCTCCTCTGAAATTGGAGGGTTCTCAGCTTTCATATTTGGCGCATCATGTTCAGGTCCACTACAATTATTTTTTATAAATTATGCCCCTGGGGTCAAAATTGGCCCCGCCCTAGGCATAGCCAGTTTTCAATAGAAATATATGGTAAAACTTTGAATATATTCTTCTCTTAAACTGAAAGGTTCTCAACTTTCATATTTGGCACATAGCATCATGTTCAGGTCCTCTACAAAATTTATATAAATTATGCCCCTGGGGTCAAAATTGGCCCCGCCCCAGGGGTAGCCAGTTTTGAATAGAAACATATAGTAACAACTTTGAAAATCTTTTCTTCTGAATCTACAGGGTTCTCAACTTTCATATTTGGCACATAGCATCATGTTCAGGTCCTCTACAAATTTTATATAAATAATGCCCCTTGGGTCAAAATTGACCCCGCTCCAGGGGTGGTCAGTTTTCAATAGAAACATATAGTGAAACTTTGAAAATCTTCTCCTCTGAAATTGGAGGGTTCTCAGCTTTCATATTTGGCGCATCATGTTCAGGTCCTCTACAATTATTTTTTATAAATTATGCCCCTGGGGTCAAAATTGGCCCCGCCCTAGGCATAGCAAGTTTTCAATAGAAATGTATGGTAAAACTTTGAATATATTCTTCTCTGAAACTGAAAGGTTCTCAACTTTCATATTTGGCACATAGCATCATGTTCAGGTCCTCTACAAAAGTTATATATATTATGCCCCTGGGGTCACAATTGACCCCGCCCCAGGGGTGGACAGTTTTCAATAGAAACATATAGTGAAAACTTTGAAAATCTTCTCCTCTAAATCTACAGGGTTCTTAGCTTTCATATTTGGCACATAGGATCATATTCAGGTCCTCTACAAAAGTTATATAAATTTTGCCCCAGGGGTCAAAATTGGCCCCGCCCCAGGGGTAGCCATGTCTCAATAGAAACATATAGTGACAGCTTTGAAATCTTCTCCTCAGATACTGGAAGGTTCTCAGCTTTCACATTTGACACATAACATCATGTTCAGGTCCTCTACAAGAGTTATATAAATTATGCCCCCGGTGTCAAAATTGGCCCCGCCCCAGGGGTAGCCAGTTCGTAATAGAAACATATAGTGTCAAATTTGAAAATATTTTCCTCAGAAAATGGATGGTTCTCAGCTTTCATATTTGGCACATAGCATCATGTTTAGGTCCTCTACAAAAGTTGTATAAATTATGCCCCTTGGATCAAAATTGGCCCGCCCCAGAGGTGGCTAGTTTTCTCTAGAAACATATAGTGAAAACTTTGAACATCTCCTCCTCTGTGCCTGGTGAGCGATGTCAGGGCCATTCTGGCCCTCTTGTTTCATTTAATCTAGAAAATTTGGACTAAATTAAGGTTAAGTTCAGTCAATTCGGTTTTAGTTTTAGAGAATAAAACCCACATACGATTCACAAATTATCTAGTCGTTTATCGTTAGAGATCAGCGAAGGAAGAGTCGATGAAAAATTCTATATTTGTTAGCTTCAGTTTGAATCGAATTAATAAATGGACTTTGTATAAAGTGTAATGTTCAATACACGCTCTATACAATACTCGCACTAGTGTGAGTATACAAGAGAATGTGGTGTCGATGATATAATTTATGTTAACTTCAAGTGTGTTTGGAGGCGCCAATGTCATATTTGTCCGATGTCGCAAAGATTAAACACTGGTCTCATCGTCCTGTGTTCAGCATAGTTTCAACTTTATTGATGGTTTCAACTATTTGAAACCATCTATTGTCAGCATCGATTTCCAAAACTTTTGCTCAGTCTTCATCCGCTCTAGAGAAAGCAACACTCAATAATATCGTAGGATATTATAAGTTTGTTAAAAACGAAAAATCGATAAGTTTGATGAAACAGTGAAACGATTTAAAATATTAAACTTCTAGTAAATAAACATGATGACACTCTGAAGTAAATATGATGATAATAAAATTAGTAGAATCTATTTTCAATTTCTTTTGTGTACGAATAATTTCGGGATCAGGAAAGTGGCATGCTGCTTTGAACTGCGATTGTTATATACGCGGCTGTTCATTTAAAGGCTATATGTATAGATACTCACAAAAGCTGCTTGAAATAATATTCACGTGTTTATGAAATCGCTTACAAAAATACACCCACCAGTGTGTGTTTGTGTGTGTGTGTGTGGGGGGGGGGGGGCGGTGTCAATATATGATATAGTACTATGACCCTCCATTTTCAGAATTAGGGTCATAGTACTAAGTGATTTATCGACCCCGTAGTGGGTGTATCTTTGCAATGAATTCACTATATTTTATAGTTAAATTGCATGGGGTGATAGTGCTATATAATATATTGACCCCCCCCGCTCATCGTGGATGTATTTTGGCAAGGAAGTCGGTATATTTTCACTTTATGGTATATAACACGTTTGAGCCAGTTAAACAAACATATATTATAACTTATCAAGGGCAATAGCATTTTAGCACAAGTCACACAACTCAAATGATCATTATATTAGTAAAATGGCATGGGGGTCAAAGTACTATATAATATATAGACCCCCATCGTGGGTGTATTTTTGCAAGGGGGTGGGTATATTTTCTAGTAAAATTGCAAGGGGTCATATAACTATATACTATATCGAAACCCCACCCCACCCTGGTGGATGTATTTTGGCAAGGGAGTCACTATATTTTAAAGTAATATGACCGGGGTCATAGTAATATATGATATATCGACCACATTGGTTGATATATTTTGCACGGGAGTCATTATATTTTATAGTAAAATGGCATGGGGTTATAGTACTATATAATATTTCGACCCCCATCGTGGATGCATTTTTGCAATGCAGTCACCATATTTTATAGTAAAATGACATGGGGGTCATAGAACTATATAATATATCGACCCCGTGGTGGATGTATTTTGGCAAGAGAGTCAATATAGTTGATAATAAAATGAACTGGGGTCATAGTACTAAGTGATTTATCACCGGTATACATGCATATGGGTAAAACAAATACAGCAATGATGCTACGTAATTTGGAAAATGATCTACATGTAAGAAGCGTTTAACTAAGACAAAATAATAATAACCAAAGTGTGCCAACACAGAAGACAAATAAAGGTAGTAGAAAATAATATGCACTCATGAAACACCATATCCCCAGCACTCCACCGGAGTACCTAAAGACTGTAACGTATACGTAACGTATAAGTAAATATGCTATATCTTTTTTCCTAGGGCATGTATCCAGTTAATATGTTGCGGGACTGATGCTGTGGTACTATTCCACATGTTGGTAAAAAGAAAATTGGAGTTTATAGCCTATGTTTTATTGTTTTGGGTGTTTTTGATTGGTAAATCCATCTGAAAGTAAAGATGCTGTATTTTTTCTCCCAGAGTATGTCTCCTGTAAATAATTCGTGGGATTTATTCTATTGTACTATTTCACCTGTTGGTATAAAGAACTTGGAGTTTATTGCTTTTATTTTGTTGTTTTTGTTGTTTTTGTTTGGTCAATCAGTCCTCCGACGATCGAGGCCCATCCATCCGAACGTAAAGATGTTGTAAAAAAATTTCTAGGTCTTTATTTATAATAATTTTTACGTGGATCAATTCTATAAATATTTCTTAAGATCTCTATGACAAAAAATATATCCAGTCGCGTTTATTTTAAAATTATCGTTGTTGATAATGGGTGGGTAAGTCGTGTTTATTAAGAACGGCTTTACCGGCTATCGCAACGCATAATCTTGTGGACTATCGAAGAGGCTAGCACCTGTTAGATCGCATTGCATAGAACGGAATAGTGATTTCCTTTAAGATACGATAATTCTTTAATGCTTTTACACACGTTCCTGGGTTAATAAACGCGTCTTTTTTGCTTACCATTTCCTTGCAATATGTTGGAGGCTAACTTTTATACAAACAGTTTAAAGTAGCCAATTGAAACTAGCTGCGACAAACAACTAATTAGCCCGAAAAGGGTAACAAATGAAAGTGGGCCAGCGGACGGACGACCAGATATACAGAGAGACAGATAGAAAGATAGACATACCTACCTTGGTCTGAGATGCTAGTAGAGTAAGAAAAAGTTAAAAGAGCTAACATTAATGGTCTGTAAGGCAGGTGACAGCTTAATGCAGGTCAAAACTCAAAATGAATGCAGAAAGCTCCTTTATGAGCTTTCTGCATTACCTTTACCCTGCATTAAGCAACCACCTAATTTTTAAGATTCCTTTGTCCGGTCGCTTAAGACAAGTTTTACTGTATGTCATTGTGAGTATCTGTGCCTCTACCCGTGTCTGTCTCTCTCTGTAAGTGTGTGTACAAGTTTCTGTCTGTCTAACCGCCCGCCCGTCCCCCTCTCTCTCTCATTCTCTCTCTCTCTCCTCCTCTCTCTCTTCTATCACGCTCTTTTTCCTCTCGTCCTCTCTCGTTCCTCTCCCCTCTCTCTCTCTTTCGCTCACTATCATCAACCTGCTTACCATAATCCCATCCATCTATACATCAGCCTATCTTTCTCTCTCTGATCCTCCCTATCTCTTTCTATCTCTCTTCCCCGTCACCTCCCTTCTCCCCTCTCTCTCTCTCTCTCTCTCTCTCTCTCTTTCTTCTCTCTAGTTCTATCCTCTTCCATCATCATCTCTCCTCTCTCTCTATGTATCTCTCTCTCCTATGACTCCATATCTCTCTGTATTAGCCATAGACCATGCAGTGTATAGACTTTTTTCTGTAGATATTCTGAATTACACCGATCGTCTCCGGGAGAAGTCATGCTAATCGTGGTTTCATGTACAAATACCAGATACACATATCTACGCATTTTCAAAATTCTGATAGCTCCTGTGTGATCTGTTTCATAAGGATCTATTGTGTTTGTTTAAGGAATAGTCTATATATGATACTATGTGACTATCAGGGACCAAATATCGGAGCTTAATTTCAGTATGAACGTTAGCTAATAACTATTCTCTAGGTCATTATTTCTTTACATGAACATTCATTAGGTAATACCCCCATTCCACTGGGCGGCGCTTCCACTGCGCTCATGGCGATTCTCAAAATTCTTCCAAATCGCCACAGAAGCGCCGCCATGTGCCTAATTTTGGGACTTTGGCGTTTCCAGTACGCTTATAGTACACTTCAATAACGACCTCGCTGCGCTGTTTACGATCCTGTCGCGATGTTGCTGCGCTTCTACGGCGGTTGAGATCTCTCCAAGACGCTTCTACTACGCTTCCACTACGACAAGGGATTTCAGACTACGCTTCGTCTACGCTTAATACGTTGCTGTTACGACCTTGCTTCGACCTAGGCGCAGGAGCTGCGCTTCTGTTGTGCTTTTGGAACGTTTCTATATAAAATGGGTGATTAAACTGATTTCGAAGCAGTTGACCATCATCCTTCGAAGAAAATGGATCAAATTGTTTTGAAGACCCAGATCAAGAAAAACACAGTGTTGGGCCTGATCTAGGTCTTTGTTTTGCTAGTCTTTCATGGGGTGACTCAAGCATTAACATTTTTCTGTTCAATATCCTTGTAAGAAAGAATAATCTTATGAATATTTATTAGGTGCATCATATCTATATCATGTTATAAGCAAACAGAGCAGACCCTGATCAGACGACTCCCATAGAAGCTGTCTGATCTGGGTCTACTCTGTTTGCAAATGTATGAAAAAGCATTTGTATGCGGACAAATATATCGGCGCTTTTGTTGCGATGCGACTGCGATTGCGCTACGTTACTCACGCTGCGGCTACGATACTGCTGCGTTCATGAATTTCTTACTACGCTTTTGCGGCGATTCGAGTCCACGGCGATGCCAATACGATTGTTTTGAGCAAGGTCAAAACAATCGCCGTGAAGTGGCGATCATGAAGCTTCTGCTACGCTTCTACTACGACCAGGGCGCTCCTACTGCGCTGTTGCCGCTCCTGCTACGATTCGCGGCGTTTCTACCAAAATTTCGAAGCGTAGCGGAATCGCCGCTCAGTGGAATTGGGTATTTTAAGTTTTTTGTTCCGAGTATATGGCAGTTAAAACGCTGCAATACCGGTGGTACAAAATCGTCGTAAGCCTTATTCAACGTATCTAAATGGAATGCACTATACCCCTCGTGGGTCCTAATACAGAAAGTTCTCTCCAAACTGGACGTTTTTTTTTAATTAGAGTCAATGCTGTGTGGAACCTTTATATAGGAAGAAAGTCACACAGAGATTGATTTTTACCCTGCATTCAACAACCTGTTTTGTGCCGGTATAAAATAAACAAAAGGTGTGAGTTTTTTTCCTTTATTGACTTACCACAGCTATGGTTTAACAGTACATATGATTTTCCACTTTCCGGTAGGTACATTGTAGGCGATTAAAATAGACATTTCACCGTAAAAAAGAATTTGGTTTGAATTCAGACGGGCAGATATGCGCGAGAAAATATCCCAGAAAATATAGACCAAAGACACTGCCAGTGTTGTAATATTTTAGATATTGAAGATGAATATAATTTTGTATTTATATACATGTATGTCCTTGCTATGATTCTATACGGAAGAGATATATTGCATACCAGGCGTATAACTTGAGCATTGCCTCTCCCATTTTAAGCGAAATTGCTGTAGGTGTAAACCCATCACATAATGAATATTCATAAAGAAATAATGACACCTTGGACACCTGTTAATTCTCTCTATCTCGTTCCTGCCCCCCCCCCCAATCCTCTATCTCTCTCCCTCTCTGTCTGACCTACTTGCTCACCATTCACCGTATTTTTCTCACATCTCTCTCTTTCCCGCCCCTCTCTCCATCTCCCCTTCCTCTCCATCTGTCTCTCTCCCTGTATCTCCCTCGCACTATCCCCGACCTACTTACCACCATTCCATTCATATATCTATCAGTCCATCTCTCTTTCCCTCTCTCCTCACTCTTTCATCTTCCTCTTTCTTTCTCCTCTCCCTCTATCTCTTGCGCTATCCCCAACCTACTTACCACCATTCCATCAGCCTACCGCTCTTTCTCTCTCCTCTCTCTTTCTCTCTATCCCAGATCCAACCTCCCTCTATCCTCAAACAACCTACCCACCAATCAATAAAATTATCGTCTATCTTTCTCCTCTCTCATTGTCCATCATTTCCTATCCCCTCTCGATTTCTCCTAACCATCTTCCTTTTTCTCTCTCTGTGTCTCCCTGTCTGTGGCTATATGTTATGTGTATGTGTATTAATGTATTAATGTATATCTCCCTCTAAATCTCTATCTATCCATGAGTGTTTGTTTGTTTGTTAGTTAGAAAGAGAGACAGACAGACATAATGAGAGAGAGAGGGAAGGAGGGAGGGACAACCAGCCAGCCAGCCAGACAGACAGACAGACAGCCAGCCAGCCAGACAGACAGGCAGACAGACACAGGCAGGCAGACAGACAGGCATGCCAAAACAGAGACAGACAGGCAGAGAGATAGGGTTGGGTGTCATGCAAATTTGTTTCAAACATACATACGTACGTACGTACGTACGTACATACATACGTACGTACGTATATACGTACATACAGGCAGGCTGGCAGACACAGACAGGCTGACAGACAGACGGACAGACAGACAGACAGACAGACAGACAGGCTGACAGACAGACAGACAGACAGACAGACAAACCGAAACAGAGACATACAGGCAGAGAGATAGAGATATACGGCTGGGTTTCATGCGAATTTGTTTCAGGTAACTATGCATATCGTAACCCTTATCGTGCTGAAAAATACTGCCCAAACTTGGATTCGTACAAGTGTTTGACACTGTTAATTGAGTGTCAAACAGCTGAGGATCCTTATGAGATGTCGAGTTAACTCCGTGTTTCGTCTTAATTCAAGCTATTTGCAAATACGAGTCTGATCGCGCTTAGCACGATAAGGGTTAATACACATTCGTTAAATGGCTTCCCGTTGATATAAATAGCGATGGCCCGCAGTTTTCTTATCTGGGGACTTACCGTCGTGAAATATGGTATTTGACTGATGGACTAACTGACCAATTAACCTTTAGCCTGCTGTGGGCGGATGAGTGAATACCTACAGGTGCAAGCAGTTCGTTATTCGAATAACGAACAACGAAATATTTCGCAGTTCGTTAATCGAATGTGAATAACGAAATACATGTAGTTTGCAATTCAATTTACGAATAACAAAATAGTCATTTAAGCTATAAATTAACAGTACATTAGAACCCCTCTAATGCGACCACTAACAGAATAAACATAGGTGTCTTTATAAGCAGCTAGTAGCTTAAAGCAGGGTGAAAGTAATACAGAAAGCTCCTATAGAAGTTTTTTGCATAATTTTCGTTCTGCATTAAGCTACCATCTGTCTCAGCCAGACTTATGCCTCTTTTTGGTGTTCGTATTAAAGGGGTTTTACTCTAATTATATTCTAGATAAAGCAGAACCGAATTTTCGTTGGTACATATAAAAGTAGCGTGAAAGTTTATGCATTTTTCATTCGAATCACAAAATAGTTTGTATTTTGTAAAATGATATTTTAGACACGCTAGACCCAAGTCATAGTTGAATCAATGATTTCAATATAAAATCAGGAGCCATTTCGTAGTTCGTTATTCGAATAACGAAATATTTCGCAGTTCAACCTCCAAATAACGAAATGGCCAAACTAAGTTCTAAATGAGTAATAATGAGATTTTAGATAACCTAGACCCGAGTCATAATGTAATCAATGATTTCTATATAAAAGCCGGAGCCATTTCGCAGTTCGTTATTCGAATAACGAAATATTTCGCAGTTCAACTTCCTAATAACGAAATGGCCAAATTAAGTTTTAAATGGGCAAAGATGATATTTTAGACACACTAGACCCAAGCCATATCGGAATCTATGATTTCTTTATAAAATCCGGGATCATTTCGCAGTTCGTTATTCAAATAACGAAATATTTCGCAGTTCAACCTCCGAATAACGAAATGGCCAAACTAAGTTTTAATTAGGTAATGATGATTTTTTAGACACACTAGACCCAAGCCATATCGGAATCAATGATTTCTATACAAAATCCAGGACCATTTCGCAGTTCGTTATTCGAACAACGAAATATTTCGCAGTTCAACCTCCAAATAACGAAATGGCTAAAATAAGTTTTAAATGCGTAATAATGATTTTTTAGACACACTAGACCCAAGTTATAGTGAAATCAATGATTTATATATATAATTCGGGACGATTTCAAAGTTCGTTATTCGAATAACGAAATGTTTTGCAATTCAACCTCCGATTAACGAAATGGCCAAAATAAGTTTTAAATTCGTAATAATAATATTTTAGACACACTAGACCCAAGTCATAGTGGAATCAATGATTTCTATATAAAATCCGGGACCATTTCGCAGTTCGTTATTCGAATAACGAAATATTTCGCAGTTGAACTTCCGAATAACGAAATGGCCAAACTGAGTTTTAAATGGTAAAGATGATATTTTAGACACACTAGACCCAAGTTATAGTGGAATCAATGATTTATATATAAAATCCGGGACCATTTTGCAGTACGTTATTCGAAAAAACGAAATATTTCGCAGTTCAACCTGCGAATAACGAAATGGCCAAACTAAGTTTAAAATAGGTAATGATGATATTTTAGACACACTAGACCCAAGTCATATCGGAATCAATGATTTCTATATAAAATCCGCAGCCATTTCGCAGTTCGTTATTCGAATAACAAAATATTTCGCAGTTCAACCTCCGATTAACGAAATGGCCAAAACCAGCTATAAATGCGCAAAGATGATATTTTAGATACCCTAGACCCAAGTCATAGTGGAATCAATGATTTCTATATAAAATCCGGGACCATTTCGCAGTTCGTTATTCGAATAACGAAATATTTTGCAGTTGAACTTCCGAATAACGAAATGGCCAAACTGAGTTTAAAATGGCAAAGATGGTATTTTAGACACACTAGACCCAAGTCATAGTGGAATCAATGATTTATATATAAAATCCGGGATCATTTCGCAGTTCGTTATTCGAATAACGAAATATTTCGCAGTTCAACCTCCGAATAACGAAATGGCTAAAATAAGTTTTAAATGCGTAATAATAATTTTTTAGACACACTATAGACCCAAGTCATAGTGGAATCAATGATTTCTATATAAAATCCGGAGCCATTTCGCAGTTCGGTATTCGAATAACGAAATATTTCTCAGTTCAACCTCCGATTAACGAAATGGCCAAAAACCAGTTATAAATGCGCAAAGATTATATTTTAGATACCCTAGACCCAAGTCATAGTGGAATCAATGATTTCTATATATAATCCGCAGCCATTTCGCAGTTCGTTATTCGAATAACGAAATATTTCGCAGTTCGTTATTCAATGAAATATTTCGCAGTTCGTTAATTAGATAACGAGATGACCAAAATAAGCTAGAAATGCAGAGGTCTAAAACAGATGAGTACATTTAAATTTTTTCAACAATAGCTGCTATTTTTCTCCACCAAATCTTATATTATGTCCACTCTTTAGAATCTTCTCGAAGAGACATTTCCAAAGAGTGGTCAAAGTCTAGGGTTTGGTGGAGAATGGCAATTTAAGTAATGGGGTGCGCACCTTTATCTGTAGCTCTGGAAATGCGCAATGATGATATTTTAGACATACTAGAACCCAGTCATAGTGGAATCAACGTTTGATATATTAAATCCTGGGTCATTTCACAGTTCGTTATTCGAATAAGGAAATAGTTCGCAGTTCGCCATCTAAATAACGAACTTGTTCGCAGTTCAGACTTCAAAATCGCCCCTAATTGTGGTAAAACAAAAATAATCCGATGCACAAGTACATAACCTGAATAATATAATCATGAGGACGGAGGACTGTAGGCCACCTGCTTTTAGAGACGTAAACGGGCCGCGAAAGTTGAGAGGGCCAGAGAAGAAACGAGAGAATGAGCAAAGAAGACTCAGATAGTGACGACAAAGAGTCTGATTATAAGGAAAGTGCTGCTGGGACTTCTCCGAGAGAAGAACCTCGGAAGGTCGTCCTATATATACCACCCAGACATCGGGCGGAAAAGCGCACGTTCATCACACTTGCACGCACATACAGCATGCGAGCGAGTAAGGGCACCGGTACATGAGCAGCAGGTGTAAGTACGGCCTCCGTACGATAATTAGATAATCGCACGGAGACGGTATGTTGTAAGCACGTTGTTTGTTAGCACATACAACAAACTTACATGTACCGCGTGTTCATCGTTCGATGCACGCAACCGCTGACGGTCAGGTGTGGCGTGCGGACCACGTGTACACCTTACACTTTGCAACAGTGGGAGTGACGTGCTTTGACGTACTCCCTCCCTGCTATTGCAACTCCCTCTCAACGTTTACAGAAAAACGTCCCGGTCGTGGCCACCCCAAACATACGCACAGTGTGTTGTGACCGGGCCTTTAGACCCCACCCCATCCAGATTCATATTTTCCATTTTCATGCGGCATTTTTAAACTGACATCTGTTAAAATACTTAATATGCAGTGTTCTTCGGTTTCTACTTATACGTGTCAAGGGGATACATTTGCCGTTGTCCGTCCGTCTGTTTGTACGTACGTATGTAGGTCCGTTCCGATTTTTTGTATATATAGTGTATAACTCTTAAAACACTTGTCTTACAGACATGAAACTTCATGAATATATTTTCAGAGTACGCACGTTTGCATCTGGGTATTTTCATTTAACGAATTTTGATTAACATTGACTTGGTTATGGGTCCTGATTTTTTTTAAATTATGGAAATTTATGGTTGTGTCGAGCATATATCCGCTGCCTGTTTAGCTGCAGATGCAGCTGACCCTTCTTCTGTGTCCCCTTATTAGGCATCTTCGAGACGAAATGTTTGGACTCATCCATGGGTTCGGCTTTTATATATACAGTAAAGCCACTCTATTACGACCACTATATTATGTTAATTGTTTTGTGATTAAGTCAGGTGGTTGCTTAAAGCAAGGTGAAAGTAAAGCAGAAAACTTTTCAGGGGCTTCCTGTTTTACTTGCATTTTGTTTTAGCTGTCACCTGTCTTTGATACAATCAATCAGCATTCTTTTATGTGGTCGTAATAGAGAGGTTGTACTGTACTGTAGAAATCAGTACGCACAACGTGCGCTGTAACTGCGGAGCTCATGCTTATTCGGTACGGTACACGTGCGTTCTGTGTGCTAGAACCAGTGCGTTGTGCGCTGATTGGCTGTAGAAGGTACACGCGTCACCCGTACTTTGGTTGATCCGTAGCCCGAATGCAGCCTGAACGCAGGAAACGTTCCTCATGTATGCACTAAAAGCTCTACGACGTGTCTGCGTGCCCCCAAATCCACACGGAGGCGGTACTCATCACGTACGAATCCCCCAAAATATGCCCACGTTTTTGCAAGTAGACAACGCGCACTTGCAAGTACATGTACCGCGGGTTGTGACCAGGGCTTAAATAATTATTCGTTTAATAATATAAGTTTCATTAATAGAGAATCATCATCGGTGAATTACTTCGGCTACAGTCCCTCTAGCGCTTGCGATCTTTAACGACCACTGGCGACCTCTGAGACCTCTGAAACGGCCGATCGTCTGCGATTGTCGGCGACTAAATTCCAAAACCATTCGCAGTCACATTGGCGACATTACGATATTCTTACAAAGGTTCCACATCACTTCTGACCTGTTGTGTGGTCACGTGATCTATGTCTAGTCGTGGATAATCTTTAGGCAGTCGCTGGTAATTGCGCGACAGTCGTAGGTTATTGTAGAAAAGTCGATTATAGTCGTACGACTGTAGGTAAGATCATCAACGACAGTTAAAGATTATTGACTGGTCGCACGATTACCTGAACTCTCTAAGGTTACATCTTAAAGAATACCGGCGACCAGTTCGATCGTAAGGAGGTTGTTGTGCATGATCAACAACCTCTCTGCGACTGAAATTGGTCGCACGACAAGAAACGATTACCAACGATTACTGAGGACCACCCGCGATTGTCAGCGACTTGTCGTGCGACCTTCGTACGAATATCGGCGACAAGAGGTCGCTAGAAATCGTAAACAGGGCATAAGCGGTCGTCGGCCTAGTGGGACTGGGTCCTGAGGTTGTTGTACATGGCCAACAACCACTCTACGACTGAAATGCGACTGAAATTGGTCGCACGATTGTAAACGATTATCAACGATTACTGAAGACTACGGGCGTTTATCAGTGACTTTCCTACGAAATATCGGCGACCAGAGGTCGGTAGCAAACGTAAACAGGTCTTAAGGGGTCGTAAGGCCTAGTAGGACTGGGCCCTTAGGGGAGCAGAAAAGCATTATTTAGACCCCTTTCTTTTCTACATACCACAAATAGCTCCCCCAAAGTCTAAAGAAAGCTCACCTGTCTATTCTGAGCGATCCCTAAATTATTAAATTGTAAAAAGTTTGTTGAAAAAAATCTCTGAGAATTTAAAAATTAAATACCTATTAGTATATATATTGTCAGGTAAAGTTCATAAGACATTCATGCCAATTTTGATTATTGAGGTTTCATTCCTCATCAAATATTAGCTGATTCCATCTACACCTCAAACTAAATGAAGGTTGTCCAATGTAAAAGGGTACACTAAATTTCATGTACTAGATAAAAGGCTTTACTTATTTTCTGTAAATCCTCGAAGAAACAAAATCACATTATTGACATTGCCTTCATAATGGCAAGTGGCAATGGTCTGCCATAGTAATTGCATTTAAACGTTGCGTCCGACGTTGATTGTTGGTCTAATAAATGTATCGCAACATTGATGGAAAAATGCAAACACGGACCATGCTTAACCATTTCGGTGCCATATTTCGAAGGATCTCCCACTTTATCGGGGTAGATAATTGTCTGCTACAGGTTATAATGTGGGGTGTTTTTTGCATTTGTTTACAAAATTATACTCCGTGAAAAACAGTTTGGATCCTGAGTAGACGTCGAGTTACTGGGCGACGTTGATCCGAACTGTTTCACAGGTCATCATGGATTCGCCTATGACGGTGAAAGAGTTATATACGTCAGAAGTGTTTTTACATGTACGTATACATTATGTATGACGGGGTGTGTAAAAAAGACAACTACCCTTTAAGAGCCAACTAGTTGTCGTCGGTGTTTCTCAAGTCATAATTGAAGTCAAACAGTTTGAATCTAGATACATGTCAAGCTATTCGACATCTCACCTGGATCTAATCTTTTTGCCAAGTTGACCACATATTTTCACAATACAGCAAGCCCTACGAGTCACCCTTGCACAGAAAGAGGGAAAACTTCGCCGTCATCGAAGGAGCGGTCGAACTAGATCAAATCTTGATGAGTTAGCAATCTTTCGGATTCAAATTAACGCCAGTAGTCTTACTACCAAAATTAAGGCTTTATCTGATGGACATTCATGAAATAATTTTTAACATCGTGAATATTAATTAGAAGGTATTTATTTCTGGCCTATACATATACCAAATTTGGCCAATGGCATCCCTATCAGGTAAAGGGTTAATGCATAATGATCCACGCGATTCTGAACATTGCAACCACAGTTTCTAGTGAAGAATGCAAACGAAAGATTGCGGACTGGGAACAGAATTGTTGTCCTAGTAAATTAGTAAGTCCATGCCCATTTGAAAAAAAAAGAAGAAAAAACATTACCCATTCAAACATGGCTGCACGCGTTACCGCGATATTCGAATGCCAGAATAAATTCGCGGTACTCTTATACGTCTAATTTGCATTGTAATAATTTTTTAACCATAAATTTATGTTTAGGTCAGAACACTTGATAGCTGTAAATAGGAGCATAGGGCTATTTTATAGAATATGGGACTGCGAACCATCAGTGTTAAAATGTAAAATAAATGGAAATACAGTTAAATAAATGATACATAAAACCCGCCTCATACCGGTACTTGTTACTTCGTAATATTCGACATAAGGCGAAAGATCTCTTCGAGTATGTGCCTATATGCACTATATTTCCCATTTTCATAAAGACAATTTCGGTTGCCGACCCCGGCAGTCAATTTCGACAAACTTGTTTAACCCTTCCGCTATTCAATATTCATGTAAGAAATAATGATATCATGAATATTTATTTACTGAACTTTACAAAAAAAATGTTTTTCTGTGAGAAAAACTATAGTTTCAGATCTATATCATGTCAAAACAGAGAAGACCCTGGTCATAGGGTCTGTCTAATCTGGCTCTATTCTGTTTGCAAATGCGTGAAAAGGCGTTCATATGAAGGAAAGGGTTAACGGTACATGTATATTTGCCACTTGATTGACCGACCCCTCCATAGCATTAAGGCACGTTCAAAGCCTATGCTCGCGGATATATAACATATTTGGACCATTTCGTTAGTGATAATTCGGACTTTGAACTGCGATGTATATAGTTATTTGAATAATAAACTCCAAAATGGCTCCAGGTTTAATATATAAATCATCGATTCAACTATGAGATAGACCCAGTGTGTCTGAAATTTCATCATGGCGCAATTATAACTTTTTGCCATTTTTTTATTCGGAGGTTGAACTACGTAATATTTCGTTATTCGAAAAACGAACTGCATAATGACGGGATTTAATATATAAATCATTGAGTTCACTATGACTAGGGTCTATAATGTCTAGCATATTATCTCTGCTCATTTATAGTTTATTTTGATCATTTCGTTATTCGTATAACGAACTGCGAAATATTTCGTTATTCGAATAACCAACTGCGACACATTTCGTTATTCGAATAACGAACTGCGAAATATTTCGTTATTCGAATAACCAACTGCGAAATATTTCGTTATTCTAATAACAAAATGCCGCCAGATTTAATATAGAAATCATTGGTTAAACTAGTGTGTCTAAAATATCGTCATTGCGCTTTTATAGCTTATTTTTGCCACTTCGTTATTCGGAGGTTGAACTGCGAAATAAATCGTTATTCGAATAACGAACTGCGAAATAGCTCCGGATTTTATATAGAAATCATTGGTTTCACTATAACTGGGGTCTAGTGTGTCTAAAATATCATTATTAAACATTTGAAACTTATTTTGACCATTTCGTTATTCGGAGGTTGAACTGCGAACTATTTCGTTACTCGAATAACGAAATGCGAAATGTCGCCGGATTTTATATATAAATCATTGATTCCACTATGACTTGGGTCTAGGGTATCTAAAATATCATTATTACGCATTTAAAACTTATTTTGGCCATTTCGTTATTCGCAGGTTGAACTGCGAAATATTTCGTTATTCGAATAACGAACTGCGAAATGGTTCTGGATTTTATATAGAAATCTTTGATTCCACTATGATTTGGGTCTAGGGTATCTAAAATATCATCTTTGCGCATTTATAACAGGTTTTGACCATTTCGTTATTCGGAGGTTGAACTGCGAACTATTTCGTTATTCGAATAACGAACTGCGAAATGGCTCCGGATTTTATATAGAAATAATTGATTCCACTATGACTCGGGTCTAGTGTGTCTAAAATATCATTATTAAACATTTGAAACTTATTTTGACCATTTCGTTATTCGGAGGTTGAACTGCAAACTATTTCGTTATTCGAATAACGAAAGGCGAAATGGCTCTGGAATTTATATAGAAATCATTGATTCCACTATAACTTGAGTCTAATGAATCTAAAATATCATCTTTGCGCATTTAAAACTGGTTTTGGCCATTTCGTTATTCGGAGGTTGAACTTCGAAATATTTCGTTACTCGATTAACGAACTGCGATATGGCTTCGGATTTTATATAAAAATCATTGATTCCACTATGAATGGGGTCTAGGGTATCTAAAATATCATCTTTGCACATTTATAACAGGTTTTTGCCATTTCGTTATTCGGAGGTTGAACTGCAAACTATTTCGTTATTCGAATAACGAACTGCGAAATGTCTCCGGATTTTATATATAAATCATTGATTCCACTATGACTTGGGTCTAGTGTGTCTAGAATACCATCTTTGCCATTTAAAACTTATTTTAGCCATTTCGTTATTCGGAGGTTGAACTGCGAACTATTTCGTTACTCGAATAACGAACTGCGAAATGGCTCCGGGTTTTATATATAAATCATAGATTCCACTATGACATGGGTCTAGTGTGTCTAACATATCATTATTACGCATTTGAAACTTGTTTTGGCCATTTCGGTATTTGCAGGTTGAACTGCGAAATATCTCGTTATTCGAATAACGAACTGCGAAATGGCCCCGGGTTTTATATAGAAATCATTGATTCAACTATGACTTGTGTCTAGGGTATCTTAAATATCATTTATAACTGGGTTTGGCCATTTCGTTATTCGGAGGTGCAATTGCGAAATATTTCGTTACTCGAATAACGAACTGCGAAATGGTCCCGTATTTATTATATATAAATCTATGATTCCACTATGACTGGAGCCTACCGTGTCTAAAATATTATCTCTGATAATGTATAACTAATTTGTATCATTTCGTTATTCGAATAACGAAAGTGTGAAATATTTCGTCATTCGAATAACGAACTGCGAAATATTTCGTTATTCAAATATTGATCTGCAAAATGGCTCCGGAATTAATATATAAATCTTTGATTTCACTATGACTGGGGTGTGCAGTGTCTAAAATATCTTCATTGAACATTAATAACTTACTTTGACCATTTCGTTATTCAGAGGTAGAACTACGAAATATTTCGTTATTCAAATGGCCCCGGGTTGTATATATATGATTAGATTTACATATGAGTTAGGTCTACAGTGTCTTGAATATATTCGGATATTGAACTAGGAACTAATTTGTTATTCGAATGAAAACTGTAAAGCGGCCTGACTTTTATATGTACCCGCGATAATCCGGTTCTGCAGTATCTAGAATATAATTACAGTAAAACCCCTCTAATGCGAACACCAAAATGGGGCATAATTCTGTCTGGCAGAGACAGGTGGTAGCTTAATGCAGAACGAAAGTTATGCAGAAACCTCCTATAGGAACTTTCTGCATTACTTTCATCCTGTATTAAGCTACCACCTGCTAATACAGACACCTATGGTTATTCTGTTAGTGTTCGCATTAAAGGGGTTCTACTGTACTGTTAACTTATAGCTTAATTGACCATTTCGTTATTCGTCAATTGAATTGCAAACTATTTCGTTATTCACGTGCGAATAACAAACTGTGAAGTATTTCGTTGTTCGTTATTCGAATAACGATCTGAGAAATATTTCGCAGGTCGTTATTCGAATAACGAACTGCGAACTGCGAACTGGCAGCCAACTTAACGCTGCCCAGGCTATATAGCTGACGGCTGTTTCGGCCATTCTTTACAAACAGCATGGTAATACAACGGACGGTGCACATGGAGCGCTACGGTTCGAACCGGCGGCCCCTATGTTACAAGTACAACGCATTATCGATAGACGACGAAACCGATACCAATTTATTGCAGAAATATGTTCTATACTTTAATATAAAAAAGTTGCTAAATACGAAATAGACAGTGTACCCGAATGATTAAGTTTCAAATATACAAACAAAGTGGAATTGTTCATAATTTTATTTTTTGGAAACAATACAACAAAATCTTCGATCTAGGTACATTTTAAGAACATACTCTACCATATGCATTTATTTCCAACAATATTCAAGACGTTTTAAAAAAGTTAGAAGTAATGTATATTTAGGCGACACTAATTTTTACTCGTGGGCGACATCTGTCGCCCAAAGGTTGCACTGATGTACCCCGAAGGTTGGAATTATATATATACATGTACATATATAATATAAGCAACGTATATAGCAAGTATCGGTTTCATCGTCTATCGATAATGCGTTGTACTTGTAACACAGGGGCCGCCGGTTCGAACCCCTGCTGCACTACTATCATTGTTAATGGTCCATAATATGAGACCTTAAATCGAGTTCCGATTTATTATATTTACCACAGAATCTGCCTTGTGGGAGTGCCGTAAATGAGTGCCGTAAATCGCGGAAATGCACTGGTGCATTTTTTTAATACAAATTGGCATATAACATACAATTCCGTATTCTAAGTGAAGTTAACTGTTTCTGTAACAAACATACGCCGTGTTTGCACGTGCGTGGCCACCTTATAAAGGTGTTAGCAAGGCTACTAATTAAGTAATCAGTATACGATTAGCCGTATCGTGCGTGGTTTATTGCAACGAGCCTCCCCATCACACATTTAACCCTTTCGCTGCCAAACTCTGTCGTCTGCTAACTATGTCGTCTGCTACAAATTTTCATTCTTTTGATTTTCTTCATTTTTGTTTCAAAAACATTGTAACAGTAACAAACAGTTTGGATCCTGATGAAACGCTGAGTTACTCGGCGTCTCATCTAGATCAAAACTGTTTGCATAGGTAATCACAGATCAGGCATTGGCAGCGAAAGGGTTAATGGTTAAATTACGTTGTCGCCAATATACAACAACTGATATAACATTTAGGTCTAAATTCCTGTACAAAAAAATCTATTGTCGCCAATATACAACAACTGATATAACTTTTAGGTCTAAATTCCTGTACAAAAAAATCTAGTGCCAGATCTGTCATTTATGCCTGACCTTCTAATTGGAAACAATGATAAAATGGATAAGAGTCAGATTATGCAGACGACACGTGGTCATGGTAATTAATTTTTCAAGGCGATATTACAAGTGAAAACAGAAAATGCAATGTGCTTACAGCTACATGATGTCTGCTAAAACATGAGAGTATAAAATGTGACAAATTCACAATATGATGATACATACAGTCATGTATACTAAAGAAATTGGTATAAAAGTTTTGGTATGAACAGATCTTGATTAACACTCACTTAGAACAGTATCAGTGATCTAGTTCATAACAGTTTATTGTGAAGAGAGAGAGATTTTTCTTAAAATGGGCATATCGTTTTTTTTTGCAGTCGAGTCTCTTATCTGCATACGTCAGCAGCAATTAAAACCTCCGCCATTTTATCTTCTTTCTAGAGAATATTATCTAAATGGTGTAAAGTTGTAAGGATTTACCTATTAGTAAGGTTAATTGGCGACAAGTGTGATATTGTACGGTCATATAAGACCACAATACAATACAATATCCCACACGTGTCAGACCTGTCACTTATGCCTGATCCTCTAATTGGAGGCAATGATAAAATGGATAAGAGTCAGATTATGTAGACGACATATAGTCATGGTAATTAATTTTTCAAAGCAATATTACTAGTGAAAACAGAAAATGCATTGTGCTTACAGGTTTAATGCGAGAGCTACATGATGTCTGCTAAAACATGAGAGTATAAAATGTGACAAATTCTCAATATTTTTATACATACATGTATACTAAAGAAATTGGTATAAAAGTTTTGGTATGAACTTATCTTGATTAACCTCCGCCATTTTATCTTCTTTCTGGAGAATATTATCTAAACGGTGTAGAGTTGTAAGGATTTACCTATTAGTAAGGTTAATTGGCGACAAGCACATGTGATATTGTACGGTCATGTCCGCGACGGACATATAACACCATACAATATCCCACACATATCCCCACATTCTATCTTGACGTGTACATCATTCATGCAGTAAAAATCACGAGAAAATTTACATTTGAACAACTGCGAACGTTCATGTTCCATTTGATTTACAGTCTGACGGTCTGACCTGTGTTAAGAACGCGAGAGTCGGCTGTTTAACTCAGAACCAATTTATGCAGAAGGTCTCACATGAAGTACACTTTCCCCTGAATTAAGACAAGAACGATTAAAGATAATGGACAGCTGATTACAGCTTGCTAGTGAAGGAATGACAACCATTAAAATTGCATGAAGTCTTAGATTTTTAACACCTATACATATAACACAATACAGTTAGAATAAGTGTTTAATAGTAATTTCAAACTCAGTGACTTATATCAATGGGATACTGACACACAAGGTGGTCGCCATTTAGATGACGCGTGTTACTTAGATTAATATATGTATATAGGATGTAGACGAAAGCCAGTGGTTGAATGTTTTATGAATTTAAGTCTTGTCGTTATCCGTGTATAGTATTTAAGAACAGATGATGAATATTTGAAAACACGTGGAGTTTAGCGATTTGTTTCATAACATTTAGATTACTCCCATAGAACTATTCACAGAGTGTGTCATTCTGTGGTTCAAACGACAGACAAATCAAAAGTACATCGAAAGTTCCGACATGTTCCCCACCCCGCATGTGTTATTTGCATATATTTGGTGGAGCGTGTCTACAGTTTCAGATGCATACCAAGCACCATGGAGTGTTTATCTCTTTCCCTCATATAAACGTGTTTTCACGCATTTGCAAACAGAGTAGACCCAGATCAGACGACTCCTATAGGAGCCGTCTGATCAGAGTCTGCTCTGTTTGCTTATAGACATTGATAGATCTGTTTCTTTACTTTCTGAAATGGCTACAATATTCCACCTTCAATACTTAATTATAACTACTTTGTCCATGCATATTAAGAAGGTATTGAAATTTGGAAAAAAAAACATAGAACAGGGAAAAGGTTATTCTAGTTGTGTCGCCGAATTGTTATGTTTTTCTCGAAAACAAATCGGCGATATCCATGCATAATGTCATCAACATCAATTCACTAGCTTCAGAGGAGATGTCGTTTGAAACAAAGTTGGTCGGACAGACGACGGACGGCGAGTGTTATTAATTTTTTATACCTGTGGCATTTTTACCTATGGCATTTTACCTCTGGCGTTATTACCTAAGGTATTTTTACCACTTTACCTGTGGCATTTTTACCTAAGGCATTTTTACCTATGGCATATTTACCTGGGGCATTTTTACCTGTGGTATTTTTATTATTATTATTATTATACCACATTTATATAGCGCTCTTTTCATACATTTTTACCGCACACCTAGGGCAGCTTATCGAACAATCGACTGTCTGATCTCAAAGCCAGCGCTCCATTTAGGCAATCCATGTCTATTGTAAAATCTCGCTTTGAATTTATATTCTTAGTGAGGGTTTATTCTTCAAATTTTCTAAAAGCTGATTTATAACCCAATTATGTTAACATGTTCCCACATTTGGCAATGGGGTTATGTCCTATGGGGTTATATCCTATGGGGGTATGTCCTAATGGGGTTTTGTTCGCATGGAGTTTAGTCCGTACCCCCTATAATATATGTACTGACTTGTGAATGATGTAGTATTCCATGAGTAAACAGAGTCGCTCCGATTATTCGCCTTCTATAGCAGCTACTTGATCATGTTGTACTTTGTTAGTACGGGTGTTAACATTATATTTTCATCAATAGCAGCTGCGATAGAAGAAACAGTGACAGTAGTGTCAGTAGTAGTTACTGAAGAAGAAAATTCGCACTAATAGTACAATGTAGTATATGTAGTAGTAATACGCAGTAGTAGAAGTAGAAGTAGTAGTAGTATTAGTAGTAGTAGTAGAAGTAGTAGTAGTAGTAGTAGTAGTAGTAGTAGTAGTAGTAGTAGTAGAAGTAGTAGTAGAAGTGGAAGTAGTAGTAGTAGTAGTAGTAGTAGTAGTAGAAGTAGTAGAAGTAGTAGTAGTAGTAGTAGTAGTAGTAGTAGTAGTAGTAGAAGTAGAAGTAGAAGTAGTAGTAGTAGTAGTAGTAGTAGTAGTAGTAGTAGTGGTTGTAGTAGTAGAAGTACATGTAGTAGTATATTAATTATCTCATATCATGAACGCACTTTTAAAACCTTTAGGCGACATTTATACGACCTTCAGGTGACTTCCACAGATACACACAACCGTCGTAGAGCAATAGATTTAAATAATTACATTGTCGTTTTATCCGTACTCGGGGGCTTTGGTCGATATAAATGTACTTATATAACTTTATACATATACAGTATGTCATTTATTATTATTATTATTACCACATAGAAACTATCAAGTAACGTATGTAAACGTTTATATTATTAAATTACTCAACACATCCATTGTCATCTTCCAGTCTGATATGTATATTTGCAATTAAAATACAAAATAAATATATTCTGACACGGATTTCTTTAACGTAGTAGTAGAAGTAGTAGTAGTTCGTCGTCATAGTAGTAGTAACAGCAGTATTGGTAGTTCTAGTAGTAGCAGTAATTGTTACTGTAGTGGTTTTTTGTCTTAATAGAAGTACATGTATAACACTGTTACGTAATAATGCATAATTTTGTTGATTAGAACTTGTAATAGATTGCAGTTATGTGACCACTGATTATTGTCCCCTGCTGAGAACATAGGATATTTACTGACCATCTGACACATTTGATCACCAGAGGTCCCGGGTTTGATCCCCCGTCGGACCAAGTCCTTTGTACGAGACTATAAACCGAGATCCGATGTATCAGTGGGCATCTAAAAGGAATCGGAGTAACTCTGTCGATTATAATAGTAGGACATCATGCCCTGGTTTCTCTGTATCCTCTCCCCCCCCTCTCTCTCTCTAGGGCGTCCAATTATAGCCCATAGTTATGTTCATTGTTGGGATTTCCTCTTTAAAGGGGCACAAACCGTTTCCGTCAATCCCCATAACAGTCGGATACTCTATTGTCCAATCTATTAGGTGATATTGACTTGATATGCAGCATGTGTATCTGACACTGTCATTTAGAGGTAATGGTCACACTAGGGGACAGTGTTTCACAAACACAGTCTGTTTATTTATAAATTTACTGCCAGAGTAAGTTACGAACATTTTATATATTAATAAATAATGTTAGTTTAACCTATTGAAGGCAGCATGTTTAAGGTGTTTATTTACAAGAAGAGAAAAAACATAAATTTGATTTTCACGCATTACTGACTATGGAAATATGACTCCTGCTCACTCAATAAAGAAATCATCCAGCTTATCATGATTTCAGCAGAGGCAACTAATCTGGCCAATGTCTCTTCCATTTTGTTTCAGAGCCCACAGCCACAGAAACATTTTTGAAAGCATGTAATCGTCCAACCTTTACCTTCGCTTATCGTCGAACAATTTTCAGAGTAGCCACACAGTAAAAATTGTCTTCATCTAAGCACAGAGACTAAGCTGCTTTCAATTTCGTAACTGCAGTGATGCAGATCTTCGGTGTTTTCAATATCACGATATAGTGTTATTAGGTCAAATACTCAGGCGGGGCTCTCATGATTCAGCGATCTGGGTCTGCAATGTTCGGCAATCAAAATAGGAATAAATTGAACGACTTTTGATTCTTGCTTCATGCAGCTGGTGGAATATTATATGAACTCTGTCTAATTCTATGTCGTAATGATTGTTCTGAATGTTTAAAATAACGTAATTCGAGTGTCAAACAACATACACCACGAATAGTTCAATGTCCGATAATGAATGAAGAATTAAACAACTACTCGTATGTTGTAAGCCACGAACTGTTTTAAAAATCATCATGGAATGGGTCTTGTTGGATCTTTTGTTTGATCCAATAACTATGTAGACACGATCTTTTGTGCCAGTACTCACATAACCAACCATATAACCACCTCTTATCAATGAGCTGTTCCTCTGAAAACACCTGTCATATGCTATACAGAAAACTCTTCCCATATACATTTGTAAATGAAAAGCATCTGCAGAAAAAGAGTTATAGCCAAACTAGAAATGTATGTAACAAGGATATCCCGCTGTATACTTGAGCATAAATGCAAAACACTATATTATTCCAACACTGACTGAATGCAAAACATAACCAATGTCAATGGTCAAGGTCAAAGGTCAATGTCATAAAACTATGATGTAACATGACGCACGCATCAGTATGTAAAGTTGCGTGACTGTAGCTTCAGTACTTAGTTCATAACTGACATCAACCCAAAATATTACCTATGTCACCGAGTTCAGGTGCCAAAGATCAAGGTCAATAACATACTGAACATCAGCATGGAAGCGGCGTGACTGTATCCGCAATACTTTGTCCACAACTAACCTATACGCAAAAAACTTGTTCTTACGGACGCATGTACGGACGGACGGACGGACAGGCGTATGGGCAAACAGAATATGTAATCCCTAGGTGTCCCCCTTGCCTACAGCATATGACATAAAAAGAAGTCCTAGAGAAATATATATGGCCTAATGTACCCCGCTAAAAAATGGCCATGGGCTGTCAAATGACACACCAGCGAATTGAGTATGTATGCTATACGGCGCGGCTCGCATACATTAAACTGTTTCAGAAATGTATTTTGGAGACGTTTGCCGTCATACAGAACTTCGTCATAGTCTTAACCCATTCCCCATAGGCTATTTTAGATACAACCTCTTTGAATAAATCTACCGAAAAGGAGCATTAACTAGAGGAAAGGAAAAATTTAGAATGTTGTAGTTTGAAACCATTGTGATAAATAGAGTATTTGCTCCTATACATGTAGGAGCAAATGCTCTATTTATCACAATGGTTTCACAAATAGGCTTTTACAGAGTCGTCAAAAGTCGTCAATATGAGGGAAAGGGTTAATGCTCAAGTTGAGCAAGTTGAAAACAGTGTACCAACGAACATTTAGGTGATTACTTTTTAATATAAAGTGAACATTTGGGTATTGATAGAAATAGATGATTTTTATCATTTTTTTAAGAACTTAAACGAAAACATCCCGACTTGTGGTAGAAACTGCAACACACATAATGGATATAATGATACAAATGTAAATGAAGAGATAAATATGCCTATAACAGAGCAAGAAATTTTATTAGCAATTAAGACATTAAAGAACAATAAAGCACCGGGGGTTGACAATATTATTAACAAACAAATAAAGCATTCGATAAATACGATGTTACCTATATATTTAAAATTTTTCAATATTATATTTGACACAGGAATAATTCCAGTGAGCTGGTCAGAAGGTATAATAAAGCCAATTTACAAACAGAAAGGTGATCCGAAACAACCGGAAAATTACCGTCCAATATCCTTGTTAAATTGCTTTGGTAAACTTTTTACGTCTATAATAAACGCCAGGCTAAACACATACGCGGAGAAAAACAATAGCATAAATGAAAACCAGGCAGGATTCAGAAAACACCATTCAACGGTTGACAATATATTTATTCTCAAAAGTCTCATTGATACTGTACAATCAGATAAGAAAAAAATGTTCTGCTGCTTTGTCGATTTTAAACAAGCATTTGACTCAATCTGGCGGGAAGGACTATGGTCAAAGTTAAGAACCGAAAATATAAATGGAAAATGCTTTAATATAATATACAACTTATATGAAAATATAAAGTCGAAAGTATGTACACCGGAAGGAACATCCCTTCCATTCTCCTGTCTGGTTGGGGTAAGACAAGGTGAAAACCTCTCACCGTTCCTATTTTCTATCTACTTGAACGACTTAGAAAATTTCTTGAACAGCAATGATGTAAATGGAATCACATTAGAATCAATGTATGAAACTTCCCAACTGATTATTGTCCCCTGCTGAGAACATAGGATATTTACTGACCATCTGACACATTTGATCACCAGAGGTCCCGGGTTTGATCCCCCGTCGGACCAAGTCCTTTGTACGAGACTATAAACCGAGATCCGATGTATCAGTGGGCATCTAAAAGGAATCGGAGTAACTCTGTCGATTATAATAGTAGGACATCATGCCCTGGTTTCTCTGTATCCTCTCCCCCCCCCCCCTCTCTCTCTAGGGCGTCCAATTATAGCCCATAGTTATGTTCATTGTTGGGATTTCCTCTTTAAAGGGGCACAAACCGTTTCCGTCAATCCCCATAACAGTCGGATACTCTATTGTCCAATCTATTAGGTGATATTGACTTGATATGCAGCATGTGTATCTGACACTGTCATTTAGAGGTAATGGTCACACTAGGGGACAGTGTTTCACAAACACAGTCTGTTTATTTATAAATTTACTGCCAGAGTAAGTTACGAACATTTTATATATTAATAAATAATGTTAGTTTAACCTATTGAAGGCAGCATGTTTAAGGTGTTTATTTACAAGAAGAGAAAAAACATAAATTTGATTTTCACGCATTACTGACTATGGAAATATGACTCCTGCTCACTCAATATAGAAATCATCCAGCTTATCATGATTTCAGCAGAGGCAACTAATCTGGCCAATGTCTCTTCCATTTTGTTTCAGAGCCCACAGCCACAGAAACATTTTTGAAAGCATGTAATCGTCCAACCTTTACCTTCGCTTATCGTCGAACAATTTTCAGAGTAGCCACACAGTAAAAATTGTCTTCATCTAAGCACAGAGACTAAGCTGCTTTCAATTTCGTAACTGCAGTGATGCAGATCTTCGGTGTTTTCAATATCACGATATAGTGTTATTAGGTCAAATACTCAGGCGGGGCTCTCATGATTCAGCGATCTGGGTCTGCAATGTTCGGCAATCAAAATAGGAATAAATTGAACGACTTTTGATTCTTGCTTCATGCAGCTGGTGGAATATTATATGAACTCTGTCTAATTCTATGTTGTAATGATTGTTCTGAATGTTTAAAATAACGTAATTCGAGTGTCAAACAACATACACCACGAATAGTTCAATGTCCGATAATGAATGAAGAATTAAACAACTACTCGTATGTTGTAAGCCACGAACTGTTTTAAAAATCATCATGGAATGGGTCTTGTTGGATCTTTTGTTTGATCCAATAACTATGTAGACACGATCTTTTGTGCCAGTACTCACATAACCAACCATATAACCACCTCTTATCAATGAGCTGTTCCTCTGAAAACACCTGTCATATGCTATACAGAAAACTCTTCCCATATACATTTGTAAATGAAAAGCATCTGCAGAAAAAGAGTTATAGCCAAACTAGAAATGTATGTAACAAGGATATCCCGCTGTATACTTGAGCATAAATGCAAAACACTATATTATTCCAACACTGACTGAATGCAAAACATAACCAATGTCAATGGTCAAGGTCAAAGGTCAATGTCATAAAACTATGATGTAACATGACGCACGCATCAGTATGTAAAGTTGCGTGACTGTAGCTTCAGTACTTAGTTCATAACTGACATCAACCCAAAATATTACCTATGTCACCGAGTTCAGGTGCCAAAGATCAAGGTCAATAACATACTGAACATCAGCATGGAAGCGGCGTGACTGTATCCGCAATACTTTGTCCACAACTAACCTATACGCAAAAAACTTGTTCTTACGGACGCATGTACGGACGGACGGACGGACAGGCGTATGGGCAAACAGAATATGTAATCCCTAGGTGTCCCCCTTGCCTACAGCATATGACATAAAAAGAAGTCCTAGAGAAATATATATGGCCTAATGTACCCCTCTAAAAAATGGCCATGGGCTGTCAAATGACACACCAGCGAATTGAGTATGTATGCTATACGGCGCGGCTCGCATACATTAAACTGTTTCAGAAATGTATTTTGGAGACGTTTGCCGTCATACAGAACTTCGTCATAGTCTTAACCCATTCCCCATAGGCTATTTTAGATACAACCTCTTTGAATAAATCCACCGAAAAGGAGCATTAACTAGAGGAAAGGAAAAATTTAGAATGTTGTAGTTTGAAACCATTGTGATAAATAGAGTATTTGCTCCTATACATGTAGGAGCAAATGCTCTATTTATCACAATGGTTTCACAAATAGGCTTTTACAGAGTCGTCAAAAGTCGTCAATATGAGGGAAAGGGTTAATGCTCAAGTTGAGCAAGTTGAAAACAGTGTACCAACGAACATTTAGGTGATTACTTTTTAATATAAAGTGAACATTTGGGTATTGATAGTTAATAAATTATGTAGTGTTTGGCATTTTAACGCATATACTGCAACTCTAGATAAGGCTTTACGGAACAAATACTTAAAACCGATTATTGACAATCGTAGAGGGTCGGAAGGGTTCGCATGAATTGCATACCTTATCACTATTAGACTACAGTGACAACACGCACGTCACCGAATCAACAAACCAGTTGTACGCAATATACACTGCAAAGCACAGTGGGTAAGATGTTCTTTTTCTCATATATGAAACAGAAGTAAAGTCAAGCAGGCAAATCCACATACAAACGCATTTGTGCTAAAACAATTATTGCCAGTACAAGCAGTTAGGGACTGATCATACACCGAGTTATCCGGTCCAGCGTCTTTTCAGATTCAAAACATTTTGCCACTCAGATAAAAAGAAATACGCCATTCAAACAGCTGTCAGTTTCTACAGTTTATACAGCAGACTACAGGAGCGTTGAATAGCAGCCGTTGTTTATTTGTCGTAAACAATAAGTACTATAGCTATTATTATTACTTTTGTTACTATAAATAGTACCATATTTACACTCAAAATGGTCCTATATCAGTCGAAAAAATTGATTGCCCGAGCGGGCATATACGGACCTAGCAATGGGCTTATAACCGATATATGCCCGCTGCCAATATAATTGTTCTAAATCTAAAGCAACAGAACCCGGATACGTGGCGAAGGTTTTATTCTGCTCCGATGCTGCAAATGTTGTCAAAATGCTCGTAGACGTACCGAGTTCCTAACCACAATCTCCCGATTCGATTCAGATTTACGCACATGTACCGTAGGGTACAGGTACCGGTAAAGTGAAAACTGGCCGCTAGTTCCATTGCCCATTATTCGAATAGTGTAAAACCATCATTTTGACGTCAAGTGCAGTCTTTTTTAAAAAGGGACTGTCCACACGGTCCCTCTTTTTAGACAGCTTTTCTGCACATTTTTAATAAAAATTAGGCTTAAAAACTGTGACTTTGAGTTAATTTGAAAAAAAAAACTGAGAATATTTTCAGGTTTAATTTACACATTTTACCTAAATGTTCGGCTGGTTGAACAAAATATCAGTGTTCGGCTGGCCGAACAAATTCAGTCAGCACCCGCAATGCTCGGCCAGCCTAACAAATTATTTGAAAAGCAGTTGGCTTTGTTAAGCTGGCCGAACAACTTCAACCGTAGTTACCAAATGTTCGGCTGGCCGAACCAATTCAATCAGCATCAGCAATGTTCGGCCAGCCTAACAAAATATTTGAAAGGCAGTTGGTTTTGTTAAGCTGGCCGAACAACTTCAACCAGTTACAAAATGTTCAGCTGGCCGAACAAATTCAATCAGCACCAGCAATGTTCGGCCAGCCGAACAAAATATTTGAAAAGCAGTTGGATTTGTTAAGCTCCCCGAACAGTTACAAAATGTTCGGCTGGTTGAACAAAATATCAGTGTTCGGCTGGCCGAACAAATTCAATAAGCACCAGCAATGTTCGGCCAGATGAACAAAATATTTGAAAAGCAGTTGGCTTTGTTAATCTGGCCTTACAACTTCATCCACAGTTACAAAATGTTCGGCTGGCTGAACAAAATATCAGTGTCTGGCAGGCCGAACAAATTCAATTAGCAGCAGCAATGTTCGGCCAGCCGAATAAAATATTTGAAAAGCAGTTGGCTCTGTTAAACTGGCGAACAACTTTAATCACAATTACAAAATGTTCAGCAGGTTAAACAAAGTATCAGTCTCTGAACAAAATATCTGAAAAGCAGTTAGCTTTGTTAAGCTGGCCGAAAAACTTCAGTTTAAAAAAATATAAGTATCATAGTTCGGCTGGCTGAACAGGTTCAGTCAGTATATAAGCAATGTTCAACCAGCCAAGAAAAATATTTGCAAGCAGTTCAGCTTTGATAAGCTGGCCGAACAATTTCGATCACAATGTTTAGCCGGTTAAACAAAGTATCAGTGATTGGCAGGCTTGGTTTTAGTGCTTGGCTTGCTAAACTGGTTCAATCACATTAACACATCATTGTAGTTGCTATTTATTAGAATCTATTGTTATGTTTGTACAGTGACACTGTACAAACATAACACTAGATTCTAATAAATAGCAACTACAAGTGGCTGAACAATTCATTTCATGGGATAATATAAGAACAAAGGCAGTTTATTTATTCAACATTTATTATTGTAAACATTAAGAATGGTACATAATAAACATTAAGAATGGTACAGGAATATTCAACTTTAATATCTAATTATTATGAAATCCATTCTTTGAACTCATATAATTCTACTAATCAAGTTTTAGAAAATACAAATGATATCTAAATTGTGACAAATCATGCAGAGATCACAACTCATCACCATGGCTAATCTTAATTCTGCAAACAAAGTAGATCCAGATCAGATGAGCCATATAGGAGTCATCTGATCAGGGTCTGCTCTGTTTGCTTATGATACTGGTAGAATATAGATCTGATTCTACAGTATCTATCTATACCCGTGTTCATACGCCGTTTTAAAACAATACTCTAATTAATATGCATGATGCCATTTGTGCTTACATGAATATTGAACAGGTAAAGGGTTAACCAAAGATGCCCAAGTTTATACATACATGTATTTTTTACATCAATACAAAATATAGCTTTGATCTAATATTTCGACCATCAAATATTAGATCAGATCTATTTATGTATTAAATTAATTCCCTTTTTGGAATATTATCCTCATTATGTATGTTTTTAGCTTTAGTCATTAGTTTTGATATCTGACAGCATCAATTTGTTGTTGGCTTCTGCTACACCCTCGATGGACGCAACTACACTTTGTAGGTACCTGAAAGATAAAGAAAAGAAATGTTTACCAAGCGGAGATAGTCAAACTTGTAATGCATGACATACACACCATATCATAATATGATTATTAAACATTGCACTTCCTCTCAATGTGATGCATCTTTAAAAAAAAATGACTTATGTGCCCTAAAAAAGGGGAACATTCCATTGTTATTGCAAATATATCAAGAGTGCCAGTGGATACAATAACATGTATGCCCGTCAAAGCTTTGTTCAACATAAACTGAAGTTAACATATCTGCTAAACGCAAATGCTAAATGCAAATTCTAAGTCTAATTGTACTACCTTGACTTTTGATATACATACCGGGACACACCGATGCTACTGTAGCATTTCTAGATAAAATTGTGGTGTAATTTAAGAAGGATCCACCAAGTAAAATTTGAGTTAGAGATGTTACAGACAGACAGACGGACAGACAGCCTCATTCCATATGTCCCGGCTTTTTTTAAACAGACGAAGCATGTGATGGTATACAAGTGTTCCAAGTTTCTGCTTTATTTTAAAGGGTTATGTAAATAAGTGGACTTTAACAAAAACTTTAACCAAACATTATAAATTAAAAAGGGTCATAATTCTTACAAAATGCTTGACAGAGTTATTTACTCTTGCCTACAGATGAAGCTTGTGATGATGATCAGGATCTTCAATTTTTGCTGCAGTTTATAAACTTTAATTGACGGTCTGGAAAGGGCCGAGTTGACCAGACTGAGACGGGCCGAGTTGACCCACCCCAAAACAGGCCGAGCTGACCTGGCCGACTTGACCCAGGCAGAATTGGCCCGAGGCCGACTTGACCCGGATTCGTTTGATCAATTCTAAAAGTTAAAACAGGTCTGATTCAGTCTGAATAGGTCCGAATAGGTAAAATTACAATGGATTCAGTCTGATCAGGTCAAATTGGTCCGATTCAATGATTCTTCATTTCCTGCTACCACCGAATTGATTCCATTTTGTCTGATCCAGTCTGAGTTGGTTCGATACATGATTAGTGATACTCATCAAATGTGTGAATTGTTCATTAATGATGAAAAAACATTATGACCAAGAATAACAGAAACACTAGCAAAAAAAGATGTTCTCCAAGCATATAATGATATATGTTCAACTTGACTGACACTCTGACAGCCAAAATAAACACCCAAAAATGTTTGCTATAACAAATTGCAATGGACATATGAACTCTGTTTTAAACTTTAGTATCACCGTAAACTTAGCGATGAAAATCATATTACAAGTTTGCAAAGAAAAATGTCGGAGTATGCCAGACAGTGGGATGAATATCATATATTTACATATAACTATTTCTGCTGTGTTTCATCTTCAATGTTCTGTCCAGAGGCTGAGCGCAAATGTCTTTTGTTTAAGCTCAATACCGAAATCTCATGCGTTCGGTTTTCAGTCCTTTCACACGAATCTTGTTTGTCGATGAGTCATACCTTCAATCAATTATACTGTCACTTGCTTTACTCGGTATCCAAAGGGCACAATACTAATAATATATACTTCATGAAGGTCCTGTTCCCTACGTTAATTCAACCATTTTGTACAAAGATTGATTTATAACTCTTCTACAACACGGGTTTCTATTGGACGACCTATGTCGTTTTGGCTAATAAGAACGATCCTTTCTTATTTTTTTTCTTTTGTCATGTTCCGACAAAAGTCGGAATTTGACGAAAATTCTGATTGTTCACGGTCGGTGATGTACGTTGCATAGCCGGAATTAGGCGGGAATTTCCGACTGATATGTAATTGACGTTTTAAAATTGATTGCCATTATATAATTACATAATATGTTAGTGTAGACCCAAATCAGACCCGATTATCATTGAATCTATGATAGTGTATCCGATTTAGTTTTACGTTCATGGAAAAATAGCGAACAAATTACTGCCGATGCCGATGAATGTTAAACAATGAAGACCTCAAAGTGATCAGATGCGACGGGAGGCTAGTCGATCTGGGTCTACATCTACACAATTGCAATTGTATACGACACATTTCTTATTTGTTACTCGAAAAATGACGGGTCTATCTAAACAACACATTTAAAGGAGTGTCTATTAAAAGAGCCCCCCCCTAAAAAAGCTCCCCCTGACAAAAGCCCCCCCCCCCAAACAGTGTAGATCCAAACCAAAATGCTCCATAGGGAACCTTGCGATTTGGATCTACACTGTGTTCAATGTAAATAGAGAAGGACATACGGGTGCTAAGTGCTTTTAGTAAAGTTGTACTGTATTCAGAATGTGTTCAGCACATAGACAAACAGTGTAGACCCAAGCCTCAAGGCTCCATAAGGAACCTTGTGATATGGATCTACACTGTGTTCAATGTAAATAGAGAAGGGCATACGGGTGCTAAGTGCTTTTAGAGGAGTTGCATGTACAAAAGCTCCACCTGAAAAAAGCCACCCCAAACAGTGTAGATCCAAACCAAAATGCTCCATAGGGAACCTTGCGATATGGATCTACACTGTGTTCAATTTAAATCGAGAAGGACATACGGGTGCTAAGTGCTTTTAGTGGAGTTGTACTGTATTCAGAATGTGTTCAGTGCATAGACAAACACTGTAGATCCAAGCCTTAAGGCTCCATAGGGAACATTGTGATATGGATCTACACTGTGTTCAATGGGAATATTGTGATATGGATCTACACTGTGTTCAATGGGAACCTGGTGATATGGATCTACACTGTGTTCACTGTAACTGTTTGCATCGTTCCTTTCCATGAGGGCTTTTGATAAGGGGGGGGGGGCTTTTGGGTGTACCCCCTTTTAATGTACTCTAAAAGGTTTAGAAAAAACCTCTCTCTCTCTCTCTCTTCTCTCTCCCCCACCCCCCTCTCTCTCTCTCTTAACTATTCTATATCGTCTGTATGATTCAATGTAAGTCCTGTACGCATTTTGAAGACACAGCTGTCTCGTACTGATTTTGAGCGTATCCAGCGTATTGTTCCAACAATATGAACTACATAATAACGAACACATCAAATATCTAATTAAATATGAAGTACGGCATTGAAACGCGGTCACCAGTTCTTTACTGTTGCTACCCCGGTTAATTACAACTGAAACAAAGTTAAAATCTATACTCACCTGTCTCTCGTCGCAATTTCAGGTCAACCATACGCTTTGCCATCCATTACAAGACACAATCTTGTCATAGTCTTCGCGAATTGTCCATCTTTTTGTTATTAGCAATGTTGTTGTTTTGGTTTCCTTTATAAAATAATTTCTACTTCTTTCGCGCTTATTACATTAACCCAAGTTCCGATAAGAACGGACACTCACACGCTTCACAGTCCGTGGTCGGTCTATTTGGACGAGTCCACATTACATATTGAGGTAATATAATCTATTATTTTGTCTATATAGCTAACTGGTAATTTAGTAATAATTAAATACTCGTGATATGACCAAATTACATTGAAGTTTATTTTTCAGTTAAATATTGACTTTGATATATATTATCTTAAATATATCGATCTACAGGTACCACCCAACATCCCTGAGATGATGAAAATGAACAGCAGAAACGATGTCGACTCTTTGAAGTGGACAAATTGATGGAGCCGAAAGCATAACTTATAGGCCTTATTTGGGTAAGACAATTACATTATTGTGAATTCTAATGACTTCATGAACATTTAATTTAGCTGATTTTTTATTTTTTTATAAAGAACACATAGACATATAGATGATAATAGATCTGCATAATGTTTATGTATGTAGATCTATGTACATCTCTGAAATGTAGCAACAAATCTACATGTAGGCCTTATAGTTCCATTTAGATCTATAATTAGCAATCAGAGCAGGCTCTGTTCAAACTGGATCTACCCCTGTATGATCTGGGTGTACTATATGTTTGCAATTTTTTGCGTAAAAATCGTCTGTTAATGAAATGGGGTTTTGTATAGGCCTAGCCTATGTATTACAACATAAATTATATCTAGATCTAGCTCTACTCAAGTTATAAGACAGCTAAATATTTTGCGAATGATAAATTCGTGGCGTGACAATAATTATTAGGCTACTGCGATCTAGATCTTGTTATTGGTTTTATATATAGATCTATATATAAAAAAAACATCCATTCAAAATCACATCTTAATTATTGGTCAAATCAAGGAGGTAAATGATAATTAAGTACCTGTATTCATAATTATTGATTAGATGGTTTGGATAAGGGTCGGGTACTTGCTACTCATCCTTAAATCCAAATATTAACACACACTAAATTTCCTCATGTAACGCAATTTATGGACATTTTAACTTATTCTAAATAGGCATATTTCATGAGCCAGGCACCTGTGTCCGTTTCACTTGGTGGTCAAATAATTGTTTTGCCAAACTCTATTAGAGATTATGATGAATGTCAAACAGTGCAGATCCTGATCAGAAGACGTTCAGACATTGTGACTGGTCCTGCACTGTGTGCAATGAAATTAGACATAGGCCTATATACATACATATGTCTGAATAAGAAAACACACGCGTACATGCTAGTCCAAACATTTAGAGGTATCTACATGCCCCTTATTTTATAATTATTTATCGTGCATGATGTAACTAGAAAATGTATAAAAATGTGAAATAGCAACGCCAGGTCTTATTTAAAGGACCAGCGTACATGTATACACACAAAAAGCACGATAACGGCTAAAGTGACGTCATAAGAAAGTTTGCATAACAGTAATGGTGGACTTGTTGGGCCTGGGTAGTATTTGAATATAAAATACGGATTTTACTGAAACACTCCATGTATACAAGGTAAAATTTAAATGCAATTTCTTCGTAGGCGAACAGAACATACTGTTGTGTAACCCTAAAAGGTTTTCTCTCATAAAAATGTCCCTTGACGAGTTTAACGATACAAAGAGTAGATCCTCATCAGGGGATAGTGTAGGAGCAGTCTAATCAGGCTCTACTGTGTTTTGTTGAAATTAATGTAATAGATCTTCCGTCAGACCCGGGCGTGTGTGCAGGGCTTTTTTCCCTTCTATAGTAGGGGCCGTTTAAAGGCCCCTTCCCCTCAGAAAATTTCTTCAAAATCATGCACTTTACCCCAAACACTGACTTTACATTAGAAATTTGTTTCCCCATATCATAATACTTTACTATTTCCCCTTAAAAGTAGAGGCCAGGCCCCTTCCCCCCATTGATGAAAAAAGCCCTGGTGTGTGTGTGTGTGTGTGTGTGTGGGGGGGGGGTATTGTGTTTGTACTCTCTGTTCTGTATTTAGGCCAAATCTCGATACCTACTGAATATTCATTAACAAAAAAGTTATAAAGAAATATGGAAGGTGGAGCATTGTAGATATTTAAGAAAGCAAATTAACGGATCTATCAAATTCTATTAGCAAACAGAGTAGACCCTGATCAGACGGCTCCTCCAGGAACCGTCTGATCTGGGTCTACTCTGTTTGCAAAATGCACGAAAACACGTTTATATGAGGGAAAGGGTAAACATTGGTCATAACTTTTGAACCAGTAGGCCTACAGATACTTCTGTTCATATTTGGCATGCATATGTATCTCGTAAAGTCGCACAGTTCGAGGGGTGACATGTCAAGGTCATTCTTCAAGGCCAGAGGTCATTCAAATATGTAGGACCAGTTCTGGTTCTACATCAGTGTTTGCAACTGCATGAAAAGGCGTTAATTTGATGGAAAGGGTTAAATGTGTTACTAAGGAATTATCAGCTTTACACCAATCGTTCATTCCAGACTGCTATTTTAATTGTTAACCCTTTGACTTTCCTTCGTATTTATAAATAAACACATTTTCACGCATTTACAAATAGAGTAGACCCAGATCAGACGGCTCATGTAGGTGCTGTCTGATCAGGGTCCGCTTTGTTTGCTTATGGTATAAAAATATATAGATCGATCTGCATGGTTCTACAGTTTCTGTCTGAGCCATAATGCCTTAATTGGGTTAATTCATACGTCATGCATGCACCATTATAAAAATAATCTAATCAATATTCAATCATGGACGTCATGAGATCGAAAAAATGTTGTTAGAGTCATAGAGTGCCCATCATTTGAAAGAAACTGGTCTTAAAAAAGTTTCAAACGTATAGGTTTTGTGTTAAATTACTTTTTTTTAAATCGATGAATATAGAGAGAAAACAAAAGTAGGTTTAAATATATAGAGACTGTGAGTATGTTTGTTTTACATTTTCTTTCCTCTTCAGCGACGATATTTACCATCTATTTACCACGTACAATATGGTTTCAAAACTACATAATTTTAATTTCTTTCTTTTCTGTAGTTAATGCACATTTTCGATAGATTCAAAAGAGGTTAAATTGGGTCTAAAATAGCCTATGAGGGAATGAGTTAATTTCCTTTCTGGTTTTCAGTGAATGTTAGCATAGAAATAATAACTTACATTATCAATAATGATTAGCTGGTGTTTTGTAAATGTCATTTTGTTTTATCAGCCAACAAAGCAGACCCCTTTAAACCACTACTCCATGAATATTCCTGTAAGAAATAATGATTGTCACTCATAAATATTAATTAGATTATTGTTTTATAATTGCACAATTCATTAACAACGGAATGCTTGACCGTAGCAGAAACTAAGCTCATATTATTGTTTCGTTTATAAGCAAACAGAACAGACCCTGATCAGATGGCTTCTACATGAGCCATCTGGTCTTGGTCTACTCTGTTTGCAAAGGCATATAGAAATATGTATTTATGGAGTAAAGGAATAAGACTGATCTTATACAGAAGACTGAGTACTCAGTCTCTGTTTGCAAAGGTGTGTATATCTATTAATAAGACTATGATATGGTTGACGATCAACGCCAAAAATGCATCACGCTTTGTGGCATTTCAACTTGCTTCATGGTAAATGCATTATGCTAAATGATTATTGCATGTCACGATGTGCTTTCTTCTTTCTTTGAAGTTTCTTCCTCGATCCGACATTCAACATTCTTTAAACTTATTTATTGATTATTATAAACGTCAAATGATGTATCATTGTTTAAATTTCTTTGAAGCATATTCTTTGTGCTATTTGCTTAGCGATTGATTCTTGATGCTTGATTCGTGGTGCGTAGTTCCAACGTCGTTACGTTCGGCCCGGCCTTTTTCGTACTCTAGCAGACAATTAAGAGTCACGGACTAAAACGCTGAAGTGATTTGCCGAGCACATAGATAAAGAATGAAATAGAAGGATTTCGAAAACGCTGAAGACAAAGAAATAGAACGGTTCCTGATCCATTACATTAGTGTGTGTGTATGTGTGTGTGTTGGGGGGGGGGGGGGGGGGGAGGGGGGTCTGCCCTGTTTGCTAATGATCTATCATTATAGATATGATTCTACAAAATCTGCCATGATAGCGAATTCCTGTGTCCATGTTTTATTTTAACAATATAATTAATATTCGCGATGTCATTATTTTTCACATGAATATTCAATGAGTAATGTGTCAACTGTGCAGTACCATGATCGCCGATGTGTGATAGGCCACGAGTATCTGTGTTAAATTTATTATAAATAGAACTTTAAACTGGTGGCATCATATTTAATTTTAAACAGAATTATGGGAAAAGGGTGATGTTGTTGTTGTTTAAAATAAATAATATAATTTTAAGTTGATGACATCACATTTAATTTAAAAAAGAATATTATGGGGGAAGGGGGGGGGGGGGGTGGGGGGGGGGGGGGGGGTTAACCCTTTCGCTGCCAAACTCAAGGGTTAAAGGATGTTACTTTTGGTGCAATTTTATTGCGTTGTCTTTTCATGTCCAACTAATCAGACGGACGGACGGTCATACAGACGACGGAAAAGTGACCCCTGTCTGACACGCTGTCTCTCAGCAGGTGACAAAAAACCGGTATACTAATGCCTTTATACATTATAAACAAGAATGTTAAAAGGAACACATATGTCACCTGCTGGGAGAAGTATAATAATAACAAGAGGGCCTGAAAAGCCCTGACATCGCTCACCAGACAATCAGAGGAGAAGATTTTCAAAGTTTTCACTATGTGCTTCTATAACAAACTAGCCATCCCTAGGGAGAACCAATTTTGACACGAGGGGCATACTTTATGTAACTTTTGTAGAGGACCTCAAGTGAAGAAAATTTAAGAAAATATAAATGAAAACATATAGAATCTAACAATGTAAACCTAAATAAGGACATGCACACAAGTATGTATACCCTCTCCCTGGGGAAATTGGTTGAATTTCAGAAAGAATATATTAATCTAGATCTATATCGTTAATAACTCTAAGTCTCATCAGGTTCAATTAGTTTACAATCTAACTGCATTTTTTAAAAGTTGAAGCAGAGGTTATTTTAGTTTAACTAGTATTGAGCAAAAATATTTTCTCGTATTTATAACAATGACAGCGTTGGTAAATGACGTCACAAATATGTGATTTTAATAGCACGTTCATCCACCTGAATCGGGTCAGATGTCATTTATGCATTTCATTTTTTATGTGCAACACTTTATATATTAGATCTATAGCTTTATATTAACTATTTGGATGCTAGTGGTAATTTAAATCTATGATAACAGATTGGATCCAGATTAAACGCCATGTTTCTCGGAGTTTTATCAGGATCCAAATGCGTGTGCATAAAGAATAAATCTACAAATAGAAGCAGACAACATTTATTAATTATCCAGACTCAACATTACTGACTTTCTGAACATTGATTTCTTGTGTAGATCTATATAAAATAATGTAATGCAATGTATTTCTCAAACCCAATATAATTCTAATAAATATATGCTATTTCATAATATATTAGACATGTTTATATTTATAATCTTAGCCATTTCCCTGTTCTATATTTAGTCCCGATTCCAATACCTATATAGAATATTTATGGACCAAAAAATGGAAACGCGTGGTCTATCACACATCGGCGATCAGGGTACTACACAGTTGACCCTTTACTTAATTAATATTCATGTGAAAAAAAATGACATTGAAATATATTGTTAAAATAGCATATGGACACGTGAGTTTTATCAGGGCAAACTATGCAGAATGATATCTATGACAGATCATCAGCAAACACGACAGACCCTGACCAGACGGACATAAAAAAGCAAGAAATAAAATTGCACCAAAGGCAACATCATTTTTAGCTCACCAGAGCACAAAGTGCTCAGGGTGAGCTTTTGTGATCGCCTGATGTCCGTCGTCTGTCGGCGTTTGTCGTGCGTCGTGCGTAGTGCGTCGTGCGTCGTGTGTCGTGCGTCGTCAACAATTTGAACTTTAAAAGTCTTCTCCTCTGAATCTACAGGGTTCTCAGCTTTCATCTTTGGCACATAGCATCACTTATAGGTCCTCTACAAAAGTTTTATAAATTATGTCCCTGGAGTCAAAATTGGCCCCGCCATGGTCCCAAGGGTGGCCAGTTTTTTCTAGCTGACTGTTGTTTTCTGTACAAGTAGCAGAATGCTGGGCTCACTTAGGTTAGGCATGGGGAAAACTTCAAAAATCTTTTTGTCAAAAACTACATCTCACAGAGCTTAGATATTTGGTGTATAGATTTACTTAGTATTCTTTATTGACATTGGTAAATATCATAGTTCTGAGGTTAAAATTGGCCCTGCCCTGTTGGTTATACTTTAAAATATTATTTTACACTATAAAGGTTCCTCTGAACTAGAGGGATTGAGGTCACTCCATCTGTGTTGCATAATCACTGAATAGGTCAAGTTCCTGGTCAAAACTATATCAAGTTGTCTGCTTCAGAATTAGTCTCTGTTTGCTCACACTGTTTTTAACCCATTCCCTCATAGGATATTTTCAGAATCTGCCTCTTGAAAAATTTCAGAATTGTGTAGATTTGAAACCATTGTGATAAATAGAGCATTTACTCCTATGGAGAAAATGGTCTATTTATCACAATGGTTTCATAAAGTGACTATTTTACCTCTTTGAATAAATCTACTGATAAGGAGCATTAATTAGAGAAAAGGAAAATTTCAGAATTGTGTAGATTTGAAACCATGGTGATAAATAGAGCATTTACGCCTATGGAGCAAATGCTCTATTTATCACAAAGGCTTTTTCAGATTCTACCTCTTTGAATAAATCTACTGATAAGGAGCAATAATTATAGAAAAGGAAAATTTCAGAATTGTGTAGATTTGACACCATTGTGACAAATAGAACATTTACTCCTATGGAGCAAATGCTCTATTTATCACAATGGTTGGCAAATGCTCTATTTCTCACAAAGACTTTTTTCAGATCCTACCTCTTTGAATAAATCTACTGATAAGGAAAATTTCAGAATTGTATAGATTTCAAACCTTTGTGATAAATAGAGCATTTGCTCTATAGGAGTAAATTAACTCATATACAAACCACATATAAAGTTACATACCGGTCTGTGTCAGATCAGAATCCAAACTGTGTGCTAATTTTGGTCAAGTCATGCTAAGCAGTGATAGGGTTGTCATCTGTTAGAAATGTTGTCTGCTTATTCAAAGAGGTAAATCTGGGTCTACTCTATTTGCAAATGCGTGAAAACATGTATATATGAGGAAAAGGGTTAATTAGAGAAAAGGAAAATTTCAGAATTGTTTAGATTTGAAACCATTGTGATAAAGAGTGCATTTACTCCTATGGAGCAAATGCTCTATTTATCACAAAGGCAAATGCTCTATTTATCACAATGGTTTCATAAAGTGACTATTATACCTCTTTGAATAAATCTACTGATAAGGAGCATTAATTAGAGAAAAGGAAAATTTCAGAATTGTGTAGATTTGAAACCATTGTGATAAATAGAGCATTTACTCCTATGGAGCAAATGCTCTATTTATCACAAAGGCTTTTTTCAGATCCTACCGCTTTGAATAAATCTACTGATAAGGAGCATTAATTATAGAAAAGGAAAATTTCAGAATTGTGTAGATTTGAAACTTTTGTGATAAATAGAACATTTACTCCTATTGAGCTTTTGCTCTATTTATCACAATGGTTAGCAAATGCTCTATTTATCACAAAGGCTTTTTTCAGATCCTACCTCTTTGAATAAATCTACTGATAAGGAAAATTTCAGAATTGTATAGATTTCAAACCTTTGTGATAAATAGAGCATTTGCTCTATAGGAGTAAATTAACTCATATACAAACCACATATAAAGTTACATACCGGTCTGTGTCAGATCAGAATCCAAACTGTGTGCTAATTTTGGTCAAGTCATGCTAAGCAGTGATAGGGTTGTCATCTGTTAGAAATGTTGTCTGCTTATTCAAAGAGGTAAATCTGGGTCTACTCTATTTGCAAATGCGTGAAAACATGTATATATGAGGAAAAGGGTTAATTAGAGAAAAGGAAAATTTCAGAATTGTTTAGATTTGAAACCATTGTGATAAAGAGTGCATTTACTCCTATGGAGCAAATGCTCTATTTATCACAAAGGCAAATGCTCTATTTATCACAATGGTTTCATAAAGTGACTATTATACCTCTTTGAATAAATCTACTGATAAGGAGCATTAATTAGAGAAAAGGAAAATTTCAGAATTGTGTAGATTTGAAACCATTGTGATAAATAGAGCATTTACTCCTATGGAGCAAATGCTCTATTTATCACAAAGGCTTTTTTCAGATCCTACCGCTTTGAATAAATCTACTGATAAGGAGCATTAATTATAGAAAAGGAAAATTTCAGAATTGTGTAGATTTGAAACTTTTGTGATAAATAGAACATTTACTCCTATTGAGCTTTTGCTCTATTTATCACAATGGTTAGCAAATGCTCTATTTATCACAAAGGCTTTTTTCAGATCCTACCTCTTTGAATAAATCTACTGATAAGGAGCATTAATTAGAGAAGATGAAAATTTCAGAATTGTGTAGATTTCAAACCATTGTGATAAATAGAGCATTTGCTCCATAGGAGTAAATTAACTCATATACAAACCACATATAAAGTTACATACCGGTATGTGTCAGATCTGAGTTCAAACTGTGTGCTAATTTTGGTTAAGTCCTGCTAAGCTGTGATAGGGTTGTCATATTATAGAAATGTTGTCTGCTTATTCAAAGAGGTAAATCTGGGTCTACTCTGTTTGCAAATGTGTGAAAACATGTTTATATGAGGAAAAGGGTTAATTAGAGAAAGGGAAAATTTCAGAATTGTGTAGATTTGAAACCATTGTGATAAATAGTGCATTTACTCTTATTGAGCAAATGCTCTATATCACTAAGGGCAAAATTTAATGCTCTATTTATCACAATGGTTATTATCACCAGTTATTCTTAACAAGTTTTAATTTTCCATTTCCTTAACAATTCCGTTTGTATAAATTGTTGAAATCGCGATTTTTATACAATTTCTGCTTTGAAACAATCATCAGTACTCTAATTCTGAAGGGGTTCGAAACGTTCAGGTGTGAACTGGTTTTGTTACGAAACGTGCTCTACAAGAGTTGTCGTTCGTTTCTAAATATGCAATATATCAAGGAGTTGTTAGGTTATGCGTCGTAATATGTAATGGAAAATGAAACTTTTCCACATATTTTTTGTGCGATATATGCTTTCCAAGTTAATGGTCGGTAAACATTCGGTATTGGACTTAGAAAATATTTATAATAAAGCAAATCATCCCAGAAAGCTTGCCATTATAATTATACAGAGAAAGGGTCAAATAACACCCCACAAAACAGGTGTCCAGTTTTGTTTAGAAACATACATGTAGTTGAAACTTTAAAAATCTTTCCCTCTGGTGAGCGATTTCAGGGCCATCATGGCCCTCTTGTTAAATAATTACCCACCCCCATACACACACTTCTCAATACATGTAATGTTCTTTTTCGCTCAAAACAACATTTAAAAACCAAACCAAACATTTAATTCGATCTACGTTGAATCCATCCTCAGTACTTTCAGTAGTTTGAATATCTGGTTTTATATGCAGCGCCAACTATATGGCAAGTTCGGCTGAAGTGCATTATGCCTTCGGCGTTCGGCTAAAATATGCTTGTTGCTATGGGCTTACCGCATTGGGTCGTGTGTCGTTGGGACATGTGTTATTGAAGAAACTTCAATGTAAGAAGGACTCCCATCTTGACATGCAATAATTTTTTAGCAAACTGTTCAATACCACAATGCAGGATGCATTTATCATGAAGCAAACTGAAATGCCACAATGCATGATGCATTTACCATGAAACAAACTGAAATGCCACAAAGCATGATGCAATTTTGGCGTTGATTGTCCTCCATACTATAAAGTAGATTGTACTTGTGCCATTGATGCATATTTATGATCATTAATTTATTAGTTCATCTGAGCAAAATGTACTGATGGTGAAGTACTGTGATTGCTCTCCGCACAGTGTGGCTGCCTCAAAGCTGTCTATCCACACTTTCTCCAAACAACATTAAAAAACTATGACTAGCAATTGGAAATTAGAGACCATTAGAGACTATAAACTAGATTTTGAAATAAGTGTTATTTATCAATATCAACTGTGTACAAAATTGATTTTCCCTGTGATATCAAATAACAAAAGCAGGTCCAGTTTTCTGTATAACTTTATAATTCAGGGCTTTTTCTCTCTTAATTGGGAAGGGGCCTTAGCCTGCGGATTTTGGGAAGAATTATCGCTAAAATTGCTGATTTGGGAAACAAAAAAGCTGGTGTAAGTTTGGATTTTTGGGAAAACTGCATGATATTAAAGAAATTTTCAATTGGGAAGGGGCCTTTTACAGGCCTCTGTTATAGAAAGTGAAAAAAAACCTGTAATTCTTCTTTTGAAACCCATATAGTGAGAATTAAAAATGTTTTGATAGATCAAAATTAGAAAACACTAACATTTCGATACTGATTTTTCAAGTGGAATTTCCATCATTCATTGTTGAATGATATAATAGTCCATTCTGATTCAGTATAAAAGGGGATAAGTTGCTATAGTAATTTGACATGGACAAACAGTGCAGAGCCTGGACCGTGGTCAGATAACAAAGAGATCTCCTAGAAACCTTCTGATCTAGGTCTACACGTAGTTTTCATGTATCAATGCACTGGTTTCCGTAATTTACCAAGACTGCTTATATGAGATTTTATCTAATTAAAATGCTGTGCAACAAGCATTGGGGTTTCTATTCGATATGTGACTATTAACACCCTTTACTTCAGTCCACCTTTCTGCACCTTTGCAAATAGAGTAGATCCAACTCAGATGGCTCTGGCATGAGCTGTCTGATCAGGATCTGTTCTTTTTACGTATGCAGTAATATATATATACATGTATGATTCATTGATTCTACAGTTTCTATCATGGCCAAAAATTATTGTATTCATATGCCATACTGTAAACATTTCTTACATAAATATGCATGGTGCCATTATGATTTGTCAAGAACATGGACATTATGGATGGGGCTAATTTATAATTTAATTATATACTAAGTGAAGATAAATATGATGAGCCTATCAGTCCAGTAATTGCTACACAACTTTTTCAAAAATATAGGACCGTCATTGTTCTTAAATGTTGATGTATCAAATTGTAATTTTTCAGGGCATTAATCCGGCAGACCTTAAGACTGATGTTAGTGGCATATGATTAATCATGGTGGCAAGTAATTCAAGACAAATGTGTCCATGAATTTGCACAAGATTCAATTTTGACGACCAACATTCTCTTGAAGACCCTGCTAAATAGTGTTACCAGAAATGTAAGTATTTTGTTTATCATTTTCATATAAAAATTCAAACCTAAATAAAAAATAAAATAGTTGATATTATTTATAGCTTGTTTTCACGACAAAAGAGGTGCCAAACTGAATTATTACAATTGTCCTAAATTAGTCATTGTCGCCCTTCGGCATTCATATATTTATTGGAATCAGGTTGTCGGTCAGTAGAAACGATGTTGTTCATACTTCAGTTTTTCACAAATTTTGGCTGAAACTTTATCCTACTATCCTACCATTGGAACTTGCGCCTGCAATTTTCCTTATGATTTAGACACACACATGAGGATATAGAAAGGTCAGTGAAATTTTGGAAAGACTGCGATTGAAAGATGCAGAAAATGTTCCAGAACTTTTGCCATCAGTATAGAACTGTTGAAGGATATGATAGACTGCAAATCTTGGATATTACCTGCTTTACATAAAGTGGAACAGATTTCGTTTTATAATCGTTACATTATAAATGTTCATGTAATCATCTAATGAGTGGTGAACAAGTTATATAATTGTAATAGAATCTGTTACAGAATGCCCCCCCCCCCCCATGAAATGGACAACAGGTATTGATGAGTAAAATATCTAAATATTCACCAATCACAGGACATGACAAGTTTACCATGGCAACCAACGCTTTTTATACGCCCACCTAATAAAGGTGGTCGTATATTGTCGTGGCCCCGTCCGTCCGTCCGTTCGTTCGTTCGTTCGTTTGTTCGTTCGTTCGTTCGTTCGTTCGTCCGTCAACATTTTGTTTGTCCGCTGTTTTCTGGGAAAACTGTTTGACAGATATTAATGAAACTTCACACAAATGTTTAATGCATCAAGATCTGAAGCTGAGTTGATTCTGAGATTCATTTGATTTTTCATTTCAGAGTTATGGCCCTTGTCCTTAAAAATATGCAAATAGTTTGTCCGCTGTTTTCTGGGAAAACTATTAGACAGATATTAATGAAACTTCAAAAAAATATTTAATGCATCAAGATCTGAAGCTGAGTCGATTCTGATTTCATTTGATTGTTGTTTCGGAGTTGTGGCCCTTTTACTTAAAAAATAATGCAAATATATGCAAATAGTTTGTCCGCTGTTTTCTGGGAAAACTATTTGACAGATATTAATGAAACTTCACACAAATATTTAATGCATCAAGATCTGAAACTGAAGCGATTCTGAGGATCATTTGATTTTTGGTTTCAGAGTAATGGCCCTTGTCTTTAAAAAATAATGCAAATAGTTTGTCCGCCGTTTTCTGGGAAAACTATTTGGGAGATATTAATGAAACTTCACACAAATGTTTAATGCATCAAGATCTGATGCTGAGTCGATTTTGAGGTTTATTTGATTTTTCGTTTCAGAGTTATTGCCCTTTTACTTAAAAAATAATGCAAATATATGCATATAGTTTGTCCGCTGTTTTCTGGCAAAACTGTATGACAGATATTAATGAAACTTCATACACATGTTTAATGCATCAAGACCTGAAGCTAAGTCGATTCTGAGGATCATTTGATTTGTTGTTTCGGAGATATGGCCCTTGCACTTATAAACAAATAATGCAAATCTATGCAAATATGAGGATGGCCATAACTTTTTCATTTGAAATGATATTTACTTCAATTTTTTTGTATGGTTAAACCTTAATGTGAACTTTCACATATATTGCGGGGGATTTGATATGTCATTTTATTCTAAAGTTATGGTCCTTGAACTTCGTGTGTTCGTTGCTTTGTTAGTCGGTCAACTTTTAGTTTGTCTGTTGTTTTCTGGGAAAACTATTAAAATCATATAAATAAAACTTAACACAAATGTTTTAAGCAACACAATTTGAAGCTGAGTTTATTTTGAGGTTCATTCAGTTTGTCTTTACAGAGTTATGGCCGTTGCACTTTACAAAAATCTGCAAATATGAGAATTAGCTTTAACTTTTTTTTTTAAAAAAGATATTCACTTCAAATTTTTTAAAAATAGTATCACCTTAATATTGAAATCAAGATCTGAAGCACAGGTTTGAAAATGTCAACACTTATAAGGCATGTTGAATCAGAAAGTTTGCAAGTGGGCGTATTATGTACCGTATGCGGTACTCTTGTAAACATCTGCCTTTAAGTTCAGAGTACCAATATACCCCTACTTACCAATTTTTACAATAAAGAAAATATTCCAGGGAATTAATATAATAATACACAAATACTTGCATTGCTCTGATCTAATATTTCGACCACTAAGGGTCTTTACAAAGATTATCATGATAATCTTTTAAAAAGGCCCTTAGTGGTCGAAATATTAGATCAGAGCAATTCAAGTATTTGTGTACCAATTTTTAGCAAAATCTAATAATATCTTATATCATCCAATCAGAGGCCACCACTCCATTACCATGGTAATTAACTATTTCTAAACACTTACTATTGAGTTTGGGATACCTGAATATTCAGTGAATACCCCATCATACCAACTTTCAGCAAACTTGAACATTATCTAAATTTTCACCAAGCAGAGCTCACCTTTCGGTTACTAAGGCAACATTTTAATGAACCTAAAGTTGAGTGCACACCTGCAAATAACCAGCAATGTTCATGTGAAGTTTCATTAGGATTTGACTATTAATGCTTACTGAGCCATGGACAAGTTCACGGCAGAAGAATTTGAGCAATTAAGAATAAGAATCGGAAGAAAGAATAATAATTAAAAGAATAAGAAACGGAGTATATGTAAATGCTTCAAATTGGGAAAAAACACATATTTTTGCCATTGGGAATATAGCCTATAAACGGCCACACACACACACACACCACACATACACTTTGTTTGGGGGATGTAATTTCTTTATTTAAATGTTTCTCACACAGTCATAAATGAGTTAATCTGGATCCTTCAACTGAATAATATGCCAGAACTCACCAAAGCAAAGTCTACCAGATTATTCAAAATAGATGTTGAAAAACAAATGAATTATACTGAATAAAGTATAGAACATTGTTTGAAAAGAAGAATTCTTTTACAGACTGCTAGGTATTTGGCAGTAAGATCGAGGGAATAGATGACAGCTTCATAACAGAACCACAAAGGATCTTGGACATATTGCCCCAGCAGAGGAAGACAAGTGATTTTGATACTCCAGAGGTTTTACCAGAGATTCAGGAACTCATACAGAGGAAAACTTGGGTTACATGCTTGAAGGGTAATTCATGTTTATATTGGTTTGCTTGTTGCATATGACTGATCATTGTTACATATTTCCAAAGCACATTTGGAATCTTTACTTTTGATGCCTTTGCAGAGTAGACCCAGATCAGATGGCTCATACAGAAGCGGTCTGATCATGGTGTGCTCTTTTTTGTATACAAAATAAACTAAATATAAACTATGGTATACAGTCCTGCCATAGTTAAATATTCCATTGTGTTTTCCCTTTCATATAAACACCTGTTCACGCATTTGCAAATAGAGTAGACCCCAATCAGATAGCTCCTATAGGGGCCGTCTGGTCAGGGTCTGCTCTGTTTGTTTATGATATGATATAGATCTCATTCTTCAGTTTCTGCCCGAAATGTTCACATGCCATTATAAAAATAATCTAATTAATATTCATAGTGTCATTATTTCTTACATAAATATTCAAACTGGGAAAAGGTTAATGCTGTTATAAAATCCAAGTAATTAATATTCCTGCACATTTCCTGTGGATGGTGGTCCATGCTTTTTGAAAGGAAATGGCAGAAACATAATAAATAGTCGTCACACTTTTCCTTTATAAACACCTTTGCCACACATTTGCAAACAAAGTAGACCCAGATCAGACAGTTCTATAGGTCTTAAAAACCATCTGATCAGGTTCTACTCTGTTTGCATAAAATTGACATGATATAGATCTGATTCTATGGGTTTTGTCAAAAAGTAAAAATAAAACCATTGAAAAGTTATAAAAATTGAGCTAATAAATATTCATGATATCATTATTTCTTACATGAATGTGAAACAGGGAAAGGGGTAAATACCTTAGACACAGTGGAAATTTCTCTGCGCCATTCACTTTCACTAATACAAAAATATAGTCGTGATGTTTGCCTACTGTGGAACCATGTAAGACTGCTTCATATATGAAATTGAACTTATATTTTTAGAATTATTGCGTTTTACTTAGGTTGATTTGAGTGTAGTCCGATGTTTATATCAGTTTTGCCAGATAAATAATTCCTCATATTATCCTACCAATTTGACCTGAGACTCATGCATATTTCGTGTATTATCGTCGGTAATCTTCGAATAAATTTCCGAAGGTATATAAGAATGCGCTATAAGAATACAGTAAACCCCCTCTAATGCGACCAGCAAAAAGGGATATTATTCACAGTGTCAAAGGCAGGTGGTAGCTTAATACAGGACGAAAGTAATGCAGAAAGCTCCTGTAGGAACTTTCTGCATAACGTTTGACCTGCATTAAGTAAGCACCTACTTATAAAGACCGCCATGTTTATTAATTAAGTGATCGCATTAGAGGGTTTTACTGTACACTCCTCGTGGAACATGATTATTACGGGCTTTTGGTTTGCTATTTTTGTCACAGACGAACAATTCCGATAAACACACCGAAACTTAATCAAGTCTAAGGTCAAATTGGGAGGATAATACCAACTAAACCTAAATGATAACAATAGTTGATTATTAACCATTTCCCTGTTCTACATTCATTCCAAAATTCAAAACCTACCGAATACTCATGGACAAAATAGTTATAATGGAAAATGGAAGTCTTTCACCAGCATCGAACAAACTTAAAAGCATCAGGTGTTGATTATGTAATAGATACAGTACGAGTCTTACTACCAAAGTGTCTTCTTACAACCGTTATCAGGACAGTTTGTTCGCATGACCTCAGACAAGTGTCCGAGGCGTAGCCGACATGGTTGTAAGAAGACACTTTGGTAGTAAGATGAGTACATGTATCTTACTTGTACGACAGTACGTTGTAGACTTTTAATTTTGATTAAAAATGAATAAAAATGAATATTTCACAAATGAGTACAAAATGTTTTCCCCTTGGTTCACCCAATTCAAATCCTAGGTAGATAGGTTTTAAACACAAGAATCACGTGCGTACAAAAGTGTCCACTTACAACCGTTATCAGGACACTTTTTCAATAGCTTTGCTGGGGGTCTGCCGTACAATAAAAACTATTGGCCTTTCTCTCAGTTTGATAATACAGTGCTCCCTCCCTACGACGGCCCTCTCAATAACGATTCCCTCCTTACAACAACGCATGTCACTGTTTCCGAAACAACATGGCTCCAGAGACAACTTTTTTCCATCGTATTTTCTGTATGCCTCCATCAAACCCTATGTTGTGGCCACTCTTTAGAATCGTCACTTTGTGACGATACTAAAGAGTGGTCACAACATAGGGTTTGATAGAGGCATAACGGTTTCAGTTCTCGAAATACACCTTATCTGGGAATCTGTAAACAAGCTAATTATGTTTGATTTCCCCTCCCTATAACAACTCCCTCTGAACAACACATACAATCTTCGTACCCCAAAGGATGTCGTTATAGAGAGGGAGCACTGTAAATACAATTTTCAAGATTTATCTATATTATAATCTATGAATATGGCACCTCTTCATTTAACCCTTTCCCTGATATAAATGTGTTTTCCCACATTTGTAAACAGGTCAGACCTAGATCATACGGCTCGTAGATGAGCCATCTGATCAGGATCTGCTCTGTTTGCCAATGACATTTGATATATCTGTTACTTTAGTTTCTAAAATGGCTACAATGGTCCACCTTTCATGTTTCATTATAACTATTTTGTTAATGAATATTCAGTAGGTATTGAAATTTGGAATAAACATTGAACAGGGAAAGGGTTAAGACTTACTGATAAAAAATGAGCAAGACATAAAGAATCAGTTTCATATGGCATCTTACGGCTTTGGCCATGTCCTCAATATTGACAATGTATATAGACCCTCTTTATAAATGACAATTTTCATATTTCTACTTAAGGTTTTGAACAGCTCAGTAACCAAAAATGGACAGGATACATTTTGTGTCTATCTTTAACTAGACTCTTTAATACTTTTGTTTTTAGTAAAATGAACATTATCAGAGCTACAGGTAAAAGTGCATATGCATGTACCTAATTACTAAAATCATAATTTCTCCTCCAAACCCTATACTGTGACCGCTCTTTGGAATTGTTTCTTCAAGGCGGTTTTAAAGAGTTGTCTCAGTATAGGGTTAAATGGAGAAATAACAGAGCTATTCTTGAAAATAATTCGGATTAGGCATCGTATCAGGGCCTCTGATTAACGTTTTCCATGAAGGTAAACCAATGAACCTGATTTTTAGCTCAGCTGAGCCTTTGGACGCGATCCGTCCGGCGTCCGTCGTCCGTCCACATTTTCAAACGACATCTCCTCTGAAACTACTGACCCGATTTTAACCAAATTTTGTCAGAAGCATCAGTGGTTAGGGGGAACGAAATATTGTTCACATTATGACCCCGGGCCAAAAATGGCCCCGCCCTAGGGCTTATCATTTTGTCATAGGAAAATCTTTAAAAATCTTCTTCTCTGAAACTGTAAGGCCTAGACTTTTGATATTTGGCATGTAGCATGATCTTATGGTCCTCTACAAAGATTGTTCAAATAATGACCCCAGGCCAAAAATGGCCCCGCCCAAAAGCGTATCAGTTTTTCATAGGAAACTCTTTAAAAATCTTCTTCTCTGAAACTGTAAGGCATAGACCTTTGATGTTTGGCATGTAGCATGGTCTAATGGTCCTCTACAAAAATTGTTCAAATTTTGACCCTGGATCGAAAATGGCCCCGCCCAAGGGCTTATCAGTTTTTCATAGGAAAATCTTTAAAAATCTTCTGAAACTGTAAGGCCTAGACCTTTGATGTTTGGTATGTAACATGATTTAATGGTCCTATACAAATATGTAGCTTGGCTTGTGGACTTCTGCTAAGAATGTTCAACTTACGACCCTGGCCTCTGTCCAAAACTTGGCCCTGCCTTGGGGCTTATCAGTTTTTCATGGGAAAAATATGAAATATTATTTTTCTCTGAAACCGTTAGGCTTAGACCTTTAATTAATGGTATACTGCTTTGCCTGTACAAATGATGACTTCTTGGTAAAAAATGGCCCGCCCCTGGGGTTATCTCAGGTGAGCGCTTCAGAGCCTCATGGCCCTCTTGTCTTATAGAGTAGGATACACACACAAACACACACAAAACACATCACACACGCATGAGATGAAACTTCGAAGGATCTCCCACTTTTAGAATGTATTTACTAAGTGCTTATATGGTGGCTGTAAAAAGTCACCCCATACTTTATTCTCAGTGTTGTATTTTCTGGTCCTTTGGGATCATTAGTTTTGATGGTATAAGTTTTGAAAATTCATATAAACTGCTGTCCTAGCCGGTGCTAGGGGACGTGAGTAGTGTTGCACTTTTAATTACTACTTATGAACAGACTCAATAAAACCAAGTCTGCAATTTTCTCTTTTAGCATTGCTACGTTTGCTTTCGAAGGATCTCCCACTTTCAGAATATATTTCAAACACCAACAAACATACAAGTACAAAGACGCAAAGGGCCACAAGACAAACATTAAAGTAATATTATTATAAAAGTTTATGTCTGATTCATATTTCTTTATAACTATCACAGCCTTTGACATACAAATGCAGGGCTCAAGCAAGAGGGAGATTTGGGAGAAAAAGTTTCCCTAACTCTGCTGACTTCTCCCTGTTTTGAGCTGAGGGAGAAGTTTTATTATATAGGAAGGTATAAAATCAGGACCAAATTTAACTTCTCCCTCAATATCACTGAACTGCTCCCTAATGGAGAGCTGCAGCTTGAGCCCTGCAAATGTATAACTATGAACCATTATTTGTCATCATATGTTGATAACGTAGTGCAAGTACAATGTACCATAACACAGACACACATTTATTAGAGTTATGGTCCTTTGTGAATTTATAAAAGTTTCATTTCTTGATAAAACATGCTGAACTATTTGTATTAGTTTAATTTTATTTCTAATTCTTAGGTGTTTTATCTTTCTTACAGGTACGTCCAAGCAGAAAAAGGAGGGCAATGGATATAAGACTACTAGTGTTTCTAATGGAATCCTATATTTGCTGCCTTATCCCTGAAAGACTATATATCGTGATATTTCTTCATTCATCAATATTACTTGTTCTTCAATGAATTGCCAAGACAGTCTGGGTTTATATAATTACAACTACTGTATCAAAGCCAGTTGAAAAGTCAACTTCAACACACAGCTTCTAAGCTCACTGGAGCACAAAGTGCTCAGGATGAGCTTTTGTGATCGCCTGATATCTGTGGTCCGTTGACCACTGTCGTGCGTCATCAACAATTTGAACCTTTAAAACTCTTCATTTCTGAATCTACAGGGCTCTCAGCTTTCATCTTCGGCACATAGCATCACCTGTAGGTCCTCTACAAAAGGTATATAAATTATGCCACTGGAGTCAGAATTGCCCCCCCCTCCATAGAAACATATAGTGAAAACTTCTCCTGAAACTGGAATGTTGTCGGGTTTCATATTTGGCACATAGCTTCATGTTCAGGGATTCTACAAAAGTTATATAAATTATGCCCCTGGGGTCAAAATTGGCCCTGCCCCAAGAATGGCTAGTTTTTTTAAGCAGACTGTTGTTCCAGTTTTCTGTTACAGACTGCTTGGTTCATTAGTTAGGCATAGGGAAAACTTTAAAAACCTTTTGCCAAAAACTACATGTCCCAGAGCTTAGATATTTGGTGTATAGATTTTTTAGTATACCTTTATGAATTTTGTTAATATCATAGTTCTGAGGTTAAAATTGGCCCTGCCCAAAATAGACTTATACAGTATATTGGTTTCCCTTTAACCACCAGCTAGCCAGCTAGCCAGCTAGTGTATTGGAGAGGTCAAGCTTAAGTTCACCTGTTCTATACTCTAGCTGTTGTCTTCTTCAGAATTATTGTCTGTTTGTTCACACTGTTAATACATATCAATCTTACAAATAACCCTCTTGTACCAACCACATAATTATGAAGTTACATATGTATCAGATCAGAATCCAAACTGTGTGCTAATTTCAGTCAAGTCATGCTTAGCACTGATAGGGTTATAACACTGGGTTTCTGTTATCTGTTAGAAATGTCTGCTGAAATATTAACACTGTCAATGGCCCCCTTGTTTTATATCTATAGAAACATATTGTGAAACCTAAATAGTAATCTTCTTCTTCTCTGCTTTCATATTTGGCACATAGCATCATCTTGAAGTCCTCTACAAAACATATGTGAATTATGCCCCAACGGTGGCCAGATTTCTACAGGAACATAGAGAAAACTTTGAAAATCTTCTCCTGATTGTCTGGTGAGCGATATCAGGGCCATCATGGTCCTCTTCTTGTAAAACTTTAAATGTTGTAGAAAGTTCTTTAATGCTGATGATGACTCGAAGTGCAAAGAACAGTTTCCAGTGGGTGACAATGGATCGCATGACACTATTTGCTTGTTCTAATTGATCTTGTTCTTTTCATTTAGCTCCAAATCAGACGAGCATTGTCACCACATGTGGCTATTATTAACCCTTTTACCTGATGAATATTCACGTTAGAAATAGAGATATTATAAATGTTTATTAGCTGATGTTTTATAATGGAACAGGAACACACACAAACAGCAGACCCAGGTAAGGCACCTTTAACAGGGTCTGCTGTGTTTGCAAATGCGTTTATGTGAGGTAAAAGTTGGAACTAATAAAATTGAATTTTTGTTAGTCCATCTAACAGATAGGTATGACTGACATTTACTTGTTTAGTCTGCTCGATCAAAGGGTGGGCACATTGCTTTTGCCCTCTCTGTGTGTGTCTGTTTGTCTGTTGGTTTGTCCCCAACTTTAACGTTGGCGATACTTTTTTGTAGCCAATGCACATACATACTTCAAACTTGGCATGCATGTGCAATTTATGGAAGTGAACATTTTAGGGGTGACATATTAAAGTCAAGTCATATATCAAGGTCAAAGGTCAAATTCATATTGGCCCCGGGGGCATAGTGTTTCTTGTTTTGCAATCTTGATACAGACTGTTTGCTTATATTGCTATGTATTTTACCATTCTTGTAATATTCTTACTTGTTAGTAAAAGATAAAGAAGTTTGTATAAATAAAATAATAAATAATTTAAATCTGTATTTGTTCTCATATTTTCCCATGAAATGATTTATTCAGTCATTTGAAGTTGTTATTAATTTTATTTGTTGGTACATTGTGTTAAAGTGATTGAAACTGTTTAGTAAGCCTTACACTAAAAACATTTTCCGACTATGATTGACCCTGTCAGCAAGGCATACAAAGTATAAGTTTTTGGCTGGCAAAACCGTTTAAATTACACACAGTCACATTTGCAATATTCAACCAGCCGAACAAAGTATCAGTGTTCAGCTTGCAAAACTCTTCAACACTTATACTTTTTTTCGAAAGTTTGTTCAGTTTGCAGAACATTGCTTGTATTGCTGCTACTGAACCTGTTCGGCCAGTTAAACACTGATGCTTTGTTTAACCGGCTGACCATTTTGTAAACCCGATCGCACTTGTTTGGCCAGCTTATCAAAGCCAAACCTGTTCCGACAGCGACTTTGTTTAACCAGCTGAACATTTTGTAACTGTTTTGTTCAGCTACTTTAACCCTTTCCCTCATATAAATGAATTTGCAAACAGTATAGGAACTGTCTGATCAGGGTTAGTACTGTTTGCTAATGGAAATTGACAGACCTGTTTCTTTAGTTTCTAACATGGCTACAATTTTTGTACCTTCAATATTTCATTATAACTTAAACTATTTTGTGCATGTGCTGGTCTAACATTGCTGGTGCTGATTGAATTTGTTCGGCCAGCCGAATACTGATATTTTGTTCGGCCAGCCGAACATTTTCTAACTGTGTTTGAAGCTTTTCGGCCAGCTTTATAAAGCAAGGTGCTTTTCATATATTTTGTTCGGCTGGCCGAACATTGCTGATGTCACTGAAGTAGCATGACCGGGGTCATAATACTATAAAATATATAGACCCCTAGGTCGAGTTACTACGATAAAAGGATTTGATCACAATATTATCAGGCGGTCTTTATATTATGGCAAAGAAGTCACTATACATTATAGTAAAATGGCATTTGGGTCATAAAACTATATGATATATCGACCCTGTGGTGGATGTATTTTGCAAGGGAGTCACTATACTATGTAGTAAAATGGCATGGGTGTCATAGTACTATATTATATATCACCCCTCCATCGTGGATGGATTTTCGCAAGGGAGTCACTATATTTTATAGTAAATGACCAGGGGTCATAGTACTATAAAATATATAGACCTCTCGGTCAACCTACCACGATAAAAAGAGTGGGTCACAATACTATAAAGCGGGTCATTATACTATGGCAATTATACTATGAGTCACTATACTTTATAATATTAAAATGACCGGAGTCATAGTACTATATAATAAATCGACCCCCGATCTACTACGGGGCTCACTTTTCCTCATAACACCGGCAGGCGACACGTGTGTGCGGTGTTCGGAGGAACACCTTTCTAGTTTATCATATCAAGTTACCATCTGATCAAACAAACTGCAAAGAAAATAAGTCAGAATATCATTTAAGAGATCATTTCTGACCAATTCATCCTTGCTGAGTTATTGCATATGCCCTCTGATGGGAGAGCGGTTATGCCCATAGGCATAAAAAGGAGGGTTGGGACTCTGACATTAAAGGGTGTGTTTCGCTTCGCATAGGGTTGAATGCCACTGTGAAAAACACAAATAACTGGAATCAGTCACGCATAGAAAGCTGTGCAGATGCAGAGTGTTCTTTTCATAAACGAAGAGCCCGATCATAGTTAAAGTATTTGTCACCCACCACCAATGACAATTCGGCCATATTCGCTTTAACCTGAATTAAACAGAGTGGCGGTTGGAGGTGTTATGATTATTTGCATTCAGAAAAACTCCGAGGTGGCCTATACAGTATGAAATATGTGACTTTCACTTTAAACTTCTGTTATGTTTTACGTGCCTGTTCTTTTCTTCATAATAATGCTTTATATGGACTATGTGAACTATGCACACTATGCCGTTTGTATATGTATTGAAAGTGTATATCTTATATACAGGCAGTAAAATGATTTATTCTATCTTAATTAACATTCTGCTAGATGACATATCCCTAATAAATATTAAGACCCTTCACTTATTCCGTCTCTAAAATAGATATCTGACAAAACTCGTCGGCTTGAATCTTATAACCTGATGTAAAAATAAATATTTTATGAATTCAGGTCAATCGACAAGTAACTCGACGTCTCATCCATATAAATACAATAAAATATAACTTTGTTTATGTGGTAAGCCGCTTTACGTATGAAATGTTTCATTTACTTCTGAAGACAACCACATTTGGAACATTCATAAACAATATACATGTTTGGCCCAGCAGGAAACCCCTTTCACAAAAGCTCCAACCAACCGCAGAAGCAAGTGACAGCTTATATAAGTACATGCTCATAAACACTCGCGCACTAATGCATATACAGTATAACCTTTAACAAATGCCCTCCGTACAGCAAACGCCTCATGAAGTGAATCCAAAAACCTACAGTGAAATTCTCTCTACACCAAACACTCCAAATACAATTGTCGGATTTTCAGGCAGGTGGCAGCTTAATGCAGGATAAAAGTAATACAAACAGTTCCCTTTGTGAGCTTTCTACATGATGTTTGTCCTGTATTAAGCCGCCAAGTGTAATTAAAGGTCCCAAGTATTTCTTTCTGAATGGTGTCGTTAGAGAGATTTGCCAAACAATTAACCTACGAGGAGCAACACTATTTCTTCAACGGCACTATTCAATGTCATCCAAAACATGCTTTGCAGAGGTTATACCGTACAACACATCACAAGTAATACAAATGTCATCGCATTCCCACAATGTCAAGCTGAACACATACATGTTTCATGGAAATTTGTTGAATATTGAAGTTGCAAGAGCTATAGAAAGGTGGTTTTTTTCTGAAAATAGCAACATATTGTTTGAAGTTTGATGAAATTCCGTTGCTAAATGAATCGCTGACAACGGGTGTTACATACATACAAACGAACGAACGAACGAACGAGCGAACGTACGGAACGATTCCTATATCCCCTTCAATTTTCGATGCGAGGGGATACTATAAAGACACATAGAAACAAAACCATGAGTGAAAATAGGAGTATCGCTTTACAACGGCCAGGGGCAAGTCGCAAGCTGGGAATTAAATAAAATAGGTCAGCATTTGATACATTGTGTATTATTGTTGTTAGTAGTAGTATTATTATCATAAAGTATTATATTATTATTATTTTGACATAAAAAGGACCAAAGCAAACATACATATAGGTGAAATAAGAGTGCCGCATAACAACGGTCATGTTCAACTCCAATCACCATTTCACAATAGATCAGATTTTTCGTATAATAGTATTAACCCTTATCATGCTCAATTGCCGTCTGCTTCAAATATATCATCTGCAAAAAATCAAAATCAGATTTTTATCCTTTTAAACTGAAGAAAAATCGAATATGAATTTCAAACAGCTTGGATCCAGATCAGAATCAAAACTGTTTGCAAATATTCGCCAAGTCGCGCCAAGCACGATAAGGGTTAAAGTTACAATAATCACAATCCCAAGTATGAAATTATGTCCACGTGGCATTTAAAAATACCACGTATTCAACAATATATACGTTTAAACTAGAAATACCTTTTTAAAACAAACTTTCCCATTTGTACAGTTGGGCGACTTATATCAGAGCAACCTTTAGGTGACGGTTGACTCCGTTTTCATACCGATTTTTGCATTTTTTTCTTTTTAAAGAATTTTGTTAATTTCTATGAGTCAGGCAAATAATATATCAAACAGATAAGTAAATAAGCAACTTTTTTTATATTAAAGTATAGAACATATTTCTGCAATAAATTGATAAATACGATATATACAATGTACCCGAATGATTAAGTTTCAAATATACAAAAAAAAGATGAATTGTTCATAATTTTATTTATTGAAACAATACAACAAAATCTTCGATACAGGTACATTTTAAGAACATACTCTACCATATGCATTTATTTCCAACAATATTCAAGACGTTTAAAAAAAGTTAGAAGTAATGTATATTTAGGCGACACTAAATTTTACCTGTGGGCGACAGCTGTCGCCCAAAGGTTGCACTGATGTACCCCGAAGGTTGGAATTATATATATATATATATATATATATATATATATATATATATATATATATATATATAAAGTCTCAACTATATGTTAGAATGCGAAAGGTAGTATGCCTTTAAGATACATATCGTATAAACGAAACTGTGATTGCAATTTGTTTGAAACCAGACGAAATGCCAAGATACCAACTGTCTTATACTGACATCCAACATGTTTGGAAATATTATTGACATATAGATATACCAATACGAAACTCTCACTGCAAAACTCTATATCTAGTATAGTGTAATAAAAAGCCATGACGTTCTAACGCAAGATATTCATGATTTTCAATGCACTGTAAGTGCCGTAATGTAGTTACTTATTCTTTCATTTTTCTATCAGAACTATCAATTTCGTTTAAGCAAGACAATATCTGCGATACTTTTTGAGTACGACAGGTACTCAAATTACACATACTAACATTGCAACTATAGAAATTTGAAATATGAATTATATGTATTATAGTACAGTAATGAAATGCAACATCGTTCAAATGAAGAATATCCATGAAATGTTTATATTGTGCTGTATAAGTTTCGCATTTCACAGTACTATAGATATTACATTATATCTATAGTATCATTATATTATAGTATTACATTATATCAATATAAATAAAACATCTGGCGGGGATACCTTTATTTAAACTTCTCTGATGTTGGAACGTCCATAAACAAGTTTAAAACCCCACTGGTAGTTTTGCCACTGACCGCTCCAAGGCGGAACTCTCCTTCCACCCCCCTTATATTTGTTATGTCTTTGTGCGTCTCGTTTATTATGTGTTTTGATAGGCATGTATATTTGCCTTACTTTCTTGTCATGGCGCTGTTCGGTCGGGTGTGTGTTTTGTTTATGGTGTTTCCTGCATGACTCATACTTGCACTTTTATGTTTTCCATTTTCCTCCTATTGTATGTTTGTTTTATCTTTGTGCGTCTCTCGTTGTTTTTTCTACTTATGTACATTTGCTGTTTCTTTGTGTTGCTGTTCGGGCGAGTGTTTGTTCTGTATGTGGTGTTTCCTGCACGACTCATTTTTGTACCTTTACTTATGCCTTTGTACTTGTTCGTTTGTTGGTGTGTGTGTATGTGTGTAGTTGTTGTTGTTTTTTGTGTGTGCGGTTGTGTGTGTATCTCACTTATTTTCTATCGGTGTTATAGTAATGGTTGCGTCTTGTGTGTGGCTTTTCTGCTTGACCTTCTGATCCTTTGAGATCATGAATTTCAGTACTTCTTGTTCTGAAAATTGAATACCGCTTAAGCCGGTGCTAGGGGGCGTGAGCAGTGTTGCACTTTCAATTACTGTTCATGAACAGACTCAATAAAACCGAGTCTGCAATTTTCTCTTTTTGTGTTGCAATTTTTGTTCTCAGGGGATCACCTCCCTTCAGAATTTACTATTGTTCATCTAAGCCCAGACTGTAAACTATAGTAATCTGAAATATTAATCATAGTATAGTTATGAAGTTACCTTGCATTCTAATTAATAATGTGTATGAAATTTATTTATTTCGTTTTATAATTTTTTTTAAATACTGGTTACCTCTCCTTGAAATATTTTTGCCAAAAGTAACTTCAGTAAAACCCTGATAGTTGGAACATTAAAACAATCATCGTTATCGGTATATAAGACAGGTTACAGATTAATACAGAGTGAGTGCATGACTTCACTCCTGAATTTAACAGTCACCTATCTAAAATGCACCAATTCTTCATTACTTAGATAACGAATTATTGAGTGTTTCATGTAGCTCGTTTAAGAAAGCATTCACGTCAACAGAGTGTTCATAAATGTATTTTTGTATTTTACTTGAATGTCAACCATAAATGCCTTAGCTGGCATTTTTTGTACATTTGATTACAATATACCCAGTGTGTCAAATTGTAACAAGTATATACGAGTCGTACAGTCAACTCACATCAAACTCTTTCTGGAACCTGTCAGTGTCGGGGCTCAACACCAAGTCAGACAATGTTTCAATCATAACAGCATTGGCTGGAATCTGATGTATGTCAGTAATGTTGTAATAACTTTCTTGGTCATCTGTAAATACACAGGATCGTAGTTTATTATATGACGAAACCAAAGGGTAAAACCTACCAAAATTGATTTTACTTATTTATTAGGATATGTAATGGAAGACACGACATTTGCAAATGATAAATATCATACATATTAATGCAAACTTATCTGGTATTTTCTATATAAACAATTGTCAACATTAGATGAATTTATTGACAAGAGCTATAATAATTTGATTATCAATGATCGGTGTTAAAAAAAGTTACATCCTGTCTCGGATGTCAAACTTAGTTTTTTAAATCCAGACATGATTATTCACAGAGCAATGTAGTTGTCAAATGACATTCTATTCCAAAGATGTTTAATATGGTTATATGGTTAAGTAATGTTAAATATTTAGAAAAACAGAAGGTGATGTGGTAGTTTCGCAAAAACAGATGTCAATAAAATAACTGACCGTCTATCATATCTTCATTGTTTTCATAAATGGTATTTTCTTTGTAGATGGCATTCGAAAATGCTGGAATTGTTAGTGATTCAGCTCTTGATGTAGTATCCGGGTCATTTGCTTTCGTCCGCCTATAAAATATAAAAGCAATTTGATTATTTGCAGTTGTTCGGACAAAATTAATATATCACACTAGACTTAGTAATATCATAATTTAATTGTCAAAAATTGGTATGTGTGTTAATATTAACAGAACGGCAAACACACCTCAATCTCCCAAGTGCAGAACATTTCCATCATCGGCCATACATGATAGTTAATTATGTTGGAAAAATTATAGTTAACGCTATTGTAATAACCTATAACCTATGGTTGTTGCTATTAACAATGGGAGACATTACCGTTCATTAAATGCACACGTTCTAATATTTACATTCGCCCTGCAACGTCCTTATATAACCTTATTCTAAAAAAAGTTGCATTTTCCCATGAACGTTCATTTCAATACCGGTTTGAGTCGGTTCTCCTTTTCCCAGAATTCCGCTGTGTAAGCGCGGAGTAATACTGTACTGACCCAGTTATGACCTATTTTAAGATTTATCAATGGGGAATCGATACGTGACAATGTGTTTTGCCGTTCAAGCGGCCCTGAAAATTTGAAATGTGGCATCTTCTTACTGAGAATTATCGTTTGAATACATAATATTGCCAACTTTAACAGCCGTGGGGTATCAAAATATATTATCAAGTAATGAGTGAAGCATAAATAAGTCAATGTCCTTACCGTTAACAAAGAAAAATCCGAGAATAAAATCCAACGCTGTGACCCGCTTTCGATCAAGCACGGCGGGTGAGTAAATTAGCTTCGACACCGCGACCTACATTTAAGAAGATGCTTTAATACCAACATTTCGTAAATATATATGATTTGAAATATCTCGATAATCTTTTCTTTAAACATAGCTGGACAATTTACTGATTAAAATCTTGTATTCATTCTATATTTATAATATGTGTTTGGGACTATTTTTCATACCATATATAGAGATCCTACTACGTTAGAAACGAACCTGGCAACGACCTAGACAGCGGCTATTACGTGACCGGTATATAATATTTAAAACAAATCCGTTGAAATATAAGAAATACAATGGAATATAAATATAAGAAATAAATGACGTGCTTCCGGTGTTCATGAGGTTTATGCAACGCATAGCTTTACGAGCAAAGATTCACGTGAAGCCCTTCGGGCTTCACTAACTTTGCTCGTATAGCTATGCGTTGCATAACCTCATGAACACCGGAAGCACGTCATTCATTTCTTAAATATTCCAGTTCTATTGGGTTGTTATAATTAGATTTATAAGAATGTTATTCATATATTATAATCTCTTCAAATTGTTGTCAAAGCAGTATATACTAAATTTTTACAATCCTGACAAGGGTAAATAAACTATCATTATTCTCGGTTTACACTGATTACAATATACAGTAAAACCCCTCTAATGCGACCACTTAATGAATAAACATATCTGTCTTTATAAGCAGGTGGTTGCTTAATGCATGGCAAAAATAATGCAGAAAGCTCCTCTAGGAGCTTTAAGCATTACTTTTGTCCTGCATTAAGCTACCACCTGCATCTAGCACCCAGATTTATACCTCTTTTAGGTGGTCGCATTAGCGGGGTTTTACTGTATTAATGCTATTGTTTTGATGCGTATTATGCTATTAATAACCAAACTGTCAATTATTACCGTCTCCTTATAATAACAAACAACACTATTGCTACTGCGGCTAACACAAGCACTGCTGCACTAACTCCACCACCAATCGCTGCCGGCATATTGTTTGATTTTGCCGCATTTCCATTGGTTACCGCTTTAAAAAGAAAAATGCTACATGTTAGAAATAACTACAGTACCAACTCATATTCTTCCTATTGTTACTGTAAATATGGACTGTAAGATATAAAGAGAAAAAAGATATACATGTACATAATCAGGGATTGGCAGGGACCCATTACAGTAAAAACCTCCTAAACGGGGTTTTAGTAAAGAAGAATCTAGATCTTTTAGGTAGATGACTGCTTAATGCAGTGTGAAAGTTATACAGAATATCTCTTCCTTAATCTTTGCTCTTTATGTCCACTGCTGTTCTGGGTTAATGTGTGTCGTTGATAATGCAGTCGATAATGAAGTTTATCATGCAACGTCACGAAATACAGTCACTTCCTACTAGCATAATATTTTCCACGTCGACGCTGTATTTTGTGAAGTATAGTGCATGTGTACTGACCCAACTGGAATGCAAGTTTGGTTCAGCCAATAGGAGGAAAACAGAAGGACGAAAAAGGCATAATTAAACATAAACATCAAATTAACACATTTTCTCACCATTGTCTCATCTATCTGTCCATATAAAAGGATTAAATCAAGTTTGTTTATGTTGTAAAATTCGATGACGTCACTGCAGGCCAATATGACGTCGCGTAATTCCTACTTGCATGTATTTTCATTCAGGGGACGATACCGCTTTAGCAATAGTTCTGTTTCTTCATTTTCTCCATTTTTCTTGGAGTTGCATAATAAGATTCGCATTTAACAACTTTTCCAACTCGCCAAAATACAGCTCAACTTCCAAACTACTAGCATAGTAATTCTTATATATGTCTTAAATCTAATGTACATATTTATCACATAATCTGCCATGTGGTTGTGTCGAAACAGAGTGCCGTAAATCGCGGAATAACAAATGCAGTTTGAATCCGCCTGTTTTACGCTTTACACAATGGCCGAAACAGCCGACAGGTAGATAGTCTGTTTGACCGTTTTTAACACCTTGTAAGGGTTATGTGATGAAGGAATCTTACATTCGTGTTAATTACACCTTTTTGTCATGAAACTCGTTTACTATAATGAATATTACACTCGTTAAATCTCGTGTCATATTATTATAGGAAACGCTTTTCATAAAAACAAATTAGTAATGAACACTCATATAAGATGCTCTATGTACTATGAGCTATACAGAATATACAAATAGATACAGAGAGTGACGTAGGGACTAAGCAGGCAGGCAGTCAGGGACTAGGATGAGAACTGACCGTTTTAAGGATAAACAAAGGAAATACGGTATATTATGCATATCAGCAATATTTGTACTTTCAATATACATGTACCTGTGCACTGTAGTTCTGTGCCTGATAAAGTTTGGTTTGCAAGACATCTCCGTTCTTTATGTCCGCTGTTGTGCTCGTAACCAGCCTTGCAGTCGGCTAAAAGTGTGTCGTTGAACTTTATTGATACAGTTTCAATTTGTTTGAGATCGTAGAAGAACTGATCTGGTTGTAACTCACCAAGGCTACACTTCAACGCTTCGAAAGAAATGTTTTAATATAGATACAGTATAACATCATATACACCCTATCATCTAACATAATTTGTTCTTTGATTTGATTTTATCAGGTTTTACGTCGCATTAACAGTATTTTAGTCGTAAAGAGAATAAGAAATATAAATATAGAGAGCGGGAACACTAACCAAGCAGACACAAATTCAGGGATTAGGTTGAGACTTTGGCCAGGCAGAGTGAGAATTCGGCGTGGCAAAAAAACCCGAAGAAAGATAGAAGTACTTTAATACATAGCAGAAATATTCAACACATATGTTTTGTGCTTTGAAAATACCAGTACCTGTACATTTTAGTTCTGTGCCTGATAAAGTTTGGTTTGCAAGACATCTCCGTTCTTTATGTCCGCTGTTGTGCTCGTAACCAGACTTACAGTTGGCTAAAAGCAAGTCGTTGAAACTTACTGTCCCATTTTCATTTTCTTCGAGATTGTAGAAGTAGCGATCTGGTTGTAGATCACCTAGGCTACACTTCAATGCTGCAAGGTAAATGTTCTTATAATAGTAACCGTTTCCAACAGTGATACATATAATGACAAAAACAATACGAACTTCACGCGGGTTATTTAAGATTATTGAAGCAGCTATGTCATCTGTCTGTCTACCTACCGATGCAGTTAGGAACTAAAAGGTCCCAGCTATGGTTTTGTTGACATTTGATTGTTATTTGTCCCGTTATATCCGACTCAAACCCATCCATACATATCGGCTTAAGAGACTGACCAGCTTTGAAAAATTCAGTGTCATTCTGATCTTCAAAGTATCCATTTAAAAGAGATGGGACCTCGCAAAGGGCATCTGTATAACATGATAAGAACATGACAAGAGGTAATACAATACATAGAATATACCACCTATCCAAGAACTGTTAAATAAGATACATTATACAGTCATTTATGATCAATCAGAGGGTAGGGAAATTATGCTCATGTTCTACGTACAAATTGAATTGCCGTTTACCCAAAGACAACAGTTGGCATGAATAATAAAGTACAGTTAATTTATGGGGCATTATGCATTCAACAGTGTTTAATTCATGTCTTTATCGTGTCTGCTGTGTGCACTGTGTTTAATTAAATGTCTACATTTGTATTATTAAATATCTCCTCTATGCATTTACCTTTGTTATGATTATATTATAGTAATCTCAATTGATCATTCCAGATCAGAACTTCATAATAATTTGCTGAACAATTTGTTACAATGAATTTGTTTCACCAGAAAACAATGAACAAATAATGCATCAATTACCGCACAAATTACCATCCCCGGTCCAATTACCATCGTGTCCGCAGGTGCGCGAAGTTTCATTATCAGTAGATAGCCGGTATAGTGTTTCATTGCACGCTGCCGTTGCCACAGTACCATATTCATAGACATCCTTGTCGTTATCCTCGAAATGGTCGTTAAGCATGTATGTATAGTATCCACCAGTCAACATTACTGGTCTACTACATTGTATGGATAAGCACTGTGGTAATATGTCCCATTGGCCATCTTCCGTGCAGTTGATTCGGGATACAGTTGCATTGAAACCTTCCGCACATATTACATATACAACAGTTCCACTTCCCAGTGTCCCGGATGTGTAGCCCGTATTGTTCGCAATTTTCAAAGTTCCATTAACGAAATCGTCAGGAAATAAGCATGTTATACGATCGCAAGTAGGCTCGTCTTCGATCCATTGTCCTGATGCTAAACATTGCATTGTGCGGTTTTGCTTAGATTTATAACTTTGCGCACAATCCCAGTATGCAATGTCTCTAACTGAATAGTTGGAAAGAGTTTTCTGTGAATAATTACCATTTGTAACAGTGGTCGGCATACTGCACTGTATTTCTAAAAAGAAATAAACAGAAACCAAAATTAATCATATCGTGTCAGTAAATATTCCTGTAGATAACCATTTAATTTTAACAGTAGTATTCGCATTGTCATTTTATTGACCATTACTATTTTAAGAGAAATATCCTAATTGTTCTCGATTTCAGAACCTATATACCACAGGCTAACTGGCCAACAGATAGTCACCTTGTTATGAAAGTACAAAAATGAGTCATGCAGGAAATACCACATACAGAACAAACACTCGCCCGAACAGCAACACAAGGAAACAGCAAATGTACATGGGTAGAAAAAACAACAAGAGACGCACAAAGACAAAACAAACATTCAATAGGAGGAAGATGGAAGTACCGCCTTGGAACGGTCAGTGACAAAAGTCACCGGGGGTTTAAACCGGTTTATGGGCGCCCAACCTCACCCTTATTCCATCCCCATCCTAAAAGACAAACAGTGTAAATAAACGTATCCCCTCTCCGACTAATCTACAACAACCGCGACAGCAAATACAGTGGTAAAGTGCATGTATAACAAAAAAACATTTAATTGAACATACTGTATCCACCTATCGCTAGTGTACTCAATGATTGAGCTGCAAACAGAGTAACTGTAGAAAAGTAATAAAGGGTACGACAAAAATGAAATAGTACAGATATCCGACGTTCTCCTTCCATTTCTGGATTTAAGAGGTCGCCTTCATAGAGTACTAAACCTTTCTTGTCGGCGTACATGCAAAGAGGCCAGCGTGATTGCCAACTGTAAAAGGGTTCACAACCAAACATGCAGTATGTTGTAATAATACAGGATCATATCCCTTTTTAATGAAGTGTTTTATATATTTGATGAACAAAGTGAGAAAATGGGTATGTCCAATAATTCTACGAAGTTTGTAAATCACATCACCATAAAATTCAGGATGTGAAATACCGTGTCGCAAAAGTACCTTGAGATTACATTTGTACTTGCCAATAAGCGAGAGATTTCGATAGTAAAATTTAGAGAAAGTTTTTCTTAGTTTATGGTATCTATATCCTTGTTTAAGCAGTTTTTCAGTTAAAATGAGATTTCGACTGTTAAAATCGTCAATAGATGAACAAGCTCTAGCAAAACGAATAAGTTGAGATATATAAACCCCGTAAGATGGAGCACGGGGAACATCCCCGTCAAGATGAGGAAAATTAACAATATTAAAATCAAAATCATCTCTTTTGTCATATATTTTAGAAGAAATCATTCCATTATTAATTTTAAGGTCTAGGTCAAGAAACGCTGCATAATTGTCGGACGGGTTAGCTTTATTCAATTTGAGTTCTTTAGGATAAATTGTAGGAATCAGAGCATTAAAGAAAGGGTTATCTAAGTTAAAAATATCATCCAAATATCGACAAGTATCATTGAAGGCTTTTATAACATCTTCTTGTGATTGAGGATTCAAACTCAACATGAAATCTCTCTCATAGCAGTACAAAAACAAATCTGCGACAAGTGGTGCACAATTCGTACCCATGGGAATACCAATTACCTGACGGTATATAGCATTCCCATAACGTACAAATATGTTGTCCAAAAGAAAGGTTAGTGCTTCGCAAACTTCTGAGCAAGTCCAATTGGTGTAATACTTCATTTGCTCGTCAGTAAAGAAAGCTTTTTCAGCATTACATGCCAAGAATGATGTTTTTTCTCGGGCAAATACTTTCTGGATCAAGTTAGTAAGCTTATCCTTAATTAAAACATGAGGAAGAGTTGTGTACAGAGTAGAAAAATCGTACGTGCTTACAGTGGATGCAAGATACCTTTTGTTCTTAAGTTTGTTTAAGACTTCTGAAGAGTTCTTAATAGACCAGAAGAGATTTATTCCAGAATTTTCATAAGTCTTATCACAGTAAAATCTTAAATGTTCCTTTACCTTCGTTAAGCAAGAAGTCAAAAGTATAGACAATTTAGTAGTTGTACATGAACTAGAATTTGCAATGAAACGCGCTTTATATGGTTTTTTATGTAGTTTTGGTAACCAATACATAGTAGGAAGTTTATGTTGTGTAATTTTAATATCGGTTCCAAATTGTTCACACTTTTTGACATGGTCTGAAATGATGGTCTTTTCGTCAGTGGTAACTGAAATGTATGACTTGGTATTAGTAATTTCCTGCTTCAAGACATCGATATAATGTAATCGTCAAATAATAATCACATTATTTGATGCCTTATCAGCAGGAACAAAAACGTATTTTGAATGGAAATCCTGTAAACCCTTTTTAAGATGTCTAAATGAAGTTAGTACGGTCGGTCGAAAAACAGATTTGGTAGAAATAGTACGGTTCACAGAATCTTGTAATCTAACGATATGTGTAACCAAACTTCTGGAAAGTCTCGTAAAATGTTAAAAAACCACAAACCAACACAAGTAGGGACACTAGCATTATAGGTCTTGTTTGGCAAACACATTGTTGACGTGCTTCCTATAAGTGTATAATGGCCGTCACACGAAAAGTCCAACACCGTCCCTGTCGACACCAGCTTTTTTGTACCATTCAAGTAGCCTGTTCCTTTCCTCATCGTTATCACCAAAGGTACGGATGAAACAGGAACTGGGCAGTCATGGATCTCTGAATTGATTCAGATTCATATTGTCTTGTATATTTGATAATTATACTTCTCTTTTGTAACGGTTAACAATAATTTAAACTTAACTCGGTTAAAACCTAGATTTAAGGCGGTTTGATTCTTTTTACAATATATCATTTAAGAAACTGAGTTGTGAAGGCATGACTCTTGATCATAAGTTGTGTATGGTATATGTAAGTAAATCTTTATTAGAACAGTGAAAATATACAGTAAACCTCCCCAAACCGGACGCTAAAATCGGTATGAATATAGGTTTTGGAGACAGGTGGTAATTTAATGAGGGGTGAATTCGTTCTGGATGATTTTCAACCCGCTTTAAGCAACCAACTGTCTAAAAGTATCTTAATTCTTCAATACTACAATTCCGATTTAGAAAGATTTTACTGTACAAATCAAAATATTAAATCATTATGATTAAGATAGTATTAAACAGGTCAATTGTGTAACGTACACTGTTTTATTTTAAACTATGAATTATGTTCTTATACACTACTAATTTAAATTACGTTGTTAATACCCTTATTGTAAAATAACGTATGTAAAATATCAGCACAAAGCATTACAGAGTAGAGATGCCATGTACTTTTGATTAAAAACAGCGAGGAAATTAGTGTAAATTATTTTTAAAATTTATCAAGCATTTAACCTGAATATATCTGTACTTCACATAGCTGAAGGAATGATGCCTCCGATTCGAGCTCCGGAGCCACTATACTAATGGATGAAAATTCTTTGACTGAGGTAATTACAACATCTATCAGTGATTTGTTGTAGAGTTGGGGGTTGGCACCACTGTCATCGTACAAGGTTGTGTATTTGGTGTTACCAGAAGACGATAATATACCGACAATCCTGAAATTCTTATGTCTATCTGAAAGGAAAACATGTTCAGTATCATCTCATATTTAACTGAAAGGAAAACATGTTCAATGTCATCAGATTGATTATATTCCATAACATACACTTACAATTAAGAGTTTTCGATGGTATATCACGAGCTTCATCAGCCTTGTGTTGGGTTAGTGGATAGAGCCACGTAACACAAAGAGGGTGTTGTAGACTGGCGGAAGCTCTAACCCCTCGTCAAAGTCGGTGATTTGACTAGCCTCTTAACGTGTACGTCATCGGATGTTATTATTTTAGTATTATGTGGGCTTATCACTAAACCGGGACGAGGAAGGAATTGAGTTATTGAATTGAATCAATCTGATGATGAATCCAAAACAAGACTTGAAGAAATCAACCTTCATAGTTATGTTCAATATAAATAGTTAGTTTATTAGCGTTTATAAATGAAAATGTCCAATATTACGTTTCAAAACAATAAAAATGTAGTCAACTTTTCATTAATCATACGCATATCGAATGATGGCGGGGATACCTTTTCACATTGTTTGTTAAACTAGGATGACTTTGGGACAAGTATGAGGTTAGGACGTCTGTAAATCGGTTTAGACCACAGTGTTAGTTTTGGCACTGACCGTTCAAAGGCAGTACCCCCTTTTATAACCCTTACTATTATGTTTGTCGTATGCCTTTGTGTCTGTGTACTTGTGCGTTTGTTGGTGTTTAAGATTTGTATCTCGTGTGTGTGTGTTCGGACGGGCGCCCGTCTGTGTGTTTATATGTATGTTAGTGTGATTGCACAGGTGTGTGTCTGTCTCACGGACTTTCTATTGGTGTTTTGGTAATGGTTGCGTCTTGTGTGTGACCCTTTCATTGATAGTTTCTTGGAAGATTTGGCACACTAACACACCTTCGTAAGACTTTATTTCATTTCTGTGTTTGCTATAGACGCATTCAGACATATACACGATTACACGTTAAGACCCTGGTTTTGTAAACAATGTTTTAAAGACAGGAAACCATAGTCCACGTGCTTTAAGACAGTAGCTTCTACCAACCTCTTCCTTTCAATCTATTAACTGTTAATAGTATTACAAGACAATGCCAAGTTTTATGAGACTACATATATATACGAGTATATAAACCCAACATTTGCTATTCTTATAAATACAATACAATAAAAGCAAACGTAACATGCTTAATATAGCAAATGTTTTCTTTGCCACCAAATTAAGAAGTGTAGAAAAGTGTAGATCTTACAATTAGTCTTGAATTTGCATTGTCAATACTTTGATACCTAACGCTTATGGATGTATTCGGAGTAAGTTTTCGGATACAGACTAGTCCTTAAATCCCATGCTTTAATGTGATTTATAGGGATTGTTGACAAAAGCCGGATTTGAATCCGTACACAGTTGCTGTATTATGACACCGAGCTAATCAGTGTCTCCATTGTTCCCTTGTTGAGAGTATGAGTTTCTTTAAAGTAGTGCTTTGCCGGGGATCGCACGATAATTTAGTATAACTCGGTCAGTCATCATCATACCACTACAAATGCATAACTCTACTAAATAAAGAATCGATATCGAAAATTTAAAACCATATGACAAAAACAATTTATATGAAAAGTTACAAGGAATGAAGGTGACACGATCATTCAGGCCTTTTTTCACCGTCGACCTTATTACAAAACAGCGACAAAGTCCACTGTATAGCCCCCTATGTAAAATGCATAAATAATTCATCCGGTAGAGTTCTTTTCGTCGGCACCTTTTGGGCACATTTACTCTTCGATTGGACCATAATAAATGCCTAAGAAACTGGAACATATTTTTTCTATACCAGTGGCTCAATATTATGAAGATGTCGCCTGGACTGGTTTACACGAGTACAGAATCATTTGTTTAATTGTGGTGTTATTTTTTAACGTATTTGACATCTCATCAAGTTGAATTTCGATATCTCGAACTTCAAGGGACCATACAATTTTGTTCGAGGTAACAGATATTCATCCAATGTCTAACCAATATATTAAGTTCACAGCTTAAAGCATGTCTTAAATAATGCTTCAACATTAAGCTGTCTCACATGCTTCTTGATAGCTGTAGTGCTATTTAGAACAATTCTGTAGACTGTGGAATGACCGGATTTTTAGTTCGAGTTATTCCAAAGTTCGATTTATCCGGGTTATCTGAGTTCGAGATTTCGAAATTCAACTAAACTTGACACCTTAAATACTTCTTCGATCGCACATAAGCTCTAGAATATACTGTTCACTAAACTCTCGCATTTAACTAGAATTATATGATATACGACTGACATTCAGGCAAGCGTTAAACTGTGAATGTTAATTTCCGAAATCAAAACGAAAGACAAACCGTATACATGTATATACGGGTGAGTACGTAATCTAGTTACTTACATTGATACGAATCCCGATTGAATATCCGAATTCCTTTCACGGTATATAAACCATTGAGCATTACGGTCCATTTAGCTCTTGTATTTGTTCTACCGGTCGTATGGGTACAGCTTCCGGCCTCCATACTGTGGTTAGTGTTACCGTCGACCGCAAGGTCTGATGAACGACCGTCCCACGTACCCGGTGTTTGGTATGTACTCTTACCTAGAGCTATATTCTTTCCTGTTGATGAAAAAATCACTGTACATCGGTTTTGTAACATACGCTCTATGTAAGTGTAACATTTTTGACTGAGGTGTCACATAATGTTGATGAAAATGATTAAAATTGGTTAGTTAAGCCTCCGTTGCAAAATGTCGAACACCATCTAGGGCTAACAGGGGATTCGGATACATTAGAAATGTGTTTCTTGCTTTTTTAATCCTTTACTCCACGAATATTCATCATAACGACTTCATCAGTATTAAGTAGATGAATATGAACAATGGCATAGGAACAAAACAATGGTTTGGTCATGGCATAATGTAGAATCATATCTGTACAATTCTATGAACAAACAAAGCGGAACGGCGTATTTATAGTGTAAGTGGTTAACATGTCTAATGTAAAGCAATGTTACACAAAGACGTTCTAGCAATCACACGACATCCGGTTCCAGAACGAACTCTCGACCTCCAATTTGAATTTGAATGAGTAAAGAAAACCTTCACATGCACAATTTATACTTTATTACTGTTTTAATAGTTTTATTAAATTTTGAATATGTTTAAATGTACAAGATATTTATTTCTCTTTTTGATTTGAAGAATAATGGTCTGCATAAATATATATTTTGATATTTTCACAACTGCTGGATACATTGCCATCTGACTATTAACTGAATGACCCAAAAACACACGTGGTCATCATGAGAGGAACACTCATTGACTTGTTTGAATGTTTTGAAAAATAGGAACTTGATGGATCGTTGCAAAATAAATATGCCATTATGATAACAGAGGCGTTAAGTGTCGCTATTGGTGTATCAACTTTAAAACAACATTTTGTTTTTTAATTATTTTAGCCAGACATTGATTTACAGCCAATCTACATCAACTATCCTTTTACAGAATATATGTACTTCACAACAGCAGGTGTAAAGTGCTTGTGTGGCGGCCGTAAAAAGTCGCCCCGTACGTCATTCTCAGTGTTGTTATATTTTCTGGTCGTCCTTCGGTACATTAGTTTTGATGTTATTTGTTTTGAAAATTGAATCCTGCTTTAACCGGTGCTAGGGGGCGTGAGTAGTGTTGTACTTTTAACTACTACTCATGAACAGACTCAATAAAACCGAGTCTGCAATTTTCTCTTTTTGCATTTCTACTTTTGTTTTCGAAGGATCACCCTTTTTATGAATGTATGTACTTCACAACAGCAGGTGTTAAGTGCTTGTGTGGCGGCCGTAAAAAGTCGCCCCGTACTTCATTGTCAGTGTTGTTATATTTTCTGGTCCTTCAGGATCATCAGTTTTGATGTTATTAGTTTTGAAAATTGAATCCTGCTTAAGCCGGTGCTAGGGGGCGTGAGTAGTGTTGTACTTTTAATAACTATCCATGAACAGACTCAATAAAACCGAGTCTGCAGTTTTTTTCTTTTTGCATTTCTACTTTTGCGGTCGAAGGATCACCCCTTTTCAGAATATTTGTGACAGTGTATGTGATATATAATCATACTGGATTGTCACACTGTCATATCTAAGTGTGCTCATAGAATACAATAACAAACAAAATGCAATAATAATCATACATAAATGTACAAAAGTAGGGTATGCATTCTAAAATTAGATATAACTTTTTGTATCATTACTATGTCTGAAAATATTAATAAATGCGAAAACCTGGTACGTCGGATTTGATTTTAGTACATATATATAAATCATTCGACTTTACATTGTGTGCATTTACAAGCTGAACGTACGTATCTTCATTATTTAAACAAAATAGGAATTTGGAATTCAGATATTGCATATATTGATGGGGATAAAGCAAAATCAAGCTGATCTGATACCCCGTCTTTTGCTAGAATGCTGATTTGGATAAACACTGTGATCAAAGTGGCGCAGTCAACTTTCTCAGAAGTCTGCTCGTCTTCATAAATACACATTTCTACGCAAACATAGTAGACCCAGATGAGACGGTTACTATAGGAGCCGTCTGATTAAAACATTCTTAAAATATAAGATCTTGCGAAAGAAAATTTAAAGAACAAATGTGAAAAGAGAAAATTGCCGACTCGGTTTTACATTGTCTGCTCATGAGCAGTTAATTAAACGTGCAACATTACTCACGCCCATGGCACCGGCTTGAACGGTTTTCATAGCATAAAAACTGGGAAGGTCCAGAAAATATAACAACACTGGGAATGAAGTACTGGGTGACGTTTTAGGCCCGCCACCCGGGAACTTAACAGCTGCTGTTGTGAAATATACAAATTCTGAAAATTGGAAATCCTTCGAAAGCAAAAGTAGATTTATGAAAAGAGGACATTGCAGACTCGATTGACTACGTTCAGGAACAGTTATTAAAAGTGCAACACTACTCACGACCCCGAGCATCGACTTAAACGGTATTCTGTTTGCTTATGGAATAGTATACTTATGTTATACCTTCTGATCCTTCGAGATCATGAATTTCAGTACTTCTTGTTCTGAAAATTGAATACCGCTTAAGCCGGTGCTAGGGGGCGTGAGCAGTGTTGCACTTTCAATTACTGTTCATGAACAGACTCAATAAAACCGAGTCTGCAATTTTCTCTTTTTGTGTTGTAATTTTTGCTCTCGGGGATCACCCCCTTTCAGAATTTATTATGTGCCTTCATAGTTAAAAATCCATGTGCAAGTGTGGGTATAAATCAATACAACGATGTATTTATTTCCTATATGAATATTCATGGAGTAAATGGTTATATAACTAGAGTAGTCGTTTCTTATTTCGCTACAATTACGAAATTATAAATATCTAATTTGTAAAGCATCAGGCCCGCTATACCAAAAGCACATTTAGGCTTTGCAAAAGTTATAGAACTAGAACTTTCTTTTTTCAGCTCAGCCGCCGCGTTTAAAGTGCGACCTTTAGTCAGTTATATCACTGTTTATACCACAACCCAGTAAACCAAAATAGACAGGTTGATGGCAAAATGTGCTGAACTGTTTTGGTTCCAGGTAAACTACAAAACCTAAATATTGACTCAATAATTCAATTCAAACCTGCAAAGTTCCAGCTGTCTGAGGCAACAGTGTCCAACAGAATACAAGAAAGGATGAATAGCACCAAACCCATTGTTACGATCAGTCAGAAATGCAACGCCTGAAATAAATTGAAACATTTGCATCAATCTAACGAATATTGGGATTCTATCACCGAATATTGCTTACAGGAAAATGTTTGTATGGATTGTAAAGCTACCATCTCAATTTCCATCACTCATACACTGATAAATTAAATGATTTAAAGTGTCCCTGTTTTATGATTCCATATAATCCTTATATCGACTCAGTGCTTGCATCGATTCAATGAGTGTATTTAAACAGAAAATCCTTTAAAATCAAATCAATGACTTTACAAATGGTACCAGTAACCCCTCCCTTATTTCACAGCATGTGAGAGACGTCCAAGAACTTCCTTTGACCCGGTGTCAGTATAATATGACTAAGTGTGGGCTAAATTTTAACCTTGCATATGTATTTACCATGCTAATGTTAAAGAAATGGGAAACTCAATAAGTGGTCCTCTGTATCCGAAGTATATGCGTCTATGAACCTTATACCCCAATTCCACTGAGCAGCGATTCCCTTACGCTTCGAAGTTTTGATAAAAACGCCGCAAATTGTAGCAGGAACGGCAACAAAGCAGTAGAAACATCCTGGAGGAGAAGCGTAACAGACGCTTCTTAATCGCCATTTAACGGCGATTGTTTTGACTTTGCTCAAAATTTACGTAGCGGCATCGCCGTGGACTCGAAGCGCAGCAGAAGCGTAGTAAGAAATTCATAAACGCAGAAATATCATATCGTAGTTGCAGCTCCTACGCTTAGGTTTAAGCAATATCGCAACAGCAACGTAGCGTAGACTAAGCGTAGCCTGAAATCCAGTGTCATAGAAGAAGCGTCTTGGAGAGATCTCAAGCGCCGTAGAAGCGCAGCAACATTCGGCAGGATCGTAAATAGCGCAGCGATATCGTTATTAAAGCGTAATATAAGCGTACTAGAAACACGCAAGTCCCAACATTATGCACATGTCATCGCTTCCGCGGCGATTTGGAAGATTTTGGAGAAGCGCCATGATCGCCATGAGCATATTGGAACCACTGCTCAGTGGAATATGGATATCAGATTGTTGATCAAATTACTAAATCATCTTCAGAAGATATCCCAAATGTTGAGCACGTAAGAAATGAAAATGGAACGTGCTTTAGATTTTGTTGAACACACATTATTTCAAAGATTTATGCAAGGTAATGCATAAAGAACATGCCAGTAATACAGTAAAGCGAATTACAATGTTCTATATTGTCTAGTAACGTAATTAACCTGATTACCACTTTTTAGCCTTAATAAATTGCAATAAAAATGTTCATAATTTGAATACAACTGTAGAAGACTCACACTAAAATGTATAGCTACACTGATATCGGTCGAATTATTCTGTTTTAGTTATTTGCATTTTGACATGCGAACTATTATTTTTACTTGCATAGACATTGGATACGTATATGCATGTGTCGTTAAGTAATACTGTATCGGTTCAGTGTTATCATTTGCAATTAGATAGGACCCACACGAACAGTTGTTAAGTAACCAAACGTTTTGATACTATGATATCATCCTATTCACTGAATGGCAGATTATGTACGTATGACCATGTTGTAGACAAAAATGTTTGCTGACGAATAGATTTAGGAGTTTAGTAGCAAGAGTGTAACTACATTATGAATGCTCTTGATTGATATGTTAAGCTATGCTATCGGATTACATCTCGTCATTGTACACATTTTATTCAGCAGCGGGTATGCCATACAAAAGACAGCATATATCACACTAAGGTAGCTTATACGCCTCTGTGTTTTATAGCATTTAGTTCTGAAAGGTAGGTACGTTCATGGCTATTTAAATAGGGTTAAATCATTATTAGCATACCCATAGTTACCATCATACTCGTCATCACGCTACTAATAATACCCATTATCATCATCAAACATCGCGTACTCAAAAGTAGTCTCCCTGACATTATTTCCAACGAAGGGTCGCCTTTGCCTTATCATTTAGATGTTCGATATAATGTCAAAAGGAGTTGGAAATCACTCTAGTTCAGTCCGTTTAGTATCATAACAGGCAACTACAATTGGACAAGTTCTACATCTTAAATTTCAGCAGAATAGTGAGATTGTTCCCATGCGTAAACACATCATATTTCCTTGATCATATTCGTCATTCTCTCCTGATCCATCATCCACATTTGAAGACATACAGTAATGTACCTCTAATGCAAAGAAGAAAGTAGTTCTATTAAGGCAGGTGGGTGTAAGTCATGCAAAAGATCTTTTTGAATCTCTCTGCTTGGCTTAAACTGACACAAAGTGGACGGAGAAGCATCATATTTCAACCCAAGGTATAATTTCAGTGACATATGGGACAACATTGGCAACAAGTGTATAATGAAATGTTTAGCTATATAAAAACTTCCAAAGTATTCGCAGGTTTGCGATTAACCCTTTCCGTGCAAAAAATGGAGCACTTATGTCCTTTGCAAGCAGTGTAAACACATATAAGAGGGCTCTTCCTAAGGGTCTTAACTGTTTGTCATATGTCACTTTTCCTACAAATATTTCTGAATACTTGTGGTAAGACTGATCTTTTTGAATATTAGAATAGTTCATTGAAACTTCAGCGTTGTAGGAATTAGTCATTTAAGAAAACACTGTGACTTGGCGTCTAATTAGGACTTTTAGATATTTTAGAATAACAGAAGCATAACAATCTACCTCGAGCCATGAAGCAGACATACTACTGGGGGAAAACAAACAATACACAGAGTAACACGATCCATTGATTGATTCTTGTTTACCGACAAGCAACAAGCTGTTTTACACAGATGGTTAAAATAAGTCAACCCTTTTCTCATATAAACGCTTCCTTTAGGCCTCTGCAAACAGAGTAGACCAAGATCAGACAGCCCCGGAAGGAACCGCCTGATCAGGGTCTGCTCTGTTTGCTTTTGGCATTATATAGATCAAATTCTACATTTTTGTGAAAACAAATAACTCCCTTGCATATTGTAAACTATAAAATTCAGCTGATAAGTGTTTATAATATCACCATATTCTGCATTTTATTAATGGTTAAAATAAGTACAAACCGAATTTTTCTATTTTGTCTTTTATATTGTACAGGCGGATCGCTGATAACGTTTATAAACAGTGCGGGATCTAATAAGAGGGCTAGTCACTGGATCGCCTATTAGGATGAAAACTGTGTGGCATATATATAAAACTATCGTTGTTTGTAAAAACAACATGCGATGGGATTAGTTGTAATGTTAGTTGGGAATCGAGCAATGTGAAACGTAATGCTTCAGGTGGCCATCCAACTCATGAATTCACCCTTATCTTACTATGGATGTCAATTTTAAACTGCTTGGATCCGTATAAGACACCGAGCAGGTCTGTCTCCCAATCGGAATCAAGCTGGTTGAAATTCGGTGAAGTGTTTCACAAAAGCCTGAATTAATCGGAAATCAATAAAACGCTCAGCTAATTAGAGTTTCAGCAACTATTGATTTTATCAAGAGAATGGTTACATGCAATTAGGAATACAAATGATACCTTTGACAATCGTAAAATGGGATGAAAATTCACAAAGTTGTAGGTATTCAAAGATTACACGTAAGACATAGATATATTCTCACTCAAGTATATTAACCCTTTCCCCTCATTTCACGCATTTGCAAACAGAGTAGACTCATATCAGACTGTTCCTATAGGACAGTCTGATCAGGGTCTGCTCTGTTTGCTCATGGAATTTGAAAGATCTCTTTCTTTACTTTCTAAAATGGCTGCAATGTATTACCTTTCATATTTCATCATACCTTTTTTGTTCATGAATATTCAGTAGGTATTGAAATTTGTAATAAACACAGAACAGGGAAAGGGTTAAAGTAAAACAAACTAAACATTCTGAATGTGACTTAAGGGTTCAAGTAATCTTCACCGAAGTCACGGTGTGCAGGGTATAGTTTCACACTCTCTCTTTATCACGATATCCGTAACCCGACCCGCTTATGCAAACAGCTCGGACCCAGACAAGAAGAAACTCCGAGTAACTTGGCGTCTCATCAGGATCCAAGACGCTTGATACTGGGTCAGTAGTTTCTAAATAGATATGCCTAATCTGACGTAACCAAATAACGTACAGATATAGATATAAGCAGATACTATATTTTCACAGCAGGCTAAGTCTGAATTGAATAATGCAAATAATTGTAAAGGGTAGACATTACCAGCTTCCTATTTGCCGTCTAAATCGGACTGTACGTCGCGATTAGGCGTATTAAGATGAACTATCAAATCTCATATTTCTCTGTCAAATCCAGACTTGTAACAAACAACTCATTAATATTTACTCGAAGAAATGTTAAACAATTTTACTTAGATTTCTTGAAGAGCATGTGTATATAGAACTTGGTAATAAGAAATTACCCTTTCTCCCTAAAACAACAAAATGTTACCCACTACAGAGCCAAACAGAACTGACATTTTTGCTTGAGTAAACAGCACCGCCTGATCTTGGCAGACCATGTTTGAAAAGGGTCGTCTCTATTGTCTTTATTAGTTTAAGCTTCCAGAATGCAAGCAAACTATCAGGCAGTTTGGATCCTGATGGAAAACCAAGTTACCCGGCGTTTCATCTGGATACAAACTTATTGAATAGCTTATCACAAGCGGAAAGCAAACAGAGCTGAACTTGATCAGAAGTATTCTAGCGGAGTTTTCTGATTTGGGTCTACCCTGTTTTTCAATGTGTAAAATACGGTATTAATGGAGAAACGGTCATCGAAAGTTGTCCCCTAATAGGTTTTTTGCAATTGGTAATTGTGATGAACTTTAGATACAGTTTGAATCAGATAGATGACATGCCGAGTAACTCGGCGTATAATCAAAATCCAAACTGTCTGACATCCTACTCATATTCTGAGTATTTTGATGAAAATTCCTTCCCGATACTTAAAACGGGCCAAAAGATACAAGTGATTTTGGTGCAGTTCAATAGCATATCTACCATGTAAAGAATTTCGCAAAATACTCAAAAAGCCAAAATGCTGATTCCTTTTAATCGTAGATTCTATTAATAACGTCAGAAATAGGTACACATAGTAATGGCTGACCAGTTTTGAACAAGATATTAATCGAAACATATAATGTTTGACATGAAGAACGTAACAGCATTATTGACCCTTTCCATGCCGGAAACGAGTCACTAACGTCCTTTTTAAACATTGTAGTCAGAGCTGAGAGGACTCCTAGAGGATCCCTCTCATCAGGTTTTGTACTGTTTGTCATTTCTTTTAAGACCCCTGATTATTCACAATAAGCTAAACGTGCTTAAATTTTGGAATATTCCATAAAAACAGCGTCGAAAAAGTTTCAAATCGTGTTGCCGATTGTAGAGCTGCGTTCTATAGAGGAATTAATAAGTGAACCCTACACAACTAGAACAAAACTACAGTAATACATTAAAACCCGCTAATGCGACCACCTAAAAGAGGTATAATTACAGGTGCTAGATACAGGTGGTAGCTTAATGCAGGACAAAAGTAATGCAGAAGCTCCTAGAGGAGCTTTCTGCATTACTTTTGTCATGCATTAAGCAACCACCTGCTTATAAAGACACATATGTTTATTGATTAAGTGGTCGCATTAGAGGAGTTTACTGTACTGTCGCTTCTGTCGCAGCCTTCTGCAATTTTTTGTCGTCTGCTTCAGTTTTCATTTTTATTTTTTCTCCATTTTATGTTTAAAAAAAACCCAGTCACAGAACAATTTGGATCTTGATGAGGCGCAATCTTACTTGGCGTCTTATCTAGATCCAAACTGTTTGCATTAGTGATTACAGATGCGACATTGGCAGCGAAAGCGTTAAAACCAATTAAATCTTTAAAAGTAGCATATTTTCATTTAATGCAAAAAGGATAATTATTAACAGCCAGCTTGTACACAGATGTTGGACGCTTCATTGTGATTTTTCACAGTTTTGAATTTCTTTGCTTATATAAGGAAGGGGTCAGGTCGTGTCAGAACTCTCTTATTATCCTGTACATATTTTTGTTTAACCTTTAATTATAAGGCATTTGAAAAACGAGAGAAGCCTGAACCCAGACAGGAGCTGTATGATCAGTCTCGGATGTATTTTTGTATGCTATAGATTCTCTACCTGGAGCACAACTATCCATAGTTTATGTGTTATTATAATACGAGTAATTAAATCATTTAACCTTGTATCGTATTTACAAACAGCTTAAATCCAGGTGAGACAATTATTTTCACAACAGGATTAGGGTTGATATCAATAAAAACATGGAGCAATACATAATACCTGCATGAATATTAATAGAGTAACTGAAGAAACAAATAATACATCAACGGCATAATATATTTGTGAATATAGCTAAAAACTAAAACATGCTTACCTTTGACTATCACATAGTTTCACTTTTTCGTAAACACGGTCCTTTACAACCGAATGTTGACCCTAGTCTGGTATTTAAACTTCCTCGTTTATTGTTAAATAATCCGGGCTTTTTATTCATGTGCCCTAAGCGTTTACTAAAGGCTATTTGCAGAACGTGTTTTTTAATTTCATTTAGCTTTATTATCCAGAATAGGCTTTAAATTGACAAGTGTGTAAGTATAACCAATTGTTTACATCCAGATTGAAACTCTGTGGAGTAATATATTTAAGACAGTGTTTTAAAGATATAACAAACCAAAAATTGAGTGGTAAACAGTTTATTGAGGGACGTTAGTGTTTATACAGTTAAACACTGGTAGTTCTAACACTGGTAGTTCTAACACTGAAACTGGTTTCATTATCGGTCTTTAAGACAGGAGACATCTTAATGCAGGGTAAAATTCATACGGAAAAACTCATCTAGGGGTTTCTGCATGACCCCAACGCTGCATCAAGCAGCCACATACAGTTATTACTTACTAAACATTCCAAACATGGAGTTGTTAAGTGCTGAAATTAGATACCCATAGCCAATAGAAATGTATTCAGTTCGTATGATCATTAATCCCTTCAACACTAAAGAAGAAAATGTCGTTTGCTACACTTCTAACATTATTTATTCCAGTCATTCCTTTCAATGCACAGTTCATGTGTAGCAAACGGTTTGGATTCTGATGAGAAGTTGGGCCATTCGGTGTTCTATCTGGATCCAAACTGATGTCAATTGTCATAATGAAGTGGTCCGTATTGTTTCAAGTGAATACAATTGTTACCTTGCTAAATTCAATATTATCTACATAATTATTACAGTAAAATTCGATACTACGAACACTCAAATACATACCACTATTGATCTTTAACACAGGTAGCAGCTTAATGCAGGGTAAAAGTCATGCAGAAAGCTGCTCCTACAAATGAAAAATTAGTAAAGTCAAGCAGGAAAAGCCACACACAAAACGCCACCATCACCAAAATACATGTACCTACAGAAAGCAATTGATATAGCAATTTATACTCATACACACACACATGCAGTAGAAAGTCACATACAAGACGCAAACACCATCAACACATCGATAGACAGCATGTTACACACACACACACATAACCAAACACACGCAAACACACGAGAAGAACACAGAAAACACCAACAAACACACAAGGGACCAGAGAGAATCATGAACAAAACACAAAGACACACGACAAACAAAAGTAAGGGTGACAAAGAGAGAACCGCCTTGGCACATTCTTCATTACCAAATATTCGTAGTACCGAGTTTTTACTATAATTCCTTTATTCTGTTTATATACATTAAGAATGGTTGATAATACAGATAAATTACCGTTGAAAATACAATATAAATCTCGAAAATTCTAACTTTAAGTAAAACAACAGATGGATGGGTGCTTTATGCAGGTTGGAAGCCATGCAAAAAGACTCGCAGAGGAGCCTTCTGCATGACTTTAATTTTGCATTTGCTGCCATCAGTCATAAACTCAGATAATATTACTTTTAAGTGTTCGGAATAGCGAGGTTTGAATGTAGTGCTGAATCTGATAAAATGTTTCTAAGGCTGTGGCAGATCTAGGTCTACAATAATTATACTATATATCTATGACTGTATAGAGCGGGTCAGGGCGGACAAGTAGTTTCAGAAAGTCATACACAAGTTCTAATCCTAAGGGCATGATGTTACTGATTCCATCTGATAAGAATTTGATAATTTAAATTCAACTGATATAATATTAAATAGTGTAGACATTAGTCAAACTGTTCAGGAGCCGTTTGATCTTGGTCTGCATCCTTTGCCTAGTGTTGTCTATCTTAGGGTAATTACTAAAATAGGGTACCTTTTGACTAACAGCTGAACCTGTCTGAAGCGGTCATAAAAAGAGGCCATCTTATGGGTCTGTAAGACAGGTGGTAACTTAATGCAGGTCAAAAGGCTTAAGACAGGTTCTACTATATATATGGCATAACCTTTATTATATATATTTGACAACATACAATGTAAAAACATACACATACAAATGAATATCGAAGCTATTATTGACACTATACAATTACAGCAATGACGATAGACCATTATATACATCTAGTTTAATCTACCGAGAAAGCTGATGTCATACATTTAACTGTTTACTCCATAGCTTTATACGCCTTTGCAAACATCTGACCGATGTCTCCTGAATCGTTTGTCCTGTCAAAGTCTGTTATTTGCTTATGTAAAAAACAGATTTAATGCTACAGCTTCTGGCATGGTGAAACATTCTTGTGTTCTTATGCGATTATGAAAAATAATCGGATTAATATTCTTGATATCATTATTTTCACAATATGCATAAAGTGATGGGCTACGCCTGAGCGACAGTAGGATGTCTTAAATCCCGGGTCCCGTACAAAAAGTATGATACATGTATATCATATCCAGGAAGTACTGAGTATCAGGTTTCTAGAGTAATATAGTTGTCCGCGCCAGTACGTCGAGTACAGGACAATTAAACATTAAAACCACGAGGAACACGTAATTAAATCAAAGTAATGTAATTACTGATGGAAAGTGGTTATTCCTTTAGTACGGCCGGTTTGTTTGCTAGATAAGCCATGCTCCATAAATGCCTACTTACATGCGATACTCTTATCCTTCATTTTGAGCCCAATTTCGCATCTTGGCCAGACATATTTATACAGTAAAACCCCTCTAAACCGGACGTCCAAATGAGTATAAATATCGGTTTTGGAGACAGAACAACTTAATGCAGGGTAAAAGTCAGACAGAAAGCTCCTCCAGGAACATAAGCTACCACCTGCATCTTAAATAGTTTGAGTAAATATGGAGCATGTACTCTAACACCCACTATAACGACACATACAACATTATGTCTAATGTTACCGTTACGTTACCCTTTTCTACACTATGACTCGATTTGTAAAGACCTTTTCAATCAGCCTCAGTCCAGATCAGATACAAGCATTCGACGCCTTGTCAGAATCAAACGTTTTGACATACATTCATGCGCTTTTTCGGAATAGAAATTAGTGTAAACTACAAAAGCCAGGTACATCCGAGTTCCAACCACCAAGAAGTTCCTAGTTCCATGTTCCGACTTCCAAGTTCCAGGTTCAATGTTCCGATGTCAAAGTTCCAGCTTTCAAGTTACAAGTTCCGACTTCCAACTTCCGCCTTCCAACTACAAAGTTCTAAGTTTTTTGGTGACGTCATGTCTGTTGTATATTTGAAGTAAGAAGAAATAACTTGAAAGACGGAAGTTTGAAGTAGGAATGTAGAATGTCACAACCGGGCTTTGGTAGTATACAGTATTGTAAGACAATAGTTACAGATCAGTGTTGAAAGGGTCACGTCATCCTTCTTGTATATTATCATTGACCTCTTGTCATAAGGTATACAATTTTAGAACATTTGCATATTGTTTCATTTCCTTTAACACGAATAAACATACAATGTCATAATGTTGGTGTGTAATAGTACAGTTTCTTGATGTAGATGCTAATTTAATCCTGCTAAATGTAAGGCTAATAATGTAAGACTCATGTGTTATATTATTAGCGTTACATACACATTGAAACCTCAATCGTTCGAACACTAAACCATGCATCATTATCAGTTTAAAAAACAGCTTTCTGCATGACTTCTGCTTTGCATTAAGCAATCACCAGCCTTAAAAGACATTCATTCATATTTTTTTTTCAAAGTATCAAGTTCTTATTGTACAAAGACTAGGTCACTGTTACCGTGACATTTTACTTGCTGATTGCATCGAAGAGCTTGGATTTTGAGCGTTATATAATTTATGCCATGTGTCAAATTAAAAGATGTCGCACCGAGTAAAGGAACAAGATATTTATCTTGAAAGATGATACCTGCTTACATTTAGATCATTTCAATTTTACTACATCTGATTCGATTAACCCTTTCCCTACTGAAAATTCAGACAAAATGAAATTTGAAAGGTGGAATATTTGCAGACATTTTAGAAAGTAAAGAAACAGATCTTTCAAATTCCATTAGGAAACAGAGCAGACCCTGAACAGACTGCTCCTCTAGTAGCCGTCTGATATGGGTCATCTCTGTTCGCAAATGTTTGAAAACATGTTTGTATTAAGGAAATGGTTAAAACACTTTGTGCCGAGTGTCAGACAACTTGAATCTTGATGATCTGTATCCAAGATGCAAATCAGTTTACGAAGAGCGGGTCACTTGCTAGTAATTACAAGTAATTGCAGAATTATTGTTGTTAGCCTCCTAGTTTTCAGTATTACTATACCCAAAGTCAAGTCAGCAATAAAGACACTACAAAACACAAGTGACTACAAATTAACGAAGACAATTAATGTATATATTACACTTATAATTAACATAAACATATCTGTTTAACTCAATCGCTGTCAAATTTTGTCGTCTGCAATATTTGTCGTCTACTACAAGTTTCATTATTTATTTTTCTGTATTCCTGTTTAATAAACACAATAGGAGCAACAAACACTTTGGATCCTGATGAGACACCGAGTTGCTCGGCATCTCATCTGAATTGAAACGTTTTGCATATGTAATCACGGGTGCGACATTTGCAGCGATACAGTTGAAGTGTGTCCTAATCACGTTAACTAGTTTCAATGGGGTTTGAAGCGGTTCTAAAATATTTTATAATATGTTTCAGACAAAATGAAGAAATGCCTCCTTAAGTTGCAGATTACAAAAATCGCTTCTCCTGTTACAGTTGAAACTCGAAATTGGAGTAGGTCTCGTACTGCTTCAGGAAGGCTAGAACAACCTCGTGACAGAACTGAAACTGAGTCTGAAACAAAAGGATTATCCACGCTTATACGCTTAACATGATACAAAACGAGCTACAGTGCTCCCTCTCTACAACGACACCCTTTGGGATACGAAGATTGTATGTGTTATTCAGAGGGAGTTGTTATAGGAAGGGAAAATCAAACATAATTAGCTTGTTTGCAACTCCCAGATAAGGTGTATTTCGAGAACTAAAACCGTTATGCCTCTATCAAACCTTATGTTGTGACCACTCGTTAGAATCGTCACAAAGTGACGATTCTAAAGAGTGGTCACAACATAGGGTTTGAAGGAGGAATAAAGAAAATACGATGGAAAGAAGTTGTTTCTGGGGCCTTGTTGTTTCGGAAACAGTGACATGCGTTGTTGTAAGGAGGGAATCGTTATTGAGAGGGCCGTTGTAGGGAGGGAGCACTGTACTTCAAAATAAGCGTTACCGATATTTGTATATGGAAATAACATAATATCTACAAAAGTTACCTGTTATCTGACTGCGATCCCAGCAAAACCTACAGGAGACCTTATGTTGATAAGACACAGGTATCTTAAAATGAAGGTGGTTGCATAATACAGGGGAAGAGTAATGCATAAAGCTCCTATAGGAACTTACTGCATTACTTTTGATCTACATTAAGCTACCACCTGTAGTAAAGACCTACACTTAGACCTCCGTTTAATTGTCGTTTCAGACAGGTTCTGCCGTATATTGATTCAGACAGGTTCTGCCGTATATTGTTTCAGACAGGTTCTGCCGTATATTGATTCAGACAGGTTCTGCCGTATATTGTTTCAGACAGGTTCTGCCGTATATTGTTTCAGACAGGTTCTGCCGTATATTGATTCAGACAGGTTCTGCCGTATATTGATTCAGACAGGTTCTGCCGTATATTGTTTCACACAGGTTCTGCCGTATATTGTTTCAGACAGGTTCTGCAGTATATTGATTCAGACAGGTTCTGCCGTATATTGTTTCAGACAGGTTCTGCCGTATATTGATTCAGACAGGTTCTGCCGTATATTGTTTCACACAGGTTCTGCCGTATATTGTTTCAGACAGGTTCTGCCGTATATTGTTTCACACAGGTTCTGCCGTATATTGTTTCAGACAGGTTCTGCCGTATATTGTTTCAGACAGGTTCTGCCGTATATTGTTTCAGACAGGTTCTGCCGTATATTGTTTCAGACAGGTTCTGCCGTATATTGTTTCACACAGGTTCTGCCGTATATTGTTTCACACAGGTTCTGCCGTATATTGTTTCAGACAGGTTCTGCCGTATATTGTTTCAGACAGGTTCTGCCGTATATTGTTTCAGACAGGTTCTGCCGTATATTGTTTCAGACAGGTTCTGCCGTATATTGATTCAGACAGGTTCTGCCGTATATTGATTCAGACAGGTTCTGCCGTATATTGTTTCAGACAGGTTCTGTCGTATATTGTTTCAGACAGGTTCTGCCGTATATTGATTCAGACAGGTTCTGCCGTATATTGATTTTAAGAACTGTCATAAATGACAACAAAATAAATACGAATGTTTAATGTTTATTACTTCCTGAGCGAGTTTTGTTTGAGCATTCCCAACTGAACTAGTATTACACCTATTGTAAACACGTTTGATCCAGTTGAAACTATATATGTAGCGTCTCATTAGGCGCCAAACGTTTTAGACTAGGTGTGTAACGGATCACCTCGGTTCCACTACGGATTAAATCTCATGGATGACCCCGGAAATGCCAATTTCCGTAGTCCGATACGAATGCACACAACGGTGTGACTACGGGTTTGACGTTCCTATGGTAGAATAATATAGGAAATGGGCCACGAGTGATACGGATTGTTACGGAACCACATGGTTTAATACGAAAATGACACGGCTTGATACGGAAATAACATGGTTTAATACAGAACGACACGTGTCAGGAATAGTGCACTGTAGATAAACAACGGTTTGCTACGGTATAAGTAAGGGTTAGTACGAATAAGAACGGTTTGATGCGGAATAACACAGATCACAACGGACCTAAGCAACCCGACTTCGGGCCTACGAATTATTACGGATTAATGTGGTTTGAATACGGACTAAAACGGATCAGTAGGTTCTAATACGGTTTATTAAGGGTGTACTTCGGTTGTTCAAATATTGTCACGGAAGTACTACAGCATATGACTACAGCTAAAATGCGGAAAGCTACGGACCAATACATATTGCAACGAATGATGCAGAGTCGTATCCGTAGCTAATCCGACGTCAAATCCGCGACCTAGGCAAAATGTATGCCAACCCCCGTAGTAACACCGTTGTGTGCATGCGTATCGGACTACGGAAATTGGCATTTTCGGGGAAACCCGTGAGCGGCGAAGTGATCCGTGAATGTGTGACGTTTAGAGAGTTTAACTGCAGCCTAGTCCCAAAATCTAAAGATCCAGGTTTATCGAGCTTAGTGTAACATGTTTGGTGTTAGATAGCCTAAAAATATATTTAATGCACATAACACCTTACTTTAACGTTGACGATAATTGTGTAGCCTATTGCACATACAGACTTCAAACTTTGCATGCATGTGCAACTTAGGGAGCGGATCATTTTAGTGGTTAGTTATTAAGGTCAAGGTCATACATCAATGTCAAAGGTAATATCGGGGGCATAGTGTTTCACGGACACATCTTTTTGTTAATAAAAAAATATAGATCTGGCGCTATGTACAGTTTCTGTCATGACAACATGTTTAAATATGTCATTATGAAAATCAATCAATAAATATTAATGCTGGATTTATACTCATGAAGCAATGGGACAACGAATAATTATTTCAATACAGAGTAATACGTGCAAAATTTGGATAAATTTGCTTACCACATTTGGTATGACATTCTGTCTTCTATTTCTCATTTCCTGTATCACCTGTGATATCGCTACTTCCTGTCCAACCTTCAACCTGTCCAGAACCGCAGCCATGACGCAGAACAGACCGCTCTTCTCCACTCCATCCCTGCCACATATATATATATATAATACCATAAATGTTTAAGAATATTAAACAAGCTAGAACTGCAATCATGACACCAAACAGATCGCTCTTCTCCACTCCATCCCTGTCACAGGGTCAGATAGATATATAATAACTGAATAATATACACCAAACTCTAGAACTGCAGTCATGACACCAAATGGATCGCTCACCTCCACTCCATCCCTGTCACAGGGTCAGATAGATATATAATAACAGAATACTATACACCAAACTCTAGAATTGCAATCATGACATAGAATATATCTCTCTTCTCAACTCCATCCCTATCATAGTAACATATATAATAAAATCATAAAACAGATCAAATCAGAAGTACTGAAATGTTGCATTATCGCTACAGTCAAAGTATCCCAAGACGAGTGTTTAATTTGAATTATCAGTACGTCAAAATATGCCCTGAGAATCCTTTGCCGATTCGTTGCTATCTAAACCTCGGAATACGTCTCTTTTACATCACCCTTATTATGCAGTACCTACATGCAGTGAACGATGACAGGATGGTTCCCAGACTGCCGTTGACATTCCTCCATCAATTCAAGCGCAGACAGTATTTGAGCGGCATCATCTGGTACAGCCTGGCCTTTTCCCCATTTCTCAAATTGAATAAGCTTCAGATCTCTGACCTTTGAACAAATATTAAGACATTTGCATGATCTCTTACTGCTCTTGGCATCTTACTTTCATCTGTGTAATTTCTGGATAATGCATAAACCCGCAAGTCTGGGTATTTTCAGTTTAAAGCCAACATAGTATCGTATATGATAATAAATAAACATGAAATGATTAGATAATAAATATCCAAGACCTTAATGGGTATCTTTGACATATTGGACGTTTTGGATCTACTAAGTTTACAAAGTCATATGACAACTATCCTCATGGTTCAGTTCATATAAATATTGTTTAGGATTTAAGAAATATAGTATGTATTCACTTATATCAATTATATAAAATAATAACAACAACAAATGTGACTACTTTATTATGTTTATAATTTAACGTGAGTTTCAATATATCGACAAATATAAAATAAGAAATTATAATAGCAAAATCTGCTTAGTCTACCTCTTTATCTGTTGTAATTGTCAGTGTTACAATGGTGTGGCCTCCTTTCTTTTCGACGTTCTTGTTGTCGATGTGAAAGTTTTCTTTATACATGTTCCGTTTGTCAAGGTCCGACCAGTACATCTCTGTCTCCTGCAAGGTAATTGACATTAACTCTTTCGTATCTGTAATTACCTATGCAAACAGTCTAGATCCAGATGAAAAGCTTAGTAACTCGGCGTCTCATAAGGATCCAAATTGTGTGTTACTGTGACAATGTTTTTTGTAAAAAAAAATAATAATGAAAAAATGAAAAATTGTAGCACACAACAAGAGTTGCAGACGAGAAAATTTGTCAGCGAAAGAGTTAAAAGCAAGTAAATTGGCGTCTCATCAGTATCCAAACTGTTTGCTACTATAATAAGTGTTTTGAATAACACATGAATAAGAATATAAGAATGAAAATTGCAGCCGACGATTAATGTTGCAGACGAGAAATTTGCTAGCGAAGGAGTTAAAAGCACAACGGACGCTTTCATTTAAAAAATAAAGCATTGACAGATTTGAGGTATTTTCACAGGCATTCTGATTGTAATGCATAGTTGAAATATTCATTGTAATAGTCAATGGACTATATAACATATCTGTGATGACAACGACATTTAACTTGACATACCGCTTTATTACAAAGTAATGTAACACCCCCCGATAGTTCGATCACTGAACCAGGTATCATTATCGGACTTTAAACGAGTGGCAGCTTAATAGTGTGTGAAAGTCGTCGCTGTAACCCTGTATGAAGCATTCCTCTGCCGAAAGAGTTCTCCATTCTTCATTATTAACTTAGAACTAGCCTTTGAACAATTTCAAATGTAGCGGAGTGTACTTAAAAATATACATGTCAATTTCAGAGGAGCATAATGTTAATGTTCAAGTAGTATTACTTTAGACAATGCCAATAATAAAACAGAGTACATACATTATAAGATTTAATTCAGTATTAAACCCAATGGAGTACATTACAAAGTTTATTAAATATCTCGAGAGGAAGACGGAGTCCAACATTTAGATTATAGTAAAACCTCTCTATAACGGCCACTAAGTTGTGTTAATTAGTTGGTATTAAGGACAGTTGACTGCTTAAAGCAAGAAAAAAGTAAACCAGAACGCCCCTGTAGGAGCGTTCTGTTTTACTTTCACCTTGCTTTAAGCAACCAACTGCCTGTAACACAAACTACTTGATGTAATTTAGTGGCCGTTATAGAGAAGTTTTACTTTACTTTACTGTATAAAGTGAGTTGTGCGTTTGCTCGAGTGAACCTGCAGATATTCTGACGGTTCTCAGTCAAGTGACTGCAGATATTCTGAAGATGCTCAGTCAAATGACTGCAGATATTCTGAAGGTGCTCAGTCAATGGACTGCAGATATTCTGAAGGTGCTCAGTCAAGTGATCAAACAACCATACCTTGAGTTCAGTCACGTGATTCACCATGACGATAATGTGCACACCTTGGTGCAAGACCATATTCCAGAAGTCCTCGATCGTTGTCTCAAGGGGCGACTGTGTTATGATCAAAGCATTGTCTTCCTTGTACATCTATTATAAGAAAAAACACGAAACTCTGTACCAATCTGTATTACCATTACACAGTTTTAAAAAGAGAAATGTATTAAACGCAGATGTCAATTAATGAGGATTGACTGTGTTATGATAAGATGATTTACTTGTGTGTATGTATATATATTTGTTTTATATAGAACCGCTTCATCACATATCAACGTACACATGTAGATGATTGTGTAATGTACACAAACATGCATAATACCCTAATCGTGCTAAATTGGAAAATAAATAAATATAATTCGAATGTCATCATGTAAAAGACGATCTGAAACAGGTCCATTGATTTATGAGTACGTGCGATTTAAGAAATACCTTAAGCCTTTCCCTGATGTATATTCATGTAAGAAATAATGACGTCATTAATATTAATTAGATTAATTGTTATAACGGCATGTGAACACAGGATATTTTGGCCCAGGCAGAAGCTGTAGAATCAGATCTATATTGCACCATAGGCAAACAGAGCAGACCCTGATCAGACAGCTCCTATAGGAGCCGTCTGATCTGGGTCTAATCTGTTTGCAGATGCGTAAAAATGCGCTTAAACGAGGGAAAGGGTTAATACGGATCCCTATGGACTACACGCTGAAAAGCTAAAAAGGCTGATTTTCGTCTAGAATGACACAAACTATGCATAGTTTCAGCGGAAGTCTTGACAAAAAGTATCGAGAAAAGGTATCAACTCTAATAAATTAAATGCATATTTACTTCTTATTGAGATTCTTAATTTCATTGTGACCAACCCTTTGTTAAATAAGTAAAACTAGTAAATTTCGATTATTTGAAGAAGTAAACACTGTTAACAAATAGGAAGGGTTTTACATACGAAAAATGGTTTTGATTTACTTCTATTGCTTGCAGAACATTCTACATGAAGAAATTATGACATATAAGAGCATTAGAGTAAAACCTCGTTAATTCAAACACTGAAATAAATATCATTATCGCTTATTGAGACAGGTAGCACCATAATGCAAGGATGGGAGGCGTTCAGAATACTCCTATGGGAGCTTTCTGCACGACTTTCAACCTTTCTGCACGACTATCAACCTGTATTAAGAAGTCATCGATGTATTACTTTACTATTATAAGGTAACTGAAAATCAATCGATAATCCAGGGCGAAAATGTATAACAAATCTACATTATTTATTTAGAGACAGGTCATATCTTTTGGCGCCAAATCAATTCGTCTGCTAAGGTTATCGTCTGCTTCAGTTTTCAATCTAGAACTGTCTTCATTTTTTTCAAACTATGATTAAAGCGTCAACCAGTTTAGACCCCGATGGGACGCTCAGTTTATCAAAGCAGTTTATCAAAACATTTTTCAAAAGTAATCACGATTTCGTCTATGGCGTCGAAAGAGTGTGTGGTACTGTGTTGTTGTCTTACCGGTAGAAAGGCGGCGTTGATGAATTCACCAAATAGATATAGTCCTGGTTGTGACAGACTCGGCATGAACGCTTTAACTAAAAAAAAGAGAGAATATTATTTAAATAATGACCCTTTCCCTGTTCGATATTTCTTCCAAATTTCAATACCTACTGGATATTCATGTACTTAATAGTTATAATGAAATAAAGAAGGTGGAACATTATAGCCAATTTTGAAAGTAAAGAAACAGAACTATCAAATTCCATTAGCGCAAACAGAACAGACCCTGGTCTGGGTCTACTCTGTTTGCAAATGCAAGAAAACGCGTTTATAGGAAGGAAATGGTTAACGGAAGATATACTATGGGTAGACGAACAGAAACACAAATTCAGTATTAATGTTTTAGCGTCTAAATGTGTACTTTTACATATCGTTTTTAGAATTTAGTCAACAGAGTGTCACAATTCATCGCGTCGAACACGAACAAGAACAGTAGCGGTTCCCTCGAGGAACAAATAAAACATCGGTCAGCAGGAGGACGTAATGAGTCATGGTAAGTTCAACACAATTCGGATAATAAGTATACACATGTATTATCTACCGAATCTAACCTTCTGCACTATTGCGGATTGATGCTCATGAATCTATCTAATGCGTCATTAGTTTAAAATCTATGAAAAAACAGAAGTAAAGGAATAAGGAAACTATTTTCAGTTTTTCCAAATATCTGTTCTCTGTAAACAATATTTGTAGAAAAGAACCAAACAACAGATATGAACAATAGAATAAAAGTACAAAAATGAGCCATGCAGGAAATACCACATACAGAACAAACAGCCGCCCGGACAGCAACACAAGGTATCAGCAAATAAACATGAACTTAGACATGAAATAATTGCATCAACAAGAACCAAAACCTGATTTTTGAATGCTTGATTACTCTTTCTCTCGATTCTGGATGTCCACTGGTGCGTTAAACTTAAACATATCCTAAACTTTGACAATAATTCGCAATCTGCCTCCAACACAATAACAACACAATGAGATATTAAAAGGAATTGTTTACCCATTTCCATGATAGAGACTCATTTCGATATTTTTACGAACAGAAACGATTCTGCTTTGACCAATTATTACAGTGTACATATAACATTATTAACATGTATCTAATCAATATACAAAAAGCAGTAAAACCTCTCTATAACGACCAAGTATTTTGTGTTAACCCTTTCCCTCATATAAACGTGTTTTCACGCATTTGCAAACAGAGAAGATGCAGATCAGACGGTTCCTATAGGAGCCGTCTGATCAAGGTCTGCTCTGTTTACTAGTGGAATTTGAAAGATCTGTTTCTTTACTGTCTAAAGTGGCTACAATTTTCAACCTTCCATATTCTATTATAACTATTTTGTTCATGACTATTCAATAGGTGTTGAAATTTGGAATAAATATAGAAAAGGGAAAGGGTTAAAGGCAGGTCACTGCTTAAAGCAAGGTGACAGTAAAACAGAACGTCCTATAAGAGCGTTCTGTTTTAATTTCACGTTGCTTTAAGCAGCAACCTGCCCTAAATATTAAATAAATTAACACAATTTAATGGTCGTTACAGAGAGGTTTTACTGTAAATGGACATTCAACCGGTAAAGTGGTGACCTCTTGTTGACAGAAAATAGAAGATGCTTGATAATTTCTTTTTGTAATTAAACTTACTTACATGGCAGAATATTTGAATATCTGTTCTGAGCCTTTGTTCCGGGATCCTTAGCGTCATTGATTTGATTATCATCAGCCACGGGCATCAATCCCCACAATACCTGAAGTAATTGGAAACAACAGTGAGTAATTTCAAATAAGTAATGAAACACAGGAACAATTTTGTCTAGCTGAAACAAAACAATGAATTAAAATATATTGTAATTTTGCATATGTTTAAAAGACTTAGATATTTTCACATAAATTTTCATTTATCAACTCTTGCCCCGCTTAGAAAAGTTAACCCTTCGCTTGCTATTCACGCCAATATACGTACCTGTAAATAGTGAAGACCCAGATGAGACAGCTCCTGCAGGAGCTGTCTCATCAGGGTCTGCACTATTTACAAGTTGATTGTGCAACCAATTGCACTTCACAGCAGTGATTGCACAGCGAAATACTTGTACACAGTGAAGATATATGTAATTATACAACAGGGCATGGGTAAAGAAGGGGAGATGTGTTTTAAAATTCAGCAAGCGAAGGGTTAATATCTGCTCAGTTTTGGATCTGGTACAATTTAAACTACTTCTGACCCAATCGATTTTTAAGAAACTATTGACCGAGTGTAGAACAGCTTGGATCTTGATGAGACTCGCCGTCCGTCTCATTTGGACCCAAACTATTCGTGGATGCAAGTCAGAACGAGAATAATGGGATAAGGATTAAGCTACTCTTAGTCATCAATTATATCGTAAAACTTTTACCTCAAACTCCAATTCAATCCTACGTTTCTTTTTGACGTTGTCCACAGATAACAGTTCTTGATAGGTCTCATCAAATGTTGCAGTTGAAACAGTGGATGATTTCATGGTTAGTATCTCCACAAGGGCAAGATGTACGAACACGTACTGCTTCTGCAAAATAAGAATTTCTACATGAAGGATATGTGATTATGATGCAAACTACTTTGAGCATTCATAATCTACATGTCACGGATTCCTACTGGTTTCTAAATTTAGTAGTAAACTACTCCTATGTACTAATAAACGTGTAATTCTACTATTAAATAGCTACCGTATCTCAGTTACTCAACTAAAACATAGTTTTATTGTGATTGGATGTACCAGACTGAATTAATTCCAGACAGTCCATTTCAGAGTATTTATTCCGAGCATGCATTGCACTGTCTTACATATATCATTATTATAGAAAACATTATATATATATGATTCATCAAACCTTTGTCTGCACCATGTTGACTCGCTGATTTCTCAGTTGTTCCACACAACCTGCAACATGGAAATATCCGAGTTTCTCGGCCTGGTCTACAAGGTAGTCCACCGCAATGAACGTGCCCGTTCGGCCTATCCCAGCGCTTTTATGAATGAAAACAGAGAAGGAATAAAGACAACATATATATTTTAGTTTTATCAGTACTTTTATCGTCATCATAATTATTAACTTGTTGATGTCATCGTCATCGACTCGTTACTTGACAAGTCCGATCTTATACACCTTTGAACACAGATTAGAACAGTACAGTCCCCTTTGTTTCCATGTTATCAAATTGATACACGAAGAAAATGAAATATATATTCAAGAAGTAAAATGTTATAGAGAATACCAGGTCAATACCGTATACAGAGCACTTTCTTCAATGAGACGTAGCAAACTTTTTGATCAAGCTTTAGCGAGTATTTACGGAACTGTTTGACTTTTGTTCAAAACAAGGTCTGCAAATTACCGTAAATCAAAGGAAAATGCTTGAATTAGTTGTGCAATCTCTTGGCCAATTCATTTAAAATATATCATGACCAAAAAACTCACAGTACATATCTCACAGTATACTTAAAGGTAGACATTAGAGCTTCGGTTTGCAAAATTACTCACTATATACTATCCATGAGTGATATAAGCATGTTTAACATTATTATTACTACTCAAACTTCGTTGAAAAAATGTAAGTTTTACAATTATCAATATATTGCTATTCGCTCTTTACTTTTTGTCTCGATCAAAATTAATTGCGGAAACTTCTGGCAGGAAATTAGCTCACTAATTTCCCGCACTTGAAAATCATCTTACATTTAACCATAAATTTTATTTTGGTACTAGTAATGTTTCAACTCCAATATCTGTATTTAACCCTTTCCCTCATATTGACGACTTTTGACGACTCTGTAAAAGGCACTTAGTGAAACTATTGTTATAAATAGAGCATTTGCTCCTATAGGAGCAAATGCTCTATTTATCACAATGGTTTCAAGGTACACAATTCTAAAATTGTCCATTTCTCTAGTTAATGCTACTTTTCAGTAGATTTATTCAAAGAGCTTGGATCTAAAATAGCCTATGAGGAAAAGGGTTAACGCGGTCATAAGGAACTAAACTTTTGGTAAGATTTCTTGCGGTTTCTGGTGTTATGAATTGGATCAGTATGACTACTTTAAAGCACTTTTAAATTGATATGATATAGCTGGCCCTATAGAAATATAACATAACGTATTAGAAAGTAGTTTACCGGGGTCAATCGGTACACATATTGATGTACTTGACACTTGACCTATTGAACTATTATCGATATGTTTATCAGATACCTTATTACGTCACTAAACAATATGCTGCCATAATAAAACTTTATCATCGGCATAATCTTTATTATTCCAATTAGAACCTCCCTCTTTATTATCGTCAGCGTCGTTATCGTTTTCATAATAAGAAAAACGTGCAACTCATATTCAACATCCTTGTAAGCATCACTGTCCTCATTTGAGAACAGGATATCCGTTGTCGACAGTGGTTTGAATCCCGTAATGGGCATTTGGAGTTTTCATGTGAGGAAGCATTCCATCTGGCTTGAGGTACGTCAGTGGTTCTACCCGGTTATTGTTATGTGCACGAAACAATGAAACCTGTTCCGTGCACAGAATAAACTATGTAGGATCTGTCTCTGCCTGTAATTATCTGGACATCACGATATGACAGAAATACAGTATACTGTTAAAGCAACGTATAACCCCAATGCAAACAAACAAATCATTGAAGAGGAAGTCCCTATAATGAACGCATATTTTCAATAATATCATAAAACTTAGTATTTGTTATGCTCAATCATTATTATGAAGATTGTCAAATTGAACTTATATCGAAACATGCCCCTGTGATACAAAATAAAAATTAATCAATACTTATAATTTTTGTTCTACAACAAAGTATTATCGGCTCTTTCCGTTCAAAATTAACGCGTTGTGCCGATGATCACCCGATCCCTCCATTGTTTACGTAACAGCTTTTCTCGGGAGTGGTCGGAGGGACGCGAACAGCGCGATCAGATACGAAACTAAAACACAACCCGACTAAGGTTTTCTTGCGATATACTTCTTTTCAGCAAATTAGTTTTGTATATATCGGTGTTTTTTAACGCGTCGAGTGTAGGGACTTCTTTAAGGAAGACAACCACAAATTGACATGTCACCTTCATCTTATTGTTAGCATGAGTTTTGTACATACTTTGTCAAAATTTTGAAAGGCTCATGCATTAGTTTACCAATTCAAGTCATGTCGTATTGTTTTTCCCTGTCGTGCCCTTAACGGCTTACCTGCAGGTGCTCTGACTTCAGCAAAGTCATTGAGTACATATTTGACGGATTGTCACAGTTATTATGCTATGTTTTACATGTTGTCCTGTGTTCACCGTCGTCTATGTTGTGGGTAAGTCCAGCGGGGATACCTTTATTTACACTATTTGTAAAGCTAGGGTGACTTTGAGAGAAGTGTGAGGTTAGGACGTCAGTAAACCGGTTTAAACCCCCAGTGGTGTTTTTGCTACTGACCGTGCCAAGGCGGTACTCTCTTTGTCACCCTTCCTTTTGTTTGCCTTGCGTCTTTGTGCTTGTGATTTTGTTCATGTGTGGAACGTTTGTCTCTGGTTCTTGTGTGTCTTTTGGTGTTTTCTGTGTTCATTTCGTGTGTGAGTGTGCGTTTGGGTGTGATGTTGTGTGTGTGTGTGTGTGTGTGTCATGCTGTCTATCGGTGTTTTGGTGGTGGTTGCGTCTTGTATGTGGCTTTGCCTGCTTGACTTTACTACTTTTCCATTTATAAGCACAATAGTGTTGTTTATGCAGTGTGGCGGCCGTGAAACGTCTCCCCGTACATTCAATCAATATTGTTTTCTTCCTCTTGCAGGAATTGCTCTACATTCAATGTGTTTCCTCATACCTTTACACCGTATTTTGCACTTCATGGTGGCTTCCGTACTCACCGACATATTGTGTGACTATTTTAATTTCCCTTTTAAGATTTGTGCCCTTTGCGTTTTCTCTAGTGTGACTTTACCTTACTTGTGTTTCTTCTTACTTTTTACCCATTCAATGTTTCCCTTCATATCCTTAGTCTTCTTTATTTTTGTCGTAACCTCTGGTATGTTTTTATTCTTTTACACCACTTTTCGTTACATACGTATGTCGCTTTTTACGGAAGGGTGCTACAATTACTACACAAATTATGAATAGTCTCCCTATACTCAAAATTACTAACTTAAACTTACACTCTGTATCTTCTGTTCAGATTCCTCATAACCTGGCTAATTTCCAATCACTACAGCCGTCAGTTTGTATTAAACCTCTAAAACTGTCTTCTGCTTCATCTATTCATGTTCCCTCTTCGGCTATTAGTAACATTTTTCATAATGGACCTAAAATCGTTCTGTCTCCTTTAAAGCAATCTATCCTTCGTTATAGTAAATTCCATCTAAATTCACATTATTTGAACAAAAGACATAGGGTGTATCCAATAATTACTAAGTGCAATAGTAAAAGGTGTATGTGTTGCAATTTCATTTCTACTAGATCAACAATTAAATCTCTTGTTAATGGTAGAGTGTTTAGTGTGAAGATTAATTCTGATTTAGACTGAAACTCATCTAATATTATATATGTTCTTACATGAAATGCGCCACGTTGTGGCATTCAGTATGTAGGTCAGACAGGACGTACTTTAAAAACTAGGTTTCGTGAACACAGTTACCATTGCCGGATCAAAAAAGTACGCAATTTTCTTTACCAGCATTTTCGTCATACAGGACATTCTTTCAAATATGTTTCGGTTCAACCAGTAGAACAAATTTATTATGATTCTAAAACTACCAGTAGTTTAAAATCTAAAGCTCGTTTTTTCACAGAGCTAGACTGGATAAAGAAATTACAAACACCTTTTCCTTTAGGCCTTAATGATAACATTTTCCAAAGCGGCAACATTTCTAAAGATCCAAGCATCGATATTTTCTCTATATTTTCTATTCGAAAACGTAAAAGTAGATCACATGGCAGACGTAGAAATGGTAATATTAAGCGTAAATTACGTCGTAATATGTCTATTCATGATTTACATACCATTCTAAAACAAACTGGTAAACATTCTATGTTATCTTGTTTATCGTCTTTACCCTTTTCCTGTCTTAAGTCCATAGACGAAGAGGCTGATAAAATCTATATGCGTACAGATCCGTTAATTAATACTGCCTCACTTATACAAAGTTACACACAGCATGTTCTTCGTCCACGTATTGATAAAGAATCTGAACATAAAAGACATTTTCTGAAACTTCAGTTCCTAAATAAAGGTATCGATTTTATTGATATTCAAAGTATATTTCGTGATAAGAATGTAATCGATACTATTCCCAAATATTTCATCAACTCTGAATCACCTATCATCTGTTATAAATATAATAAACCTATTAGAAATGTTATTTTTAACTACAATAAAATTGTCTCTGACTTAAATATTGATGTTAATACCCCTATTTCTTGAGATTGTAGCATTTCTAGCTTTTCCTATAAACCAGTTGGCCATGTCATTACTGGTAATTTTGATATCATTAAGGATAAACGTCTCAGGACCCTCCTAACTAAAGGACCTAAATATAGATTACCTTCCCTTATTGATTTTGACGCTTGTCGAACTCATATTGCGGAAGCTATTCAAGAATTCTGCATCAAATGGTGTCGACGAGAACATGCTGATGTTAATGCCCTTTCGGATTGGAAGAAATGTATTTTCGATATTATTGATACGCGTATTACTTTTTACAAATCAAATTACCATCTTTTACCACCTCGACCTAGAGTTACATTTCGCTATTTGAAGAAAAACATTTCTAATTTTCATTCAGATTATGTTCTTGTTCCTGCTGACAAGGCATCAAACAATGTAATTATTATTTGAAGATTGTATTATGTTGATGTTTTAAAGAAGGAGCTAACTGATTCAAAAACTTATATAACAGTTCAAACACCTGAAAAAGATATAGTCTCGGAACATGTAAAATGTGCAATAATTTTAAGTCTGGTCCTAACATAAAACAACATAAACTTTCTACTTTGTACTGGATTCCGAAACTACATAAAAACCCTTATAAGGCGCGTTTTATTGCCAACTCTAGCTGTTGTACCACTACTAAATTATCTATACTTTTGACGTCCTGTCTTACTACGATCAAAGAACAAGTAAAACGCTACTGTGATAAAATATATGAAAATTCTGGTATTAATGTTTTTTGGTCCATAAAAATTCAAATGATGTTTTAACAAAACTTGAAAATGAACAGTATAACATTTCTTTACTGAGCTCTTATGATTTCTCTACACTCTATACTACTCTACCTCACCATCTTATAAAGGATAAAAGTACAAAAATGAGTCATGCAGGAAACACCACATACAGAACAAACACTCGCCCGAACAGCAACACAAGGAAACAGCAAATGTACATAGGTAGAAAAAACAACAAGAGACGCACAAAGACAAAACAAACATACAATAGGAGGAAGATGGAAGTACCGCCTTGGAACGGTCAGTGACAAAAGTCACCGGGGGTTTAAACCGGTTTATGGGCGCCCAACCTCACCCTTATTCCATCCCCATCTAAAAGACAAACAGTGTAAATAAACGTATCCCCTCTCCGACTAATCTACAACAACCGCGACAGCAAATACAGTGGTAAACTTATTAAATTAATAGAAAAAACCTTTGCCAGAGAAAACAAAATGTTCATTGCTTGTAATGTTCAACGTTCATTCTTTTCGAATTCAGAATGGAAAAGTAGTAAAGTCAAGCAGGCAAAGCCACATGCAAGACGCAACCACCACCAAAACACCGATAGACAGCATGACACACACACACACACACAACCACACACCCAAACGCATACACACACACACACGAAATGAACACAGAAAACACCAAAATACACACAAGAAACAGGGACAAACGTTCCACAACATGAACAAACCACAAGCACAAAGACGCAAGGCAAACAAAAGGAAGGGTGACAAAGAGAGTACCGCCTTGGCACGGTCAGCAGCAAAAACACCACTGGGGGTTTAAACCGGTTTACGGACGTCCTAACCTCACACTTCTCTCAGAAGTTGAACATTACACGATGTGGACTTGCCTTGATGTTTGTAGATCTCTTACCTTTCTTTTAGATAATATATTTGTGCGTTATAGGGATACCATATATCGTCAAGTTGTTGGTATACCCATGGGTACAAATTGTGCTCCTCTTGTTGCAGATTTGTTTTTGTATTGCTATGAGAGGGGTTTTATGCTTAGCTTAAAACCTGATACACAGACCGATATTGTTAATGCTTTTAATAAAACTTCAAGGTATTTAGACGATATTTTGAATTTAGATAATCCTTATTTTGATACTATGATTTCTTCAATTTACCCAAAAGAACTGTCTTTAAACAAAGCTAATCAATCTGACATTAAAGCTTCATTTTTAGATTTGAATCTTTCAATTACAAATGATAAAGTTTCGTCCAAAATATACGATAAAAGAGAAGATTTTAATTTTAAAATTGTTAATTATCCTTTTCTAGATGGAGATGTGCCACGTTCTACATCTTATGGGGTTTATATTTCTCAACTTATTAGGTTTGCCCGAGCCTGTTCTTTGCTTGAAGATTTTAACAGACGTAATTTAGTTATAACTGATAAACTTCTTAAGCAAGGTTACAGTTATCACAAACTTCGGAGAACTTTTTCTAAATTTTATTATCGAAATTTACCTCTCATTAGTAAATATAATTGCAATCTACGGACGTTACTGCGACAAGGCATTTCTCAACCAGAATTTTATGGGGATGTTATCTACAAACTTAGGAAAATTCGGGGTCATATCCATTTTCATGATTTGTTTATAAAACGCATTAAAACATTTAAAAAGAAAGGTTATGATCCTATTATATTGCAACACACTGCATGTTTGGTTATCGACCCTTTTACAGTCGGTAGCTACGCTTCCCTCTTTGCTTGCGCGATGACAGGCCGAGGGTAGTACTCTATGATGGTATACTCTTAAACTTGGATACAGGATGAGCTTACCAGACTCATGTATTAATTTTTTCCTGTCGTGCCCTTAACGGCTTACCTGCAGGTGCTCTGACTTCAGCAAAGTCATTGAGTACATATTTGACGGATTGTCACAGTTATTATGCTATGTTTTACATGTTGTCCTGTGTTCACCGTCGTCTATGTTGTGGGTAAGTCCAGCGGGGATACCTTTATTTACACTATTGGTAAAGCTAGGGTGACTTTGAGAGAAGTGTGAGGTTAGGACGTCCGTAAACCGGTTTAAACCCCCAGTGGTGTTTTTGCTACTGACCGTGCCAAGGCGGTACTCTCTTTGTCACCCTTCCTTTTGGTTGCCTTGCGTCTTTGTGCTTGTGATTTTGTTCATGTGTGGAACGTTTGTCTCTGGTTCTTGTGTGTCTTTTGGTGTTTTCTGTGTTCATTTCGTGTGTGAGTGTGCGTTTGGGTGTGATGTTGTGTGTGTGTGTGTCATGCTGTCTATCGGTGTTTTGGTGGTGGATGCGTCTTGTATGTGGCTTTGCCTGCTTGACTTTACTACTTTCTATTTAACTTACTTCAGACTTGTTCAAGCTTTGGATAACATACTGAGTGCGTGATGGACCGTGGAGATACTTGGCGTCTTATTCTCAGATGTTTGCAAATAACAATAAGTTTATTATTGACCGGATAAGGTCTAATTACTTAACAATTTTGTTCAAACTCAACAAATTTACACATTAAATTTACAATATGCACATAATCAAACAAATGTTTGATAAATCGCCTACCTGCAGTGAACAACCAATGGCCCGTCACATGATGTTTCGGCGGCCCTGACCTTACTACGAAAGTGTACAAAGGAGGAGCAGAAGTAAGGAACGTCTTTATCAGGCCAGGCTGTGAAGTGGAACTGTATCACCAGGCGCTGTTCTTGTTCCTTATGTGGAAAAAATAAAACCCTTCTGTGTAGTTATGCACGAGTGAATACATCAAACCTGTTTGTCACTCATTATACATTCATTATGCTCTACACCATCGCAAGCAGTAAGACTCTTGCCAGATAAAGCGTTCTGTTAAACCTTTCCTTAATGAAAATATATGTAAACCAGTAATGTATGAATATCGTTAGCTATTTTGTTATAATGGCACCATGGGCATTCTCGTACCATGATGCAAACAGCAGGATAATAAAATATATTATTTCCTAAGCAAAATACCAGACCTTGATCAAACGGCTGATGCATGTCTACTCTATAAATGTGTTAATGCGTTAAATGTTGTATGTATTGCATTAACAACTAACAGTTCATAGTTCATATTTTTGCACAATAACAATTGGTAAAGTATGCAGTTTATTAATAAAGGGATACCTTGCTGATAACCAATGTTCGAATGACGAAATTTGCAAAGGTTTCTGTATTTTTCAAGGTGACGACTACACTACCATAAGTCTGTGTACCATTCGTTGGCCAGTATTGCTTACACTTCATCTAAAATAAGACGACATATATCTGTTACATTTTGAACTTTACAATTACACACGTTGCAAATGGTTTGTTTTTGTCAGAAAATCCTCTGCTTTTTTAAAAGCAGGAACACGTTTAAGCCTATAATATTGTATTTATAAGTAACATATTATAACAAATTACAGTTCGGTTGTTATATACTTATATACTTATTCTGGTTTATAATCTAAATGTTCATTCAGTCTTATTAATTTTTGCACACACGATATTGGCAATCATTGTATGGTATAAATTATTGAAATTTACACAATACACACTTTCAAGATTCTAAACATACGTGTCAAATAATAAATGGTAATAATATCTCCTGAATAAAGCAAATACGTCAAGGCGTCAAGTCCGACGATAATGTATGTTTGAAGATGTTTGCAAATCGTGCATAACTATTGAAGCTATATTTGATACAAAGCTAATATTTAAAAACGTATTGATATACAGACAGCAACATTTCAAACCTTTCCAAGAATGTCCTCCACTGGACCTAATCAAATCAAAATCAATACATATTTCTGATGTGTTTGAAAGAGTTTGTTTCAAGGTCCCGCCAACAGTATTGATATAACAAAGGGTACATATAAATCTAAGGATATTTATAAATGATCTGTCAAGGTGGATTACAAATTACATGTACTGATTTGCTATGTTTTAAACATGTTTAATATGTTTCATGTAGTACGTTAGAAGGCCACTAGAGACATAGTAATATCTAAGACCTTGCATGATGAAGATGATAATGAAACTGTGGTAGTATTATCATTACTTAATTATCAGTGTTGTTAAACAACTGTAATTTACCTGGTTCTAGAGTGTCTGCTCACCTTTGTTCACAAAGGTATTTGTACAATAAAGTTGATACCGATAACGTCTTGGTTCAAGTACCAGAACCCTATAATCACCCCAAGTATTACATTTAAGTAAGACATATGTACTGCTACCATACAATGAATACATGCCAGAGACACACATGGCGTGTACAACAACCAGTCACATTACAGTCCGAGACAGGGCCAACCAGCTATAGCTCCCCACCTTTACCTTATAATGTTGAATGCTGGCAAAGGAGTTGTTACTGCCATTTATAACGACTGTGTTATGACGTGACTTGGGATCGACCCAGGAAGTCGGCGCTCTGCCTACTGAGCTATTAGGGACAGGATCATTATCAATATAAGTTGTTGATGATGTTTTACCAATAGTATCTGAACGGTTTCTTTGTTCACTTGCCCGGGTACATTATATACCCGAATATATATGGTGTATTTGGATAACGGGCGAGTACCAAACAGTAGTGTCATCATGGTCAAAGTTGCCCGACTAATACTCGATGCTTTTTCGCATTAGACTCTGAGTCATGCTGCCATCAAACATGCATTTAAAAATAGATAATGTGTAAAAAGTTTATCCTTACCTTGTGATGCAATGTACGCATTTGGTTTATTGAAACCCTGAAGTAGAAATATACTAGATTTGGACATTCATAGACAATGTTGTTTACTTCAATTAGTTCATATTGTTACACTGGTTTGTTTGGTCTTTGCATTGTTTCTTTGAACGATTACATATTTGATGTTATTTTCTTTTTACCTAATTAGAATATCCATCTGACGAAATTGTGATGCTCGAATGAAGTCATTCAATATTTAGAATATTCTAGAGTTCAGATTAAAGTAATATGTTAACAAAGGGAGTAATATTTACGTGTATGTAGCATGCGTTGATATAATCACTGTCCTGTTCTGTATCCCATATGTCTAGGACTACTCTAGTGTCATCGTCTGAAAGTAAGAACGGAACACAGTACAAACTAGTCAATTTCAATATTTCGACAAAAGACTGAAGAATAACAGCGAGTAAAAACAAGAGGGTGGGTAAACGGAAAATATAAAAAAAATGTAAATATGATGTAGGAAAGACAAGACGGAAACTGATTTAAGAGCCGAAAACAGAAATGAAATGTATGATGATTGAGAATAACTAGTTGAAAAAAATGAAGGCCATGCACTCGTAGGAGGCGAATAAGACATAGCCCCATAAGTGAGTGGAACAGGAGAAAACTTTGATATATATTAATCTACACCATCGTTGGAGAAGTCATCGCATCATTTACTACATTACTTCTATATAAATCACTATAGTTATAATTTCTCTTAGTATACATTTTCACATCATGTCAAGCACATGCATCGCCTAAACTCTTTAGTTGTAACAAGTGTTCGGCTATCGATATTCAATAAGTGACATGTCCTGTACTTATTAAAAGATCATTAGGGCAGTTGTTTCTGATATACATACGTACATGCATACAGTCCCCGGTATCTGTTTCTGTGCATGTTCTTTGAGGCATTGGTGTATTGTTTTGTCATTCCATCCGGAAAAGCCTATATTTATAAAAAGTCAAAACTATGTGTTAGAATGCGAAAGGTATTATGCCTTTAAGATACTTATCGTATAAACTGAACTGTTATTGCAATAAGTTTGAAACCAGACGAAGTACCAAGATACCAAATGTCTTTTATCGACATCCAATATGCTTAGAAATATTGTTGACATATACATGTAGATGTACCAACTGCAAAACTTTGAAAAATCTATAATAGTGTGATAAAAAAGAGCCATGGCGTTCTAACGAAAGATATTCATGATTTTTAATGCGCTGTAAGTGCCGTAATGTTGTTAAATACTCATTATTCATGCTTTAATTTTTCTATCAGAACTTTCAAAAGTACAAATATGAGTCATGCAGGAAACACCACATACAGAACAAACAGTCGCCTGAACAGCAATACAAGAAAAAAGTAAATGTACATAACTACCAAACACATAAGGAGACACACAAAGACAAAACAAACAAACAATCGGGGGAAGATGTAAGTATCGCCTTGGAACGGTTAGTGACGAAAGTCACTGGGGTTTAAACCGGTTTAGGGGCGTCCAACCTCACACCTATTCCATCCCAAGACTAAAAGACAAACAGTCTAAATAAGCGTATCCCCTCGCCGACTAATCTACAACAACCGCGATGGCAAACATACACTGGTATAGTCCATGTAAAACGAAAATGTATCCACCTGTCGCTAGTGTACTCAATAGTTGAGCTGCAAACAGAGTAACTGTAGAAAAGTAATTAAGGGTACGACAAAAAGAGATATCCGACGTCTTCCTTCCGTTTCCGGATTTAAGAGGTCATTTTCATAGAGAACTAAACCTTACTTGTCGGCGTACAAGCAAAGAGGGCAGCGTGATTGCCAACTGTAAAAGAATAGACAATCAGACATGCAGTATGTTGAAGTACTGTATGATCATACCCCTTTTTAATGAATGTTTTAACATATTTGATGAACAAAGTGAGAACATGGGTATGTCCAATAATCTTACGAAGTTTGTAAATCATATCACCGTAAAATTCAGGATGTGAAATACCGTGTCGCAGGAGGGCCTTGAGATTACATTGGCACTTGCCAATAAGTGAGAGATTTCGATAATAAAATTTAGAGAAAGACATTTATTAGTTTATGATATCTATATCCTTGCTTAAGCAGCTTTTCAGTTAAAATTAGATTTCAATTGTTAAAATCGTCATCAGATGAACAAGCTCTAGCAAAAAGAATAAGTTGAGATAAATAAACTCCATAATATAGGACACGCGGAACATCTCCGTCAAGATGAGGGAAATTTACAATATTAAAATAACAATCATCTCTTTTGTCATATAGTTAAGAAGAAATCATTCCGTTTTCAATCTCAAGGTCTAGATAAAGAAATACTGCATAAGTGTTAGAAGGGTGAACTTTATTGAATTTGAGTTCTTTTGGTCTGTAACCTTGCTTAAGAAGTTTATCAGTTATAACTAAATTACGTCTGTTAAAATCTTCAAGCAAAGAACAGGCTCGGGCAAACCTAATAAGTTGAGAAATATAAACCCCGTAAGATGTAGAACGTGGCACATCCCCATCTAGAAAAGGATAATTAACAATTTTAAAATTAAAATCTTCTCTTTTATCGTATACTTTGGATGAAACTTTATCATTTGTAATTGAAAGATTCAAATTTGAAAATGAAGCATTAATGTCAGATTGATTAGCTTTGTTTAAAGACAGTTCTTTGGGGTAGATTGAAGAAACCATAGTATCAAAATAAGGATTATCTAAATTCAAAATATCGTCTAAATACCTTGAAGTTTTATTAAAAGCATTAACAATATCGGTCTGTGTATCAGGTTTTAAGCTAAGCATAAAATCCCTCTCGTAGCAATACAAAAACAAATCTGCAACAAGAGGGGCACAATTTGTACCCATGGGTATACCAACAACTTGACGATATATGGTATCCCCATAACGCACAAATATATTATCTAAAAGAAAGGTAAGAGATCTACAAACATCAAGGCAAGTCCACATTGTGTAATGTTCAACTTCTGAATTCGAAAAGAATGAACGTTGAACATTACAAGCAATGAACATTTTGTTTTCTCTGGCAAAGGTTTTTTCTATTAATTTAATAAGTGGTTCGTTTAAGAAATAATATCTGCGAGACTTGTTGTGTACGACAGGAAATCAAATTACACACATTAAAATTAGATTGCAACTATAGGAAATAGAAATATGTATTATAGCATAGTAATTAAGTGCTACAGCATTGAAATGAAGAATATGCATGAAACGTTTATATTGTGCTATATAGGTTTCGCATTTGATAGTACTATAGATATATACATTATATCAATATAAATAAAACATCTGGCGGGGATACCTTTATTTACACTGTTTGCTGAAATAGAATAAATTTTAGAGAAGTCTGATGTTGGAACGTCCGTAAATCGGTTTACCCACCCCCGTGGTAGTTTGGCCACTGACCGTTTCAAGGCGATACTCTCCTTCCACATTCCCTCTATTGTTTTTGTTATGTTTTGTGCGTCTCGTTTGTTTTGTGTTTTGATAAGACGTACTTTCTTGTCATGGTGCTGTTCGGATGGGTGAGTGTTTTGTATATGGTGTTTCTTGCATGGCTTATACTATATGTACTTTCACTTTTATGTTTGTCTTGAGCTTTTGTCTTTGTACTTGTTCGTTAGTTGGTGCGTGTATGTGTGTTGTTGTTGTGTATGTTTGTTGTGTGTGTGACTCACTTATTTTATATCGGTGTTTTAGTAATGGTTGCATCTTGTGTGTCTTTTCCTGCTTGGACATACTATTTTTCATACTAAGCCATGACTGTAAACTATAACAGTCTGAAATATTTATCATAGTATAGTAATGAAATGTCCTTGCATTTTAAAGAATAATGTGTATGGAAATGATTTATTCCGCTTTATAAGCGTACTAATGTTTTTAAATACTAGTGACCTCTCCTTGAATTAGTTTTTTCAAAACTAACTACAGTAAGACCCAGATAGTTCGAACACTAAAACATGCATAATTATCAGTATTTAAGACAGGTTACAGCTGAATGCAGAGTGAACGTATGACTTCCATCCTGCATTTAACAGTCACCTGCCTTAAATGCATCAAGTCTTCATTACTTAAATAACCAAGCATTGAGTTTTTCCTGTAGCTCGTTTAAGAAAGCATTCACATCAACAGAGCGTTCATACATGTATTTTTGTATTTTACTTGAATGTTAACCATAAATACATTCGCTAGCATTTTTGTACATTGAGAAGCGGATTATCATATAGCCAGTGGGCCAAATGGTAACAAGTATATACGGTCAACTCACATCAAACTCTTTCTGGAACCTGTCAGTCTCTGTGTCGGGGGTCAACACCAAGTCAGACAATATTTCAATCATAATAGCATTGTCTGGAATCTTATGCATGTCAGTAATGTTGTAATAACTGTCTTGGTTATCTGTAAATACACAGGATCGTAGTTTATTATATGACTAAATCAAGGGGTAAAACCTACTAAAACCATTTTGTGTATTTATAATGACGTGTACGGGAAGACACGGCATTTGCAAATGATAAATAGCCTTACATGTACATATGAATGCAATATATTTTGATATTTGAACAATAGTCAACAATAGATTAATTTATTGACAATAAGAGTTTTTAATAATTTGATTATCAATGATCGGTGTTAAAAAAGTTGTATCCTGTCTCGACTGTTAGCAGATGTGATTTATTCGTCAAACTTAGTTTTTAAATCCAGACATGGTTATTCACAGAGCAATGTAGTTGTCAAATGACATTCTATTCCAAAGTTGTTTAGTATGGTTATATGGTTAAGTATTGCTAAAATTTATAAAATTAGAATGTGATGTGGTAGTTTCGCAAATATAGATGTCAATGAAATAACTGACCGTCTATCATATCTTCATTGTTTTCATAAATGGTCATTTCTTTGTAGACGTCATTTGAAAATGCTGGAATTGTTAGTGATTCAGCTTTTGAGGTAGTATCCGGATCCTTTGCTTCCGCCCGTCTATAAAATATTAAAACAGTTTGATCATTTGCAATTGTTAACGGACGAATTGAAAGCCAGAGATCACATTAGAATTAAGAATGTCACAATTTAACTGTCAAAAATGGGTATTTCTGGTGACATTAACAGAACGGCAAACAAACCTCAATTTCCCAAGTGCAGAACATTTCCATCGTCGGTCATAGATGATAGTTAAATATGTTGGAAGAATAATAGTAATCGCTATTGTTAGTGAAGTACGATGAAAGACATTGCCGTTCATTAAATGCACACGTTCTTATATTCCACAGTTCTTTTGGAGTGCTGTAATAAGATTTATAAGGATGTTATTCATATATGATAATCTCTTCAAGTTGTTGTCAAAGCAGTATATACTTTCTAATATTCCACATTACTTTTATACAAATACAGACATATAAGCGTGGGTCCCAAATGCTTTATAAACATTTGTTTGAACAAAATGTGAAAATGGTACATTAATATAATATCTCTACTTATAATTTCCCTTCGTTTACATTTTCACATCAGGTCAAGCACATGCATCGCCTACACTCTACTGTTGTAACAAGTGTTATATTCAATAAGTGACATGTTCTGTACTTATTAAAAGGATCATTCGGGCAGTTGTTTCTGATGTAATTAGATTGATAAGGATGTTGTTCATATATTATAATATCTTCAAGTCATTATCAAAACAGTGTATATTTAATGGTAAAGAAAATATCATTATTCTCGGTTTACACTGATTACAATAGATTAATGACATTGTTTTGGTGCATAGTATGCTATTAATAACCAAAATGGCAAATATTACCGTCTCCTTATAACCAGAAACAACACTATTGCTACTGCGGCTAACACAAGTACTGCTGCACTGACTCCACCACCAACCGCTGCCGGCATATTGTTTGATT